>JARFXV010000092.1:1200000-1665895 GCA_031761425.1 Cosmopolites sordidus | reverse complement strand
TTTCCATATATAATAGCGACACTATATGCCAGATGCCTGATATTCTACTGGAGAATGTACCAAATGCTATAGAATCGATGGAAAATGCAAGGCTCCAGGAAAGGACAGTGTAATTGTTGAAATGCTAAAAGCTGGTGGTCGGACGTTACATAAAACACTGGAAAAATTATACTCAAAACGCTTCAAAGAACAAAAACTACCTGACTTATGGAAAAATGCCGAAGTGATCGTTTTACATAAAAAAGGAGCACAGGAAGATTTAAAGAACTACTGTCCAATAAGCCTCCTATGAATAATGTACAAAGTTTTCACTAAGATAATATCTAAAAGAATATTAAGAAAACTGAATGAGGCACAACCAAGAGAACAACCAGGATGCAGAAGTGGATTCACTACAATGGATCACATCCAGGTTGTACAGTAGGCCGTAGAAAGGCACAACGAATACACCATGCCACTGTGCTTGGCTTTTAACGACTACGACGCTTATCCAGGGGGTAGACAAAGCATATGTAAACTTACTAGGATCGATATATGATGGAGCTACAACGATAATTCACCTTGATGATCTTGAAGTGGGAAATTAATGTAGAACGAGGTGTAAGGCAGGGTGCCGCAATATCGCCTATTCTTTTCTCGGCTTGCCTTGAAGAAGTATTCCGTAAACTGGATTGGGAACAGAATGGTGTAAAGATCAATGGTTCAAACTTAAACCATCTTAGATTTGCAGATGATATCGTTCTCCTTTCACATGACCCAGAGGAGTTGCAAAGACGCATACAAGAACTGCAAAGGGCTGGCGAACCATTTGGCTTGAAAATAAATCTGAAAAAGAGCCAGGTAATGTTCAGAAAGTTCGCTGAGGACAGGAGAATTTCAGTTTTAGGAAGGGATTTGGAGATTGTGGACCACCTTATATATCTTGGGCAGAGAATTTAGAATTTTAATGGAGGGGGATACCGCCCGGGAGGTGGAATGGCGTGTTAAATGTGACTGGCAGGCATTTGGCAGGTTCAACATAGTGTTTATAAGCAGACTCCCACTTTGCCTGAAAAGAAAAGTCTGATGCTGATGATGATATATATATATATATATATATATATATATATATATATTATATATATATATATATATATATATATATATATAAATATATAAATATATATATATATATATATAAATATATATATATATATATATATATATAAATATATATATATATATATATATATATATATATATATATATATATATATATATATATATATATATATATATATATATATATATAAATATATAAATATATAAATATATAAATATATAAATATATAAATATATATATATATATAAATATATATATATATATATATATATATATATATATATATATATATATATATATATATATATATATATATTATATTACATTATTTGTATAAATTATTATACTATAAATTATTATAATATAAATTATTATAAATATATAAATATATAAATATATATATATATATATAAATATATAAATATATATATATATATATATATATATATATATATATATATATATATATATATATATATATATATATATATTATATTACATTATTTGTATAAATTATTACTTAAGACAAAATAGCTAATTTAACACATGATTTATTCATTTATAACGATTTAATTGTGATTAATATACGAAACCTCATATAACAAAATTCTATACGTTTATCTATATATGTTCATGGTCCAAACAACTTATTTGTTGAAAATCATTCACCTGTGGATGGCATGGTCTCTTTTGTCATCCCTCTAATTATTCCGTTATTTCCTAAAGTTTACTGACTTTTTCAGTGGAAAACGTTTTATTCTATTTTTAGTTGTATTGCGAGAGTTTAAATCGTCAGTAGTGGCAGTAGTAGTCAATTATCTAAATACAATTTTGTCATTTTGTTTTGGAATATAGTAAGTAAATTTATTATTTGTTTGATATTTAATTTTTACAGGTATATTTTTTAAATCATTATTTTACTTTATGTAAGTTATGTGTTATTATACTTCATGTAATTCAGGTGTTATATCAGATAATATATATGACTATGTGAAAATTTAAAAACGATACGATTAAGGTATTTAATATTGTGTATGTATTACCGATGTCTTAATACGTAACAGCTAAACCATTTAAATTAATTTATTTAATGCGAAAGCGTATTTTTTTGAAAAACAACATGCACAATGTTGATTTAGACACTTTTGAACAGCTATCTTATTCTCCAGATCTGACCCACATCGATTTTTTATTCCTTAAGCTCAAGGAACATTTCCAGTGAACTAATTTTTCTGACGATTATGCAACTGTTTCAATGTTGCGTTTCTTCCAAGTTAATTACGTTGTTTCGATGGCATATAACAGTAGACATACATATTGCAACCATTGCTCCAATTTTTTACGTTAACATTTTGATTGTTTTAAAAATAGTAAACTTCTCTTCAGATTTTTACGGTTCTCTCTGAATCAGGAAAGTTTTTAAATTGGATAGGTTTTCCTAAATACGTCCTATATATGTATTGAAGAATTTTACCCTTTCCGGGTAAACATCAATTGATGCCTTTCTTTTTTGTTTCTTTTGGAATATTTGGGTTTTTAAGACATTTTGACGAGATCGCACTCGTCATTATTAAAAGTTCAATAATTCATTCATTCAATGAATTATCAATTCATTATCAATTATCAAGTTAAATGTTTGAATATTCCAAACTGTTGGACATATATATGTTGTTTATATATGTTGTTTATATACAACATATATATATATGTTTATATATATATGTTGTATACGTGTTTATAAAGTGAAAAATATCGTAATGGTACTAAATTTAGTATCATTACGAGTCAAACAGTACCTTTACAAGATATTGGAATAAAGTCAAAGCTACTTCTTGACACGTAATGGTACTAAGTACAGTACATTATGGTTTGCAGACGTTTGTAAAAACTTGGAGTGGCGAAGAAGCTCGATTGGTCGACTATATTTTTGTGTGGTGAGAGCTAATGGAGACGAAAGGTTGAACGCAAAGGTTGATATCAATAGAAAAATAGCTGATATCTGTGAGATTTGAAAGGTTTATTGTAGTATGAGCTACTGTCACCAAATTAATTGGTTCCATTTTATTACTGCTCAAACTGAAGGAGGCAATATTGATAGTGAGAGGCCAGCTCCTGTGGTGTTATATTCTACCATGATAACGTCATCGTTGTTATGAGAATCTGACTGGAATCTTTTAGTACATAAATTATATAATCTGGACCTAGCACTTTCAAACCATTATTTATTCAGACTTTGCTGGACTATACCTGCTAAGTTTTACGAAACACAAGTAAGGAATTTTTTAGTGATCAAAATGAAATTGATCATATGAAAAAATCAATTTGAATTTTCAAATACATTATTTTGAAATGAACTTATAAATTCAATTTTATTTTTATAATTTCTTTAATATATTTTCTAATTCAATTTTATTTTTATAATTTCTTTAATATAATTTTAATTTTGAAATAAAAAGTTTTCGTCACAGTATGATTCGTTAGATGGCGTACTTTGTTTCAGACGCATTTGATGTTGATGAGCATACAAAATGAATTAGATTCTTCATTAAAATATTTTTCCTCTTCCTTTTCGACTGTTAAATTTATACGTAATTGTGTATCCTTTGACGATGATGAACATTCGGTATGCCCAAAAATTGCTACGACCGATAAAATTGTTACAAAAAGCCAGAATATCATATTAAATGAATGCTGACTGAAGATACGCGAGCTTGCTTGAACATTTCGAAGGACCGTGTCCACTCCATTTTGCAAGATGTTAAAAAAGCCTTTTTTTCGATTGCTAATAGTCAATCAATACGTTCAAAATGAACACATCTGAGGAGTATTTAGACTTATTTAAACGCGATGCTATGAGTTTCTTCGACGTTTTATAACGGTAGATGAAAGAATCATCGATTCATTATTATACGTTACAGATTAAGCAGCAGTTAAACATTATGTGGGAGCAGGTGAAAGTGAGCCAAAGAAATCGAAAACGGTTCCATCTGTAGGAAAAGTTATGACTATATATTTTTTTAATTTTTGTAATGTGGCGCTCATAGACTACCGGGCTAAGAGCAGGACCATCACAGAGAAGTATTACGCTTCACTATTGCACGACTTGAACGGGGCTTGTGCTATTAGGGCTAAACCTTCGCATCTTGTCAAAAAGTTAAAAAGAAAGTGCTTTTTACCTTACCCCGCAATGAAACTGCTTCTGTGTCTGCACACACGTCGCATTATACTGAGGGTATTGAAATTTTGGAACGTCGTTGATCTAAATATATTGAACTGCAAGCTGACTACACTGAAAAATAAAGGAGATCTTAAAAATGTTGATATTTCTATGCGAGGTCGATAATTTTTCGACTGAGCCTCGTACACCCGAATACCGGACGTATTATTTATATTTTTGTTTAAATACTGAATTCTACAATTCACAATAATGCTATGCGGATGATCTAGTAGCACGATTATAATTGTAAAATTTATCTCATTTACCGATTAAAATAATGGCAAAAATCACCTTGTGATTTTATCGACTCTATTAATATCAGACGATATTATAATTCATACGTCCGGTTGTCTAGGCTAATTCATTCAACCCAAACGCAATTGAAACGTTAGGTCATGTTGATACCAATCAAATTCATATTTGCTGGTTTTTGATAATTAGGTGGTCGTTCCATGATCAATTTTAAAGGTTACACAATTGAAAACAATGTAACGATGGTTTTGTACTTCATGGCAGGTTAACTATCATTCTTTTCTCTTATTTTGTTTTAGTTTATCCATATGAAGCTAATGAAGTGCTTGTGGTTTCTGATTTTTTTATTCCAATCTTGTTTATGCCAGGATTATGGGTTTATTGATGATATTCCCATAGAAAATTATGATCCGGCAGAGCGCCAAGAAAATGATATGGATTTGGAACTACTTCCTAGAAGAGATGGCCGGTCATTCTCTTCAGATGAAGACCCTAAAGAGCTTTTTTTTAGGTACTTTTATTAAACATGTGCAATAATTAGAAAAAAATATTTTTTTTTCAGATCTATAAGAGTCTTTGGTGAAGGAGATGGAAAACTGTTTGAATCAAATGATAATCTTCCTAGACCGTCATTTTCATCTGTTTTGACATCAGAAACCAGACGAAAAAAACGCAGTTCTGATGATCCTCCGATATTTTTGGAACAACAGTCAAAGAGTTTAAATGGTATTGTTAAGACTCTTGGAAAACCTTTGGAAATAATGCCTCTAGATACAAAAAACTTGAGTGAAAGTAGGACCATCGAAGATGATCAAATAACTGCAAACAGTGAAATGTCTATTAACGATTTTATTAGGTTTAGAAGATCTCCTGTTGATGAAATTGAAAAGAAAATGTTAAGGTATGGTAATGTCAAAGTTAATAATTCTAATAATAGTATGTCCTCAACTTAATTACGGTTAAGTAATTAACCGGCCTTTTTTCTAATACCTTTGACATCTATTTACGAAAAGTGTAATACAAACTTAATATTCGAAGTAATTTCCCTCACTTTCTATATACTTTCGCCGCCTCTTATGCAACTGTCTAATCCGAGATCGAAAAAATCTAGTGGCTTTGACGTGAAAGTCATTGAGGCTTTTTTCGACTTCCTCAGGAGATGTGAAGCGGTTATCAACCAGATGATGTTACAGGAATCAGAAGATATGAAAATCCGTAGGGGTCAGGTTAGGAGAATACGACGGATGGGTTAAAATCTTCCAGCCCAGCTGGGTGATCGTTTCCAAAGGCCTTTTTACTATATATGGCCATACGTTGTTTTGAAGCAAAATTACTTCTCTGCTTCCCTTGTCAGTATAAGGCCTTTTATCATCCAGAGCGTCAGTAACAGTAATCAGTATCTGCTGATAACGGTCAGCAGTGATTGTTTGACCAGATTGGAACAGGTTATAAAAGATGACACCCAGGTGATCCCACCCTGTCCACATCAACACCGTGTTTTAGTTTGGATACTGGTTGATGACTCACCAGGATTAACCCACGGTTTTCGTTTCTTTGGATTATCGTAGAGGATTTACTTTTCGTCAGAGATCACAATCTTATTAGGAAGTTCTTTTTCTTGAACTACTCTTGTCCTCCGCTGTAACTTCATATGAGATCCAACGACTCTTAACATTTCTCTAGCTTGTATAAATATTTCGAAATGGTTGGTGGTGTTCCGAGTTCTTGTCCGAGCTCTAGCAGTATTTGACAATAATTTAAATCCAGCGGTGCTTTCAATTCTTCATTCTTCACTAATTTTGGCTGTCCCGGACGTTCTACAGCATTTAAGTCAAAATGTCTCTGGTTCGGAAATGCAAGAAATATACGAAATATAAATTATCTTTCAAAGCCGCACAGACCATGTTCTCAGCTTTCACAGCATTTTTTTTTAGTTGAAAGGCAAAACCAAGGCAGTGGTTTAAATGTTGCTTTTCGAACGACATCGCGTTTACAATTGATTTTTCAGGTTATATTTACAATAGATTCGTATATACCTCGTATTGAAGTTGAAAGATGGCTCTTTAAAATAATTATAAGGCTGGAAAGAAATATTATTGGAATATGTTCTGCAGCTGATGAAACGTAGGGGCCGAAGATTAAGTTGAGGTTGAGATTAAGTGAGACCTAATAGTTTTTGTTTTGTAGTGTTTCACCAAAGAATGATCACATATTAGAAAAACTGGTTATGATAGGCCCTGATCAAGATAACCTTCGCAAATCAAGAGAAATATCTAACGAACCTTGGTCAAAGCACGATTATTCGGTTCAGAAAAATGACGATTTTACTTTTGATGATAATATTCCCTCATCTAGTGAAAATGTACGAATACCAAGAGTTAATTTTGTTACTCAAAAGTTTACGGATAATGGACCCGCATCATCTGTTTTGCGTTCATTAGGAAGGGAACCCAGGGCGAGAAATTTGGATAGAGAGATGGGGAGAGATGTTGGTCGAGATGATGGTTTTTATGAAGGAAGAATGAAACTTTATGACAGAATGAGACCATACTATAGGTAAACATAAGTTGATTTAGTTGTGTCTTAATTTAACTGTAAGAAATATATTTTCTAGAGATGACCCTTATAGATATGATTCCCACGAAGCCACATATAGTTATGATCCAAGATTCGAAAACTATTACAGATCTGGATTGTATTATCCCACTTACACCCAAAAACCGCAAAAGCGAATAATATATTACGCAACTCTCCCGGAAATATCCCGAAATTCTCCAAACAGTGAACTAAGAAATCGATATAGATACGATCGAGATATGTACGATGACAGATATTTAAACGAGCCATTCAGGGGTCGGAAAGGGTATCCCAAGTCCAGATACGAGGACGACAGTAAAATCCCGTATCCAGTAAAAGTATCAACCGATGTCAATGTTAGAGAAGTAAAGAAAAATCCGGAAAGAAGGATTTATTCCGATGTAGATAGACCTAGATATGCATATAATACACCTCCTTATCATGGCACTGACGGGTAAAGAATTTAACGAAAGTTTGGTTGATTCAGAAGGAAAGAGCAGTGAAGTTAGAAACTCAGCTGTTTTCATTTTTTTTTTATATACAGCAGTTTGTGTAAAATAAGTATATTATTACTTTATACCCTTTTTGTTAGATTTGTTTAGATAGATTGATTCATCATATATTTTAGATCAATAAAGTGTTCTTATGAATATTCAATTTCATATTTCCTACATAATTCACGATGGCTGAAGATATATATATATATATATATATATATATATATATATATATATATATATATATATATATATATATATATATATATATATATATATAATACCGCCAATAAGGGTAGATGTCAAAAAATGGAAACGGCATTGAGACTTACACAAAATATTTACAACAAAAAATGCCTATCTAAAAACACAAAACTGAGACATTACAACACGGTTATTAAGCCAGAATGTCTATGTGCTGCAGAAACGCTCATTTTGAATAGAAAGAGGGACATCGAGGACATTGAAAAGAAGGAAAGAAAAATCGTAAGAAAAATCCTAGGCCCTAAACAGATAAATAGCACAACATACCGACTTCGAGAAAACCAAGAATCAAACAATACACAGATTTACATAGCGATATGAGAAAAAGAAGACTTAAGTTTTACGGACACATAAAACGGATGAATCCGAGTAGGTTAACTAGACAAATAGTCGAATTTTATGAAAATAGGAGTAAAGCTAAAGTAGAAATAATTAAATGGATTGCTGCAATTAAAGAGGACCTAAGATCACCAAATATTACACAAAGTGAAATTCAGGATAGTCTGTTTCAGACACAAGGTTAACGTTTGGAAGGTTGGCCAGAGAGAAAAATGTAGGAAGACTGGAACAACTTGGTCTGACGAAAGGAAAAAAGCTCATAGCGAAAGAATGAAATTAGTATGGGCACAAAGGAAGGCTAACAACAACAAACGCCTCTAATTGTACTTCGCGTGGTCCACTAGGGCCCATACGTGAATAATAATAATAATAATATATATATATATATATATATATATATATATATATATATATATATATATATATATATATATATATATATATATATATATATATATATATATATATATATATATATATATATATATATATATATATATATATATACAGTTGTGGTCAAAATAATAAGAGTATGAATGCTGAATTTAAACATTTTACTTTTATGTGTTTAAACAAATTTATTACAGAATTATAATATTATTAACGGTGCGTAAAGTATCCTGATACAAAAAATATTGATAAAACAAAACATTATCTTAGTGTTACAAAAGTTATTACAACTATCAAACAATATGTGCTTTTTTTCTGGTCAAAAAAATAAGAATATATCACTTATAGCCTTAAATTGTGAAAACTAATAAATATAAAATATTAGTATTTAGTAGAATATCCTTTTTGTTTAACCACAGCTGAGCATTTCCTTGGAATAGAGTCTATTAACTTCTGACAAGTTTCCACCGGTATAGAATATCTAGTTTTCTTGACTTCTTCCCACAACATATATTTGTTTGATGTTTTTTTATTAGCAGTGCCTTTTTTAAATGTTGCCAAAGATTTTCTACTAGATTTAAATCCGGAGATTGCGACGGCCAGGGCAACACTTCAATCTTATTTGCGAGAAACCATCATTTCACTACATTCGCGGTATATTTTGGATCGTTATCCTGCTGGTAGATCCACTTTAGCGGCATATTCATTTCCGCTTCCATTTAAGGAAGCATAATTTTATCTATTTCGATGTAGTATATAGTGGACCTACACCATTATAAGAAAAGCAACCCCACAGTTTAATATTTTCTCCCCCATGCTTTACTGTTCCTAATGAATTTCGCGGATTCAGTTCTTCATTCTTATATCGCCTACCGTACCGTTTCCTGAGATCTGATCTGATCCAAAGAGATTTATTTTTGTTTCATCACTAAGTAAAATATTTTTCCAATTACGGCTGTAGTTTTCGTTTAAGTTAAATCTGGCAAAACTTAATATATGCTGAATATTTTTTTTACTTAAATGTGGTACCTTTCTCGTAATTCTTCCATGAGGTAATCTCTACCAATCGTCTACGAATTGTCCGTGTACTGATTTGTAGACCCATTTTCCGTTTAATGTCAAACGAAGTGAAAAATGGGTCTTTCTGCGCCTCTCATACAATACAGTTATCCAATCTTTTGTTTGTTTTTCTTGGGCGACCTCTGGTTTCTGATGATATCTTTACTAATTTTTGCTCCTTTAAAACTTTAGCAATAACGCATTCAGATCGCTTTTGTGGATGAGAAATAAATTTATGATTTTTTTTGACTTCGTAACTGCAATATTAGACGCCTCTCTTGGGAGTACAATGCTTTGCGCGACCCATAGTACCATTTAAAACTGTATGGATGAATGGATAATGTATACCAAAATATTTTCGATAACAATGAACGAACAACAAAAAATTTAAAACCCACTTTTATTTTTTGTCACCTAAATTTTTTATTATCGTCAAGAAATATTAACCTTATAAAATAAAATAAAGAAATAAGTGTCCAATATTATATTCAACCGGTAAATGACAAGGCATTGTATTAATAAAAATATAAAATATTTGGATTCGTACAGTAATGATACACACTGGTATTTTTTTCGGTGATACTTCACACTCTTATTTTAACCACAACTTTCCCAACAAACGGGACACAAACGATCGGATGTACGTGGTAAGGAGGTTTGAGTAGGGCAATGAAGTTTTGAACTATGCCGTCTGGAGTCTATGCTCCTAGGAGGGTTACCGCTGGCGGACAAGTCAAGGCAGAGCCCTCAGACTAACATGATCCAAAATCTTCCAACCCGCATTGGACCAGCGTGGCAGATTACGGTCTATACCTTTAACATGCTATTTCAATATGTTGAAATATGACAGTACAACCGCAAACACGGCCCTCATTCTCCGGAGGCCAAGGCGCAACTACCTACGATAGCGGGAAGCCTTGTCCCAAGGCAGAGGGTGCTAAGAATCACCGGGTTAGATCAGGCTGCTATTGGACTTTTAACATTGCTACGCTTAATATACGGACTATGAAAACGGAGACCCGACTGCAAGAACTGTTAATCGAACTTGACAACATACATTGGGATATTATTGGGCTCTGTGAAACACGAAGAAAGGGTGAAGAGTTAATCAAACTAGAACCAACTGGTCACGCACTCTACACCCGAGGTACGGAGAATGGACGATGTGGTGGAATTGGATTCCTCATCAGTCGAAAGTTGAAAGACAATGTAGTTAAATATGAAAGTATATCTGACCGATTAGCCCAATGCGTCATTCAGTTGAATAAAAAGTTTAAGCTTCAAATCGTCCAAGTTTATGCACCAACTATAAACCATAAAGATGAGGAAATTGTGGAATTTTATGATGATGTGGCCCAACTTTTAGACAAAGAAAGGTGTAGGTATAAAATCCTGATGGGTGACTTTTATGCCAGAATCGGACAAGCAAGAACTGGTGAAAATGCAACTGGCCCATATGGAAATGGTGAGCGGGACAATAGAGGTGACGGGCTGGTTGACTTTGCTGAAGGACAATAATTCTATATTATGAATTCGTTTTATAAGAAAAAGATCAACAGAAAATGGACATGGAAAAGTCCATCTGGACTCACCAGTGAAATTGATTACATCATGTCAAACGATAAAGCAATATTTTGCAATTGTACTGTCCTTAACCATTTTAATGTGGGAAGTGACCACCGAATGGTACGAGCAAAGATTAGGATAAACTGCCAAAAAGAACGCGAAAAAATGATAAGATCAAAAGGTGGCAAAGAGGATTCTAGGAAGCTACTGGAGAGGGGCAGAGATTTTTAAATTACTTTGTCGAACCGCTTTTCTGTGTTACAAGACCCAGATGAGATGGAAATTACAGACCAATATAAAGAAATCGCCAACAATGTGCTTAAAACGGCGGCTTCAATAGCACCAGAAGATAAATGTTTCAAAGAGTCAAAAATTTCCAATGAGACCATTAACTTAATGAAAAAACGCTGGACAATGAAGAATGCAGACAGTCCTTTTGGTTGGGTCGAGTACGTTGAGATTTGCAAAACTATAAGAAAACGTATTCGAGAGGAAACGCGCCGATTCAACATGCAGCTTGTGCAAAAAACTCTGGAAGAAAACAGGGGAATTAACAAAGCTAAGCAGAAGCTGAGAAGGAAAAGGACACAAATGTTTTCCTTAATGCGTGAGGATGGTACAGTATGCAGGAAATGGACGGAAATGTTAGAGGTTGTCCGAAGATTTTATTCAAGGTTATACGAGGACCAGAATCAGACAAGAAGAGCAATGCCTACTGAAGAACAAATGCCGGATATCCTGGTGGAGGAAGTGACAAAGGCTAGAGACTCGATGAAAAATGGCATGGCTCCAGGAGAGGATAGTATAACGGTGGAGATGTTAAAAGCTGGTGGTCGGACCGTACACCACCGTACGTAAAACACTGGCAAGATTATACACAAAATGCCTCAAACAACAAAAAGTACCCAGCTTATGGAAAAATGCAGAAGTGATTCTTTTACATAAGAAAGGAGCACTGGAAGATTTAAAGAACTACCGCCTAATAAGCCTCCTATCAGTGGTGTACAAAGCTTTCATCAAGATAATATCCAAAAGAATACTAAGAAAACTTAATGACGCACAACCAAGGGAGTAAGCGGGATTCAGAAGTGGATTCAGTACATTGGCTCATATCCAGGTTCTACAGCAGGTCATAGAAAAAGACAACGAATACACTATTGCACTGTACTTGGCATTTATCGATTATGAAAAAGCATTTGATTCAATCTCAAAGCGGGCCATAATGGATGCATTGCTTAGTCAAGGTGTAGATAAAGCCTATGTAAACCTACTAGGATCGATATATGATGAAGCTACAGTGACAGTCCACCTTGACGATCTTGAGGTGGGAATAAATGTAGAGAGGAGCGTACGGCAGGGGGACTCAATATCGCCTATTCTTTTCTCAGCCTGCCTGGAAGAAGTGTTCCGTAAGCTGGATTGGGAACAAGATGGAATAAGGATTAATGGTGTGTACTTAAATCATCTGAGATTCGCAGATGATATCGTTCTTCTTTCACAAGACCCAGATGAGCTGCATCGACACGTACAAGAATTGCAAAGAGCTGGGGAAACATTTGGCTTGAAAATAAACCAGAAGAAGAGTTAGGTCATGCCCAATAAATTTGCTGAGGACAAAAGAATTTCTATTTTAGGAACGGATTTGGAAGTTGTGGGCAAAGTGAATACTGGGAAACTGCTTCAGGGGGGCAGCGATTTTGAGATTGCTTTGCCGAACTGCTTTGCTGTGTTGCAAAACTGAGAGAAGACGAAAATAACAGATCAGTATTAAAAGTCATTGACAATGTGCTTGAAAGGGCTGCTGCAATAGCACCAGCAGAAAAAAAGTTTCAAACAGTTAAAAATCTCCAATGAGACCATTCATTTAATGAAAAACGGCGCAGAATGAGGAACGCATGGAGTCTTTTTAGCAGAGCCGAGTACGTCGAGCTTTGCAAAACTATAAGAAAACGTATTCGAGAGGAAACGTGTCGGTTCAACATACAGCTAGTGTAAAAAACACTAGAAGAAAACAAGGGAATAAACAGGAATAATCAGCACCAGCTGAGAAATAAAATAATACAAATATTTGCCTTAATGCGTGAGGATGGCACAGTTTGCAAGGAACGTAGAGAAATGTTAGAGGTTATCAGAAATTTTATTCAAAGTTATATGAAGAGCAGAATCAGACAAAGAGAGCAATGCCAACGGAAGAGCAAATACCAGATATCCTGTTGGATTAAGTGACAAATGCTATAGAAGCGATGAAGAATGAAAAGTTGAACTGTTATAAGCTGGCGGTCGAACTTTAAATAAAATACTGGCAAAATTGTACCCAAAATACCTCAAAGGACAAAAAATACCTAACCTATGGAAAAATGCTGAAGTGATTCTTCTTCATAGAAAAGAGCACAGGAATATTTCAAAAACTACTGTCCAATAAGCCTCCTGTCATATTGTACAAAGTTTTCACCAAAATAATATCTAAAATAATATTAAGAAGGCTGAATGACGCACAACCAAGAGAGCAAGCAGGATTCAGAAGTGGATTCAGTATAATGGATCATATCCAGTTTGTCCAACAGGCCATAGAAAGACACATTGAATACACATCATGTCACTGTGCTTGGCTTTTATTGACTATGAAAAGGCATTTGACTCAATATCAAAGCAAGCCATAATGGATGTATTGCTTAACAAACTGATAGACAGAGCCTATGTGAACCTACTGAGATCCATGTATGATGAAGTAACGGTGACAGTTCACATGGATGATCTTGAAGTTAAAATCAATATAGAACGGGGTGTACGGCAGGATAACTCAATATCGCCTGTTCTATACTCAGCCTGCGTTGACGGGGCATTTCATAATCTGGATTAGGAACACGATGAAATAAAAATAAATGGTGCATACTTAAGCCACCTTAGATTTGCAGATGATATTGTCACAATGCAGATGATACCTGTCACAAGACCCAGATGAACTACAAAAACACATACAAGAGCTGCAAAAGGCGGGCGAACAACTTGGCTGGAAAATAAACCTGAAAAAGAGTCAGCTTATGTTCAACCAATTTGCTGAAAACAGAAGAATATCTATTTTAGGAAGCAATTTAGAGATGCTGGACCACTACGTATATCTTGGGCAAAGGATTTCAATGGAGGGTGATACTTCCTGGGAAGTGGAACGGCGTGTTAACTGTGGCGGGCAGAATGGAAATGTATATGCTTGGCCTTAAAAGCGGCACAGAAAGGTCTGCACATGGATTAAAGAACAGACGAAAGTATGTAACAGCATTGGAAAAGTGAAGGAATTGAAATGGAGGTGGGCAAGCCATGTAGCGAGGCGATGTGACGATAAATGGACCAAAGCAATCTTGGGATGGATACCGCTTGATCATAAGGGTCCACGGAGAAGACCTAAAACACAATGGACCCATAACATCATTAAGTATATTGGATCCGAATGACAGAGGAAAGCTCAGGACCGTGCGAGTTGGAAGCATGCTGGAAAGGCCTTTATCCTGCAGTGGACCGACAATGGCTGAATGATGATGATGATGATGATATATGTTTTGTATGTATGTATACCCCTTTGTGGATCAGACCTTGTCGTGGTAAAGGGGCTTGAGTAGGTCAATGAAGCTTTGAGCTCTGCCGCCTGGAGTGTATGCTCCTGGAAGGGTTACCCTTGGCGGACAGGTGGTCAAAGCAGCGACCTCAGACTAACATGATCCAAAATCTGCTAACAGAATCCCAATACAGCAACCGCAATAATCGGTCTGATCACTTGTTTTTATCGATTTAAATGGCTGATGTGTTTTGTTGATGTCTTTTTGTTTTAAAAGACGTATTTCTTTTTTATATTATGTTTTGGCTGGTGTTAATTTAGATACGGTTATTTAACGCAGTATATATTTATTTTAAAATGAATTATAACGAGGTTGTGAAAAAGTGACCATTGTCCATTCCACACTGTTACATTTATTTTGTTTAATTGAAAATTGAATTAGATTCGTCGTATGCCTACTTCTTGTTCGCTGACTGAATAATCTTTAGATAATACGTCGAAGCAAAGTAAACCGAACTCAACATATGCAAAGTTAATCTACCAAAAGACAATTTATAGCTAATACGAGGCGGGCAAATATAAATTTATGGTAGTTGGCTTTGTCACAAGGTAATCTATGTACAAGTCGTACGTTAGTTTAGCGATACATTTGCATTGAAAGTTCGTGGTTCTTATTTTCTTTTAGTTCAGTTCATTTAATTTATATCTCTTGAAATGTCACACAGCGAATAATTAAAATTAGTTCATTTTCCAGGCTGTTTAATTTTCTTAATTAGGGTTTAATTGGAAAATAAATATAAATAACAGAGTAATAAAGTATTAAAAAAGACTATGACATGTCCGGTATTTTAGAAATTTTTTTGTTTAATCAAGTGTTGCTTAAAATATCGAATTTAATAATTAAAGTTTTGAATATTCTTAATTAGCAAATTAAAATTCCGACTTTGGGGCGAAGAAATCATCGATGTGCTATTTACAAGGGTTGTTCGAAAAGTTCTTGGCCTAACAAAGATTTTTGATAATTTTTAAAATTTTCCAACATACTCACCTTGCAATTCAATATATTTAAGCATTTCAACTGTTAGTGCCCTCTGTATAATGCAATTTGTCCAATTTTGCAAAATAAGCGGTTGTGTCAGCTTTGGCCTCGTCGGAGTTTTACAGTAATAACCCGTGACGTGTATGCAGGTGCACTATTTTGGTGAAAAAGCACTTCTTTTGGATAGATGTTGGAATGGAACCCTTCAACTGGTTCCATTGGTTTCATAGTGAACTGTAATACTCTCCTGTGATGGACCTGCCTTTAACCAGGTAGTCTTTGAGCACTACTCTAGGAAAACTCCAGAAAACCGCAATTATAACTTTTCTTGGAGTTGGAACTATTTTCGCTTTCTTTTTCGCATGCTTCTTACATCTGTAATTACTGCTTTGCTTCTGACGTGTAATGACTTGTAATGGCGACATGTTTCATCTACTGTTATAAAACATTGAAAAAACTCAGCAGAATCGCATTTAAATAAGCCTATACAGCTTCAAGTTCAATTTTTTTATTGTAACCTTTGGTTTGAAACACTAAATTCAAAAAGATTTAACACTTAACACGCAATTTCTCATGCGCGTTTCGCTAAACATGTTAGCATCATAGCAATCTTGAATTTAAATTATCTCTAGATTTGAAGTGAACGATTTGGTGTTTAGTGGTAAATCTCTTTGAGTTTACTTTTGAGAAGTATTTATTCGAATGGCTCTTTGATCTTCGGTTAAGAAACGCAGTATCCATTGAGTGAAAATATGTCAACACTTGTTTGCTTTACGTGAGCACCACAAACAAACAACTAAATACACGCATCTCAAATGTCGCAGTACGCCATCTAATGAATAATACTTGACAAATGTCATAGTAATTCGGTCATACATGTGCCATGTCTATGCCAGCTCGAAAACATTTCAGACTATCCTTGTAATTGACCAAATTTGAAGAAGCAATCGGAATTAGAATCGATCCATTTTCATCTATTAAAAGCAGCTTTTATAAGGATGTAAAAATATGCACTTTTTGCAAATAAAGTTGTTACCATTTTTTTTTAATTATGCCATCTTAATTTTTATGTTTAATACTATGTAATAATTACCTTAAATGATCAATGGGTAATATTTGAACTTTAAATACAAATTAAACTATACCTTAAAACTTAGTTGTATTGGTAATATTTGTTTTCTTTTAGGAACTTTCGCTTCATTCTAATTACAGTGTAATTAGAAAAAAAGGAGTACATAATTTTGACGGGTAGTACTTTTTTGCATCGGACATCGAAAAGTACTGAAAAGTGCTCATTAAAAAATGAAAATAATCAGGTCCTGTATTTAACTTCCCAATTAATGTCACGCCAGTTTGAAATCTTAATAAGTGGAACGAAATTGTATATCCTCTCCAATTGAGTATTTTATATGAAAAAGTTCAAGGACTATTACGGTGAAAAATACGATGGGAAAATAATCAATAATCAGTTGGTTTTATCCAATTCAATCACCAGCTGAGTTATCAGGAAAACAAGAAATCTCTCTTTTTAAAAAACCAAAATTTTTAGGAAAATTTATTATACCGGAAAAAAATAGGTTGTAGTTTAAACTCGTATTAGTTTTGCAATGTTTCAAATTATATATATTACTTATTAATGCAGTTGTAAGAAATGTTCTTTGCATATAGATTTTCTGTATAAGTGTATGTAAATATTGCAGGGAGAGTTAATTAGGGAAATAATAGTTACAGCAGAAATTTAGGAGATAACTTAATTAGAAAATATATTGAAAGTACCTTTGATTAGTTGGTTGGTTTATTTCCTTCATAGACGCGCCTGCAGACTAGGCTAATATACTCACAGCTTCCTTCTGTCGGGCGCGTTTACTTAATTACGAGGGTTGCTACTTATATAACCGGAATTTGCAAAAATGCTGTTGCTAGGCGCCATCTGACATATACATCGTAAAGTTTGACATTGTTGACTGTATACGTACTCAGAACGTTTTCTCATACGGACGCTATTTGTGTTGTTTAGGGACTTTTTTCTCAATATCATCTTAGTCAAAAAATGGAATTAACTCGTGAGAGTTATCGTGCGATGATTTACTACGACTTTCGACGTGGATTGTCTTAACAGCAGTGCATCGATCACCTTACTTTGACTTTTGGCGATGAAGCACCATCTAAAACCACTGTATATCACTGGTTTCGTAAATTAAATTGTGGCCGTCGTTCGTTCACAGACGAATTTAAAAAAGGTTGTCCAATGTTGGTTGTTGTGCCAGAAAACATTGATACTGTGCACGAATTGATAAAGCAAGATCGTCATGTGACACCGTGAGATTGAGGCATTCTTGTGCATTATTATGACAAGCATTTTACATGAACATTTAGCCGTGAAAAAAAATTCTGCGCATTGGATTGCGCATAATTTGACAATCGCTCAAAAAAAGGTGTCGAATGGTGCAAAGAAATGCCCAAAAAATACAATCGGGGCGCGTCAAAAACTGTGTATAACATCCACATAAGAGACGAATTTTATATCTCTATGCGTATGAGCCCGAAAGTAAAGAGCCGTCGACTGTATGGATATTTCAAAAAGAGCCAAACCCAACAAAAGTTGTTCGCGTAAGAAGCACTTGGTGGTCGCCCATTTCTTTACTCGCCAAAATTTTGGTAATTTGGCAAAAGTCTGGTGATATAATTGCGCATATGTTGAAAGATAACTTTGAAAATTTCGGCCATATTAGATGCTTAGTTGTCACTTAACAGTCGTTTATGTCAACCGATGTTGGAGTTGCTGAAAAGGTGGAAAAAATCGAAAATCGAGCCGTCAATAAATTTTTGCATTTGAAAGGCAATACGCCTACGCAAATTAACTGTCGATTTTAATTTGCGCAAATCGTTATTTTATGACGTGTTTTTAAAAAGAAAGAAAACCTCAAAATTATCTCAAAATACCAAGTCTCTATAAATAGTTTATAGGAAGAATGGGGTGTTATGAATTTTTATGCATCATGCATAATATCTGGCATATATTGCATAATTCGATTTCTATATTTTCCGCTCTATTCTGAACAGAAAATTAGTTCACCCGTTTAGTGTTATTGATGCTTGATTTTTTGCTCCTAAGTCAGCAGTTCCTATAACGATAAAGTAAAGCCATCAATAATAAAAGATATTATTTTGCTGATTAAAGTTTTTACTATATATAGGTGGTTTAAAAATTAATTTTGTTTTAGAAATGATACTACGAGCCCAAGTACAAATCTGTTTGTGATAATAATTAAAACACTTGGTATTTGTTTCACAATATATTCAAGATATTCTCTAACATGTTTCGGCCTCGCGACCATTCTCAAAGAGAGTTATGTATAAACTAAACTAAAGTTTCAAAGTGCTGTCTAATGGAAGTCGGTTTTTTCATCTCGTTAAATTTATTACACTATCAATAATTGGAGTATTTCCGAAGTCTAGCTGGGTGTTGTGTGACACTAATTATACAAGACACATACATTTTTGGGCCAGGTATGTCGATGATATTATTTGCATATGGACCGGTACAGAAAGACTATTGGGTCAATTTCTTGAATATTTAAACAGTGTAAACTCAAAAATCCAGTTCACAATAGAAACAGAGACGGATAATTCATTAAATTTCTTAGATTTAAAAATAATAAGAACACCGAATAAATTAGAATTCGAAATATTTAGAAAACCCACGTATACCGATACAATTATTCACGCAAGTTCAAATCAGTCATGGAATGTAAAAATGTCCACTTTTCATAGTATGACCCACAGACTTCTAACGATTCCACTTAAAAAAGACAGCTATGAAAAAGAACTTAATATTATCAAAAATATCGCAAGGAATAATGGATATCAGCCAAGCATCATAGATAAAATGATAAAAAACAAGATTAAGAAAAACAACACCAAACATTTTTATGCCGCAACACCCGAAAAAGATTCTAAAAATTGGCATGCTATAAACTATATTCACAAATTAAGTTCAAGAATCACAAATCAGTTAAAGAACGAAAATATTAGTATTATCTCTGTTAATAAGAATAATCTTGCATCGATGTTAAACAATAACAAAGAAAGAGCAAAATTTTGTGACAAATCTGGAGTATACGAAATTAAATGTAATATGTGTGACGCTATTTATATAGGCCAAACGGGCCGATCGCTCAATGATAGGCTAAAAGAACATAAATATTCAATTTTACACAATCAGAGAAAGACGGGCTTTGCCGAACATTGTATAGACCAGAACCATTTTTTTAACATTAATAATACCAAATTAATACATAGCTGCAATAAAAGCGGGCTGTTAAATTACCTGGAAATTTTCGAAATTAAAAAAGCCATATACGACGGCAAAAACCTAACAAACACCCAGCTAGACTTCGGAAATACTCCAATTATTGATAGTGTAATAAATTTAACGAGATGAAAAAACCGACTTCCATTAGACAGCACTTTGAAACTTTAGTTTAGTTTATACATAACTCTCTTTGAGAATGGTCGCGAGGCCGAAACATGTTAGAGAATATCTTGAATATATTGTGAAACAAATACCAAGTGTTTTAATTATTATCATTGTTACTATGTTTCACCAAGAGCCAACCGCGCAATCAATCAAAACTATTGTTAAATCTGTTTGTACCAGTGGCCATAAAATTAATTTACATAAAGTTTAAAAATATTTAAGATAAATTAACTTATATCCTTCCCAAAGTATTCGTCAAAGTAAGAATAATATTGATCTTTATTTTATAACTCTACAAGTTTCAAATTATGTTTTAAGAAAAATATTAGTAAAAGAAATTATTAATATTTATGTAGCATCAAAAGTATTCGTACCCAGTCCCATTTTGACACGCGTTAAAAATTACGCAGTCTACGCAAACCAAATGATATTGGTTTGTTGCCAATAATAACGGTCATATTGGTTATAACTATTTATTAAAATAACATTATTAAAATGGTTTGCGGACGTGCGTTGAGTGCTGATTTACGAAAATCTATTGTTAAAGCTTACGATGGTAATTAAGATGGTAATTCTGATAAAAAATTGCTACATATTTTAATTTAGCGAAGAGTACCGTGCAGTACATCATTTCTAGATGTAAAGCAATAGACAGTATCAAAATTTATCCGAAATCTGGTTGTCCTAGAAAAACTTCTCCACAAGATGGTCGTGCGCTGAAAAGAATAATACATAAAAGAATAAAAACAGACCACAGCAGCGATCAAAGGTGAATGGAAAAATATCACTAGGAAACATGTTTCAATAATGACTTGCCCTTGCGGGATAAAATAATTCGGATACGGATTTTACAAGGTAAACTTTCAATGATATTTACGATTTAGAGTATCCCTGCCATATTTTAAACTTACAGGCAAAAGCAAAACCGTTGCTAACAGTGGTTCAGAAGCGTCGAAGACTAAATTGGGCTAAAGAACTTTGGCCTGGAATCAAAACCAATGGAATAAAATAATCTTTAGCGACGAGAGTAAATTTGATGTGTGTATTGGTGATCACCGAAGTAGAGTCATATTAAATAAGTTCAAAGCATTTTATGATGATTGCCTGAAAAGAACAATAGAATTCGCATGAGTATTAATGCTGTGGGGCTGCATGTCAAGTCAAGGCGTCGGAAACCTTAATTTGTTAATAGAGGGGCTTGTCGATGCTAATAAGTACCAGCAAATTTTAGATCATTTGTGTGTCAACCATTCAAAAATTGCAGACAGTTAATGGTTACATTTTCCAGCAAGATGGCGCTAATTTTCATACAGCAAGAAGTACCAAAGCATGGCTTGCCAGAAACAATGTACTAACTTTAGATTAGCCCTCTAATAGCCCTGATTTGAGCCCCATTGAAAATCTTTGGGGCATTATCAAAAAACAGCTCAGAAATCGTCATCGTCGTACAAAAGAACTCTTGAGATCTACGCTACTCGAGATTTGACAATCCATTACACAGGAACAGTGTCAAGAACTTAAAGCAAAGGGAGATGTGACTCAATATTAATTACCTTTCTCATTAGAAGTACGCATTTATTCGTTTTAAAAGTTTTTATTATGTTAAAATTATTATAAATATATTTTCATGTTTGTAAACGTCATGTTTCGTCGTCCGAAACGTCAAAGTTCATGTTTGTAAACGTCTATTTAATATTATCTTTTGGACCATACTACAGAATATAATTTCCTAAATTTAATTTAAATAAATTCTAATTATTTCCAACGTATTGAATAAATTTAATGGCGCACGAATACCTTTGGGCTTGGGCTCGTAGTAGCAATCTATCGAGTTGTCCGGAAAGTTCGTCGGGGCTTTTTAAGAGAAAGTTAAACGCAAATAGTTTATGCAAATATTTATTTAGTCTGTTATCCAATTATCATTATTATTTACAATTTTTTGCCAACGTAGTGGTATGTTCAGAATGCCTTTTTGCTAAAAATAGCATCTTTCTTACCAAAAAATGTCAACAGGTTGTTTTTCACCTCTTCTTCCGTTTTAAAACATTTCCCATTTAAACAATTTTGGAGGGAGTGGAATAGATAGTAGAGTGAGGGTGCGACATCCGGTAAGCAAAGTGGATGGGGCAAAACATTGAAGCTCAACAATTTTTTCTAGGTCCTCATTGAAACGTGTGGTTGTGCATTGTCATGACGAAACACGATGTTTTTCCTACTTGGTCTGCTGATTCTGGTCGCTTTTATGAACAGTAGAGTTCGGTGTTGATAGTTTGGTTGCGTGGCTGAAGTTCAAAATATATGGAACTTTTCCAATCCCACCAAATGCAAGGCATAATTATCTTTGGGTGAAGGCCGTCATTCGCCGTACTTAAAACCACTTACTCTGGCAAATTCTATAATTTTTTTAGTTCATGCTGTTGTACACAATCTACTTTTCATCATCAGTTACCGCCCTTTTTAGAAATGCAGCTTCAGAATTTTCTTTCGGTTATAAATTGCACGAAAAAAATCGGCCTAGTAAATTTTCCTCACTAAATTCGTGAGGGATGGTAGACGTACCCATTTTTTTTCAGGTGGTCAAACACTGTCGATTTGCCAATATTTAACCTGTGTGCTGTCTCATGGCCCGTGGTGCGTGAACCTTCATCTATTAAAACCTTTATTTCCTCAACATCAGTGCTTGAAAGATGGGTAGAGCGATGCTGGTCTTCCAGGTCAAAATCTCTGCCTCTGAAATGACCAAACCACTTTTGCCTCTCCAAAACAGAATCAGCTCTGCAAACGGCTCAAATCATTTTTTCTTGTTTCTACAACGTTCTTGCTCTTTTTAAAATATAAAAGTATAACATGGCGTAAATGTAAATTATCGACCAACATTTTCATTTGAATTAACTTGATTAACTGAAGGCAAATTTAAGCGAATCTGGACGTAATCATTGTAAATACTACAGGTATTAATACTATGGAATTACTAATCAAACATAGATTTTTGTTTTGAAGTGTTAAATGAGCAACTAATAGAAAAAAAATAAAGTAAATACCATAGGAATTAATACTAATGAATTAATAATCAAACATAGATTTTTGTTTTGAAGCGTTAAAAGAGCAATTAATAGAAAATCTCCCGGAACTCCTAAATTCCGGAAGGAATAAAGATCGATAGAATTAAGATGCTTCCAAAATTTGAAATAATTATACGAAATAATAATAAAGCAGCTTGACAGGCCTTAAAGTCCCATGACCTCGATTTTTTTAATTATTTTTCTCCATTTTATTCTGTTCATGGTTGCATCCCGCCATCCTCCTAGCCTTGCTGAATTTAAATCTTCCTTGCATGCCTCCAACTACTTATTTCTTGGTCGTCCTCTTCTTACTCGTTCATCTCCTCTTGACAATGCTTGTTGTGTCCTATCTATCTACTATCTGGCATTCTTAAAATATGACCCAACTACTGCAATCTGCAAGGTCTAACTATCTGAGTTATACATGGTTTTCCGTATAGAAGTTTAATTTCTGAAATGGTTTTCCTTCTTCATATTGTCTCTTGTCCTTGCACTCCACCAAATTACTTCTTCAGTACTCTTCGCTCCCGGACATTCAATTTTCTTTTTATTTTTGTTCATTACCCAACATTCAGTCCATATAGTACCGTGGGTTGAATAACTGTTCTGGATAACCTTAATTTTGCTGACCATGTTATTTTTTTTGATCTACGCATGTTGTGTAACGCTCCCACAGCTTTGCTTCCCCTTGCCACCCATTGTTCAATTTCTTTTATTTCATCGCCTTCGCTGGTTATGGTAACTCCCAAATACGCAAATTCTTTGACTGTTTTGAATTTTTAATGCTTATTTTGTTTCGTTTTAATGATAATTTGTTCTCCAGCGTCCACGTCATCTCCCATCTCAAAGAATTTTGTTAATTATCTTATTTTCATTAATGTGGTTCATTAATACTACGCCGTCTGCGTATGTAAATATCTGGCTCTTCCTAATCCTCCTGCTCTTAATCCGCTTTCTCGGAGTATTACCTCTAATACAGCATTAAAAAGTACTGTAAACAGGAGATCCCCTTGTTTCAATCCCTGTCTCACTTTCCAACTTCTTTCCATCGAATTTTTCGGTGGAAAAGCACCACTCTGTATTCTGTTTTCCTTAGTGTCCTCTTTGACATTTGAATGATCTTCTTCGGGACTTGGAGCACGTTCAAAGCTTGGTACAACTTCCTTCTTATGACTGAGTCATATCTTGTTTGAAGTCGAAACTAAACGAAATATGGATGAAACTATTGACACCTGAGGAATGTTCATTGTTCCTCGTAGGTCTCCTATTGGTCCATTGTACTGCCACCAGAAAGTTAACAGTATCTCCCGAGGCCAGTTGCTGGTCTTATACTTTTTATCAATCGAGCTTGTATTGACGTCTGAGAGTAACTGAAGGAATCACCGCTTTTTCACTCTGGTTTTTAGGCTAGTTTTGCGCTCTTATCGATTTTAGATTAACTGCCCAAAAATGTTACCGATTTTTTAATTTTGGGGGGTTCTGCCTACCCCAGGAAGAGTCGGAAGTTCCCTTTTCTTTAATGCGGTAGAGTTCCACGATGCCTGAGATTAGGTTCGCAATGAAGTCTAGAGAAACTTCGCGAGGGTTAAGTCGAACGAGAGAAACCTTGTCTCCATCGGCCATTGGAAATTGGCCACCTTCAATGTCGGGCCACCGATCAACGGCATCGACGGTCCACCATTTGGAGCGGACAGCTTTCCGTTAGTTTCCGGGTCCTATATATACCGGAAACACGAGAAATTCGGGCTTCATAGGCTTGCTGTCGGGATTTAGGGGGACATTATTGGGGAATTAGTGCTCTAAGGGAAGTTTGGCCACAAGCTCGGAGAGATGATTGGTTTGTGGTGTGGGAGATTTGCTTGGAATTGAGTTCCGTTGGGAGCCCCACACCAAAGTTGGTGGAGGCATCTTTGGTTTTTGGGGCACTGAAGAGGCCCTCTGGGTTTTTTTGTGTGAAGACGAATAAACCTTCACGGAAACACCCCTGTCTGGTCTTGCTGAACAGTACAGGAAATTCGCCGTATGCGGTTCCCCGCAGTTACAGCAGGTTGGCGGACTCGCGATCCTTTTTACACTCACCGGATGGGTGCGGACACGCGCTTTTTAGGCAGACCCGATCAGCGCGCGCTGCACTTTTTGTCCGAATGACCGAAAAGCTGGTGGTTGAAGCATTGCACTATTCGGACATTGGATTTCTGCGTTTGGATTTTTACTTTTTGGGAAAAGAAGCGCCTGATCTGAAGGAACTACCAAAGCGTGAGACCATTTATTATCAACTATTTCATGGTGGTAAGGGAAATAGCACCTGATAGCATAGTAGGGTCTTACAACGTGTCGTACAATCGTGTCGTATCCTATAGCTCCGGATGGGGTACAAAACATGCGAGATGTAGTTAGGCTAGTGGAGGAAACAGATAAATTGTCACCCATACTCCAGGCCGGTGCTCTGAGTGTGTTCTGAATCTCATAGACATCAACCTATACGAGGTGAGTCTCACTGTCTAGCGCCATCAAATGAATAAAGATCGCACTGTGATTTGCGAACCCTACACCGTATCTTAGTTGATACCTAGCACATATAAAATAAATATAAATATATATATGTATATATATATATATATATATATATATATATATATATATATATATATATATATACGTTTATCCTTCGTGTTCATAAGCCTTACGCACAATTACTGTGTCAAAATTGCTTGTTAAAAATTTAAATAATTTCAATTTTGTCGCGTGAAAAGAATTGAAATATATATATTTTCCCTGTCTGGGAAGAGAATGCCCCGCAGTGGCTTTGATGATTACACGTAGTTGTAATTTATTAGTCGATAAAATCTAGAAATTATCATAATGATTGCTCTGTCTTCTGTCCCACACTCGGTTCTTGTGACTAGCTTCCTTATGCATATTCATATCATCATACATAAAAAGATTCTTATCGTTGTATTCTTTCTTTTGCACAGCGAGACAATTTACAACGTTAATAAAGTGATATTCACGCTGAATTAACTGTCATTTCCAACTAAGGAACGTATGTTGTGGCTTCTGTTTAGAATCATCGTTTAAAATTTACATTTTATTTATTCACTATTGACAAAACATCTTAGTGGTCATTTGTTCAAGAAGAAACATATGATATTTGAATTCTGATAAAATGTGGATTAAATCAATTACCAGCTAATCAAATGTAAGGTTGGAAAATTCATAGATTTGATTAAATTCATTGGACATCAATATCTTCTATTATTTTTTTGATCTTCTATGTCGCTAACGGGTGCCAAAACAGATAACAATGTGTTAAAGAAGTGCAGTGTCTGTGTTATCTTGCGAGTATTAATATTATCTGAATTAGTTACTCAAACTCTTCCTTAAGTAACGCTCTTCGATACAAGGGTCGTTGGAAAAATTCTCTGTCTGACAAACAAAACACAAGATTTTTGTGTTTTTTTATATTATTTACATTGCAGTTACTCCATTACTTTCCAACCTTTTACTATTCTCAGTATAATGGGATTTTTTCGACTCTGCAAAATAAGCGGTTGTCTCAGCTTTGACCTCATCCTTTGAAGTGCATCTTCATTCAGCGAGCCATATCTTCAGGTTTGGAAAGAAGAAATAATCACAGGAAGGCAAATCCGTCAAATACAGAGCGTCTGGAGTTTCATAGCAACATTTTTATCGAGAAGTGTTTACAGCAACATTATTGTGGTGAAAGAGCACTTTCATGTTGACCAGTTGTGGACGTTTAGCCTGAATAGCACCATTCAGTAGTGAAGCATAATACTCCCCATTGATAGTTCTGCCTTTCTTCAGGTAGACTATAAGCACCACACCACGAGAATTCCAGAAAACCGTAGCCATCACTTTTCCTGAAGACGAAACCGTTTTCTTTTTCTTTGACTATTATAAAACACCATAGAAACCACCAGAATAGTGTTAAAATAAGTTTAAATAGTATTAACAGGTGTTCAATCGATGCGTATTTGATGGCCTGTTAACAAACTCGAGAAAATGTAGTGAACACTGGCTATCGAGATATTTACAATGCCAGTACGCTTCCATATTTTCCAGTCGGTGACGATCTACGTTCGCATTCTCGCCCGGCTTCCACCTGAGATTATTTTCTAAAATAATCGCGAAACTGCACTGTTTGGGATAAGGTTTTCGTAGTCGAAAGCTACTCACAAAAGTCTCCTTGCCGTTCATTTATCTTTACAAGCGTCGAAACTCGACTTGTCCATCATTGAGAAGTTGCTCCCAAATATCGACATTGCTGGTTGCAAAATACTCATAAGTCAGGCCATAATTTTGATTTTTCTGTTTATATTCTTCCAAAATCAGATATTCACCAATACAAGCTAATTTTTGATACCTTCGAATCTCTTTCTTATATCATGAATCATAAAATTCTAATCTTAGATGATTTTAATTTGCATTATCAAAGCCCTGTTGACTATCAATTATCTAACCAATTTCTGCGAGCACTGTACGACTTCCAGGCATTTTTTGATATTCACTAATACAATCACATATTTAATATACAAAACAATATACACGATTTAGTTATTGTAAATTTGGAATATAATGTTATTAGAGAGCTTATTTCGTTAGTTTTCGAAGACCCTTATCCTCCAGCTTTATCGTGATATTTCCAGGAGATGGAAAGCTACAGACAGCATTACTTTCTTTCATTTATTCACGCCGCAATATACACCGATTTCTCGAAAACATTCGACAAACTTGACAATGGACTTTGATAGCAGTACAGTTTCGTTCTTTAAATTTTACCTTGAAAACAGGACGTAACATGTTGAGTTTAATGGTCATAGTTCTCATATCTTCATTGTAACTAGTGGTGAACCCAAGGCACCATTCTTGCCTCTTTGGTTATTTCCGTCTTCGTCAACGATATTACTTCCACGCTAACGTGCAACACTCTTTTATTTGCGGACGACCTTAAACTCTTTATGCCAGTTCTATCGCCATATAACTGCTCTCTACTACCGGCTGACTTGCACCTCTTGGCCGATTGGTGTGCTTGTAACAGGCGTTCACTGAATATTACCAAATAACTATGGCCAGTTGACATAACCTGGCACCAATCGTCTCTCCCAACTGCTTTCCTTGCGTTCATCTGGAACTCGACTGATGACGGCTGAAAGGCTAGAAACCGGTCTCGAGAGATACGTGATATTGCATGGTGGCAGTTGAGCACGTACAGTCAGTTCCCGCGTACTCAGTATAAATCAGCTTTTGAGAGGCTGCTAAAAACTTGTGCGGTGCTTTGGAAATAATTTTTGTAATGTTAGGTTAAGTTTAAATTATTTTTGTTATATCTACTTGTGTTTTAATTGTCTTTTAAATGGGCACTAGCCTATTAGACAATAAAGCATCATTCATTCATTCATTATATTTTCTCGATGTTAATTTAGCAACTTTGGCATGTTACTAAATTAACCAACACTAAACTCAAATAGATTTACCACTAAACACTTGTTTTTAATTTACTTTTACAAAAACACTAAATTACTTGACTTTCATTTCTCGACGCGCGTTTCGTTAACTATGACAGCAGCTAAACATCATCAGGAAATGATTCAATCTCTTCGAAAAAATTGGCAAATTGAATCATGATAATACTAACAGGGTTAGCGAAACGCGCCTCGAGAAATTAAAAATAATCAATTTGGTATTTAGTGTTAACCCTGTTTGAGTTTAGTATAGTAGTTAAGTATGTTTTATTTTGGCAAAAGGAAACTGTTTAGTAAATAGTTAAGCATATTTTGTATAACTTGATACTGTACAACTACCGAAATGAATACTTTAAGCTTAAAATCGAAGGCATCTGCACAATGGTAGAAAGAAAGAAGCAGTAAATACGACAGGAATATAAATAAAAAAGTAGGGAGTTGAAATTCGGAATTGAATAAAAAGGAATTAGGGAAAGGAGCATAAATAATAAATTTTCTGAATGTGATTAAAAAGCGTGTTCGCGATGACATCTGTAACTTCCAGTCCTATGCAACGGATCCCAGAGGAAATTATAATATACCTACCTGCCCTTATTTATTCTCGACTTTTTGCTAGTGCATAGACGCTTTATGTATATTTGCTTTAAATTAAATTGCAGCCATAACTTTTCAACTTGCCAAGCTCTGTTCTTTAATCTTTTTTCTATTTGTATTTCTCCATTTACTCCAGCTCGACTGTCATGCTTTCAAAATAATTAAAAAAATCGTTTGTTTCGAAAAATTAATTTATTATTTTCTTCAAATGAGTTTGGTTTTTAATCTTTAATGGGTGTTTGTAACTGTAATAATAATAAAAATAATGTCTGGTCAGTAGGGGACTCTAATTCCTCTACTGCTACCGTATGCGGAGACGGTACAACCAGCAACGCCAGCTTTCCGTTGTCCTTCGAACCTGTTCTGTCACTCCTAAACCGCTTGAAGCGCCTTTTAATCTACTTGTCTTATTCCATGTCTTCTCCGTGGGCATTTTATATTCATTGTGGACCACATTCCCAACAGAAGATGTGAAAAAGGAACAATTTACCCAAGAAGATTCATTATGCATTCATTACGATGGCACTACAGCCCAAATCGGGCTTTGGCCTTCTGTGTACTCCGTCTCCATTCTTCTCGGTTCAGTGCTTGCGTCCTCCTATTTGAAAATCTTAGCAGTTATTTGCTATCTGCGTCAATAGAATCATCCCAGTGTTTCCGTGGATCTCCAACTGGTCTTTGTCCAATGTCTTTCCCCTTTAGTGTGCGTTTGGGAATTCTTCGGTCATTCATCGGCTCCACATGACCAGCCCATAGTACCTTTTTGAATTTTATGAGGGCCGACACTTCTGGATTAACGAGAATGGTATTCTCTGTTGTATCGTATTCTCCAGATCGAGTCTTCCATCATAGGTCCAAGAATTCTTCTGAGGACTGTTCTTTCAAAGGCGTTAAGTAATTTTTCGGACGCCTGAGTTAATGTCCAAGTTTCGCTGCCATAGCATAGCACATGTCTTATAACCGTTTTATATAGTTTAAGTTTTGTTTTCCTGTGCACGTTTTTGTTTTTAATTATTGGGATAATTAATTAAATTAATTATAAGGATATTTCTCGGTAGTTTTTTTTATAAATTGGATATTTGATACTCCTGCGCCAATTTTCAGGAAGTGTTTTCCGCGTCCATATGTCCGTGATTAATCTGTGTAGGAGATGTGCTATGCAGGTGTCGCCGGTTTTCAGAAGCTCAGCTGGAATTTGATTAGTGCCCGGCGCATTGTTGCTTGGGTCGTTCCTCAGGGCTGCTTTTACTTCTTCAAGCGTGGGAGGGCTCAAAGAGGATCCTTCATCAGCTGTTATATCAGTTGTACCTACTATTATGTCTGCTGCTGCTGTTCGTGCCGATGATGGGCTCGGATTGAGTAGGTGTTCAAAGAATTGCGCCCATCTTCGTTTTATCTCTTTCGCATTACTTATAATCTTGCCCTCTTCATCCTTGCAGAGGGTCGTCTTCGGTTGGTATCCCTCTTTCATCATTTTAACTAGGGAGTACGCGGCTCTTATGCTGTGTAATTTAAAATGCTCGTCCATATTTTTAATTTCGTCATTACTGTACTTCCATTTTTCTGTCTGCAGATTTTGTCATTCGTTGTCGAACGTGCATTTGTTATCTAACCAATCATTTCCTTTGCGCCGGGGTTGTTGTCCTATCACCTCCTCTGCGACGGATGTGATGCCTTACGGATGTGATCTTAGATGTTTTGCCACATTTCTTCTATTGGCATGCTGGTGTTGTTGTTTAACATTATCACGAAGTGCCTCTCCAAGTCTGATACATATTTTGCAACTACTTTCTTGTCCTTAAGTTTTGCAATGTCGAATTTAGGAACTGGTTGTGTTTTTGAGTGTTCTCGGTTTGCTATTCGACATCGGAACTTGGTCTTTACTAAATAGTGATCTGTGTCGCAGTTAGCCCTTCGGCACGTACGCATGCCGAGACTGCTAGAGGCCGCTCTTTTCTCTATTAGAACATGGTCTATTTGGTTAAATGTTCGTCCGTCGGGAGATGACAACATTCTCTTGTGAATATTGCGATACGGGAAGCATGTCCAACTTACAATAAGGTTTTTGTTACTGGCGAAATCAGTCAGCCTCTGGCTATTGTCGTTACTAATATCATGGAGACTATGCCTTCTAATAGTCCCCATATGAGTCTTCTCTTTGCTTACTATTGCGTTGAAGTCATCTAATACTATTTTAATATCGTTCGACGGAAGGGCGCTGTCATCATTTTTACTTCGATGCCTTTTTCTTCCTGGCTTTCTTCTTGGAGCGGGACATTAATAAGCGGGACATTATTAAACATTAAAGAATCTTCTTTTTATGCGGATTGCACACAATCGCTTATTGACGGATTTGAAGTTGGTAACTTAGTGTTTAAACTTGTTGTCGACAATAAACGCAACGCGAACCTCCTGGCTTCTCGAAAATTTTCCACTTTTCTCGCTACCTAACAATTTAGTTTTTTGGAGTGTACTGATGTTTATGTTGTACTTGCTCATCTGCTCCAGGAGAGCTCTAATTGATCCTGTCCTGTACAGGGATCCCACGTTCCAAGAACCGAAGGAATAGTCCATTTTTCGTTTACATGGTCGTTTCCGTTAAATCAATCCAGTCCGAAGCGGTACTTCAGGTTTCGAAACAAGGTTAACACATCGCCCAACCCTCAATATGGAGGCCAGCTCTTCCTTCGATGGTGTTCATTTTACACCCAGGTGGGTAAAGGGTGGGAGTTTTCAGGTAAATATAACATGCTGAAGTTTTCACAGCTATGCTGCGAGTCCAACTATGTCATAGCTTTTGCCTACTTCCTCAGACGCACTGGTGTTAGTGGCCATTCAGGCTAACTCCATGCTCCTTCCTCCTTTCTCAACCGGGCTTGGGACCGGCTATGACGGAGTTACCCAAGAAGATGGAGAATAGGAATAAAGTTCGAACAAATCTTGACCTTAAACGAGACATTCAGGCTACCATTGAAAATATACCACGCGATATGTGTGAGTACTTGTAAATATGATTATGCCTCATTTTACCTTACCTGAATATCAATGTGCCTAATATATATATATATATATATATATATATATATATATATATATATATATATATATATATATATATATATATATATATATATATATATATATATATATATATTGGGCTAATTGAATAAACAATGATAATAAAACAAATAAACAAACAAGTTTATAATTGAAAAAATGACTTTATTCTTGCCTATATCCTTCTTCTTTTTTACTTCGCTAAACCAGGTCTTTTTTGTCCCGAATTTTTGCATCCAATTGATCGAAAAGGTTTGAGTAATACTGTCCTGTTATTGTTTTTTTCCGGTTTGAAAATAATCAGTTAACAAAATGCCTTTTGTATCCCAAAAAATGGATTGCGTATTAATGAAGAATCCAATCCACGTAACACTTTAGATACAGTGAAGCAGGAGTGGTGTAATAGAGTGCTTTCAATGTTTGGAATAAAAAAATATGACAAAAGAAACTTACTTTGGAATCTTAAAGAAAATTATGCTACCTTATGGTGAAGAAAATATGTCTGTACAGTGGGTTACCACCAAGACAATGATCCCAAACATATGGCTTATGTGGTGAAGCAGTGGTTCGAGATGAAACATATTAAAGTGCTAGGGTGGCCTTCACAGTCACCAAATCTAAATCCGATCGAGAACCTTTGGAAGGAGTTAAAACGACGTCTTAAAAATTGGAAAAAAGAAGACATTGTGGCAATAAATTCAGAAAGCTTGGTTTTCGATATCTGAAGAAGCATGCCGACATCTAATCGACTCCATGCCAAGAAGATGTCAATCAGTAATTTAAAATAACGGACATGCTACAAAGTACTAATCTTCGGTAATTATATTGACTATACAGTTTTAGAGAATTACACCTATTAGTTTTTATGATTTGTAATAAAAATTACTCTTATTTGTTCTCTTAATCATCATTTGTACTCTTTGTATCTTCTGTTCTCTTATTCATAATTTGTACTCTTACCGTCAACTTATAATTATGAATATATGAATAAAGTAATTTAAAAAATAAAATAATTAAAGTTTATTTTCAGACCAATACCATGTATGCTTTTTAGGTGCTCGGTAAATTCATTGTGGAATATCAATAATCTTAGAAACAACGTAAAAATGAGTAAAATATTTTAATAAGACTCCGCTAGTCTTATTTTATTGACCACTATTGACCAAATATGCCTATCGACTAAAATTCTTCCCCCTCTAGAATATTTTCTGCTCGTGGCCTGGGAACAGATTGTCAGTCCCTATTTGTCTTAGCTTCTTCTCTCGGCCTCTATTTTTCTCCTCATTATTCTCTCCACCATTCCCATTATTCTTGCCCAGTGTCTTTTTCCTTCCAGAAGCAGATCGCCGATATTGTGTTCCGTCACTTCTACATTGCATTCGGCAGCAGTAGCCATCCGAAGCGGTTCCTATTTCAGGCAGTGGAAGATTGTGTAGTCCCTTGTATCCATCATCTCACAGTAGTGACAGTCCGTGTCCTCCGACTTTCCCATTCAGCATAAATAGTATCTGAAGGATCCATTGTCCGTTATTGCTCGTTATGTAAAAATTTGTTTCCATTAATTTTCTGTTGTGCCATTCTCTCACATCTCGGATAAATGTTTTTGCCTTTCCCTCATAGTCATTCCATTGGTTGTGCCAGGCTTCCAGTAGTTTCTCTCTTGCTTGAGTTTCTTATTGCTTTCTGCTTTCGAATATTGATATCCTTTCCATGATTCTGAGTCTTATTTGTGGCAGATCAGCAACTGCTATGATGGTGATTGTGGGAACGGTTCTATATGCACTTGTAATGCGTATTGCCATTTTTCTGCTTATGGTTGATATAGTGGCCTCCATCAATATACACCTTTTCCCGCTCGTGGAATCTCCTTTTTTGAGGTTATTTTTGTTGTTATTAATGTTTTATTTGCTTTTTCGCGTATCATCTGTAAGTGATTGGCCATTTTTGCGTCTTTGTCTATGTGAATCCCCATGTATTATTTAGTTACCCTTGTGCTATTTATTGTGGCGCCCTGAAAATTGATTTGGAGGTTTGGGCGTTTTCTTCTCCCGGCCGATATTATCATTTCAGTTTTTTTGCTGACATTTTAACGCCCATCTGATCCATCTCCAGGGCTATTTTAATGACAATATGCTGTGCCATTTCTTCCAGCATAAGCCTGGTCCTTGCTCTTACTACCACCGCCAGGTCATCAGCGTACGCCACCATGGTAACCTCCTTCTTGTTGTTGATATTTTATCCCCCCACTGGGTTACGATATGTCTGTGTGAGAGGTATGATTAGATCATTTTTATTAGGTACGGGCTGATTTTTCCTCGACGTATAGCATTTACTATATTTTCCCGGGGGCTTGAGTTAAAGACATTTTCAATATATAATGTGACCATTGCGCAAAATTCTCGGTTATTATAGGTCTTTGTTTTTCTTCCTTCAGGAGCTTGCATAATCTTGGATAGTGCATTTAGAGTTGATTTCCCTTTCCTAAATCCAAAACCAAAATATTATACAAAATCAAACAATACATATACAACAATGGTCTACCATTCGGGATGATGGAACTTTGACAGCTCATAGCGACCATATTTGTTTACCGATTGTTGACATATCGTATCAGTTGTAAGAATATTACTACCGTTCAAGCAAGTATAGCTTGAACGGCAGAAACGACAATGTCTCGGTTGCTCGCTGCTCGCAAGAGTTAGGCCTTTCGCCAATGACAACCTAGCGAATTTTCAGGTTGGACTTAGGCTTGTAGTCGTATAAGATGGTATTGGCTCAAGAATTGAAACCAACGGACCATCGTATTCGTCGTGAATTTGCCGATTGAGCCCTCGAAATGATGGGAACCGACATTGAATTTCATCGCAACATCATCTTCTCCAATGAAGCTCATTTCTGGCTCAATGGCTTCGTCAATAAACAAAATTGTCGGTATTGGTGCGAATCTAATCCACACATGATACATGAGAGTTTTTTGCATTCGCAAAAGATCACAGTTTGGTGGCATGGAGGAGTCATCGGTCCTTCTTTGAAAATGAGGAAGGAGCCACTATTACCATCAATACCGAGCACTACAAGGCAATGCTGGAATATGGTTAGCGAAACGTGCGTCGAGAAGTTTAAAAAAGTGATTTGGTGTTTAGTAGTAAATCTTTTTGAGTTTAGAGTTTTACACCGAAGGTTCCAATAGAGTAATTGAATGCTGAAAGATGCTGTTTCCGGAATTTGTTGGAATCGATGCGGATGACCTTTATTTTCAACAGAATGGTGCGCTATCGCATATTTCCAGAGTAAACATAGGCTTATTGAGAGCCAAGTTTGAGGTGCCAAACAAAGTCCGCTCCATGGCTTGACCGCTGAGATCATGCGATTTAACTCATTTAGATTATTTTCTTTGGGGACATGTGAAAACATAGGTTTATAGCAATAAACCCGCAACTATTGGCGACTTGGAAACTAATATTCGTCGAGCCATAGTCGTCATACAGCCCGAAATGTGCGAGCGGATCCGTGTTTGCAAAAAGAGCCATGGTGGCCGTTTGACTGAAATCATGTTGCAATCATAAATGGCATGTCCAAATCTCTTAAATAAAGCAATCGGAACCTTCGAAGTGTATACATCAAAATTTAATGTATACACTTTGTAACGGTTTTACAAAAAAAATTTCCATATATTAAAAAAACAATGAAAAATTTAGATTAAAAAAGCCTCAGAAAAGTGCTTTTATTGTCATTTATCCAAAGATTGTCCCGATAAGGTAACCGTATAGTAACAATTTGCTTTGTATTCTGTCATTTTAAATTCACAGTGGTGAGAAAAAAAACTCCAAGGAAATAATTCGAACGCAAAAACTAGGACCTCAGTGCATTCCACAAATGGTTTTTAAAAATACTGTTAGTGCCGTCTTTGGTTCTTGTCTCGCTAACCGGAAACACTGTCGCTTTGGCTTCTCGAAGCCGAACTAATGAGAACCCAGATCCATAAATTAAGATATTTCAGATATCATCGCTATTGAAATAATAAATCTTACATAGATAACAGTGTATTTATTCAAGATGGTTTGTTGTAACAGAAATACAGACAGATTTGGGATAACTCTACTAAATTATAGGTTAAATTGCAGATTATTTATTTATTTTCTTTCCTAATAGCGAATATATTATTTATTCTATAATATCAGTAGTTTCGTTAATTTGTTTACTGGTTTGGGCTTTCAGTTAATTGTATTAATTATGCGGTTCCATAAAGGTCTCCGACGATGGCCCCGAAAAATCTGAAGAAAAAGTTGATATGATTCGATTTAAATGCTGACGATTGATTATATAACGTTTAAAATATTCAATTCTGTTTCCTATAATCAGATGGTGTGATTACTGAAATTTCTAAAGCAAAAGATCGCTCTGATAAGTGCTGTATATGGTATACACGACACAGAAATTTTGATTCGGATAAGGAAACAAGGTTAAATTATGTCTTTACTGCTCTTAAGCTTGTTTATAGATTATGTACTATATAATCTATTGAAAGACTGAAATTTTGTTTACTGTCATAGAAAGTATACGATAAAAATGATACGAGGGTCGTTAGACAAGTTCTTGGCCTGCCAAGTAAACGAATCTTTGTGAGATTTTTTAAGGAGATTATTCTCCTTGTGATTTAATATATTTATACCAACAATGTTTTAACTTTCTAATACCTTAAACATGTCGAGTTTCGAGTCAAATAACGAGCATTTTGAGTACTGTTTTTCTTGTTCAAAAGAAAATCGCGAGCGAAAGCCGTCGTATACTTGTTGAAACTTATGGTTACAATGTCCCAACGCAAGATTCTTGTGGGCGTAGGTATAGTCGATGCAAAAGTGATGATTTCGACTTGAAAGACAAAGAATGCTCAGCTCAACTGAAAAAAATTAAAGATGCTGAATAGAAATGAATAGAAAAGATTGTTGAAAACTGAAAAGAGTAGATTGTTGGAAGAAAAGGTTATGCCAACTGAACAACAAATGGCAGAGAGTTCAAATGCCGGTTGCCCAATCATTTTGTAATAGCGCATGCCATGGGAAAGATCCAGAAGGCAGGAAGATGGGTACCACATCAGCTGAATAACAGACAGATGGAAAAGCGAAAAACGGTGTGAAAAGTTTTGTTTTCCCGGCCTGAAAGAAATATTATTTTTGCGTCGGATCGTGACTGAGGACGAAAAATGGAACCCAAAACGCAGAAAATCCTAGGTTGACCCAACATAGATCGCAAGATCGAATCGCTTTGGAAAGAAGACAATGCTGTTCATTTGGTGGAATCAGAAGGGTGTCGTGTACCATGAGCTTGAAATCGTGTACCATGTACCATGAAACCAGGTGGAACAGTTAATATTGTTTGCTACCGTCAACAAATGATCAATGTGAACCATGATCCATTTATCGAAAAGCCACCATGGGCTACAAGACACGGAAAATGATTTTGCAACACGACAATGCCCTTTTTTCTTCTTTATTTCTGCACTTGGCTGAAAATTCTTGCCCTACCCACCGTACTCACCAGACTTGGCCCTTCCCGACTACCACTTATTTTCATCGATGTCTCACGCACTTTCCATGAACCACTTCAACAATTACGGAGATGTCGAAAAATGGCTTGATGACTGGATCACCTCAAAAGATGTATGGTTTTTCTGGGAGGGCATCCACAAATTACCAGAGAGATGGGAAAAATGTGTAGCTAGCGATGGCGCATACTTCAAATAAACCACTTTTTACCATTCTCCCAAATTAAATCGCCATTATTAATTGCCTCACCTGGTATAGTGCGATTTGTCTAAGTCGGTTAAAGCGGTTATCCCAGCTTTCATTTTTCATTTTTCACTCATCAATTGAAGTGAATTTTCATCCAGCGAACCATTTTTTAGATTTAGGAAGAATAAATAATCGGTAGGAACTAAATCTGTCGACTATTGAGCATGTGGAAAAACTTCGAAGCGTAGGTCATGCAGTTTTGAAGCAACAATTGGAGAAGTGTCTTAATAGCATCTTTCAATTGGTCTAGTAGTGAAGCGTAATACTCCCCTGTGGTGGTCCTACCTTTGGCCAGGTAGTCCATGTGCTCCACGCCACGAAAATCCCAGAAAATCGTAGTCATGATTTTTTCTGCATATCGAACATTTTTCTCTTTCTTTGGAGCACTCTTATCTGCTTTTACCCATTGCCAAGAAGCTGCTTCATCTCTGGTATATAATTATGAATCTATGTTTCAGCTACTGTTATAAAACGCTGAAGAAACTCAGCATAGTTTATATAACTCTAAATATCATTGAGAAGTCTTCATTAGAATGTGTGTTGAGTCGACTGTTAAAAAACGCGGCACCCATCGAGCGGAAAGCGTTTTCGAATCCAAAACATCATGTAAAATGTAGCGGTCTCAGTCTGTCGATACTGTTTATAATATCAGCAAGCTCGCGTACCTTCAGTCGGGGTTTATTTAACAAGACACTGTGGATTTTGTCTGCTGTACAGGTTTTTGGAAATCCAGCAGCCCAGTTTTTGACCCTATCTTTTTGCTTTTAATGGAATCTAACTTTTTTTGTATGTCCTTCGGGGTTACAAAACAAAGTTTTTTGTAACAGCTCGAACAGAAAACGTGAAAACTTGTTCTGATGTTGCTACCATATACAATCAATTAAACGCGTCTGAAACTTCGCAGTGCGCCATCTAACACATCATGCTTGACAAATACCATAATCCTTTGATCATACTTGCGCCATCTTTGTGTCAGGCCAAAGCTTTTCGAACGATTTTGGTATAGAGTCTTTCGTTAAGGCCATTTTTCAATATAAAAAAATAATGGAATGGAATATTTGGATAAAAATCAAAATATTTAATAGTAATGCATGCCAAACAGTCGAGACATGTTTCCCTCCTGTTGTCCTTTTGATCCTGCGAACGGTTTTGGGGACAATTTTAGCGTAGATTTTATTCGTACCCAATTCGTTGGTCAATCCGGTTTACAAAAATAATTCTGCCTATGCAAGTGCCTTTTTTGCACGCCGGAACAGCTACACAGTTTCAGATTGGATTTTTTCAATATATAGATTAGGTTGGAGGCGACGTTTGAAGATGGCCAAGGCTCACTAACGGGTTGTAATATTACAGGAAGAAGAAGAAGAAGAAGAAGACGATTCTAAATAGTTAGCAAGGTGGATGTTGAGGGTCTACAGTTATATGTTTTGTTATTTCGTAGAAATTCTTTCTTCTCTATAAGTCAGCGCGGATCATTACAAACTGATGATTTGTACCTAGGCAACACCATTCTGTTTATTTGTGATATTACAAGGCTCTCGTATACTATGCATCATGCCACACATCTAAATTTGTTAGGATTAAGTCAGACCAACAACACTTCCATCTGTTTTTCGCTAACAAGATCTAGGAATTTTATAAAAGTGAATACTGATAAGTATTTATAATTTTTATTTTCATTACAATTTGTCATCACTACCAAAAGTTAAAATCGTATTTTAATTAAATCCATTTAGATTTCTGACTGTACCTTTGGGTACTATGCTATCAGCTACCAAGCTGGACGATTGGATCGCGTGAAAGAATGTACGGATAGTTTTTTAAAATTTATTAGCAGACAGTACCCTTAAACACGATCGTTGGTAAATCTTAGTGTTATAATTAGATAATAACTAATTGGTACTATACGAAGACAAAACGAGAATTACTTTTACTAGATAGATAGGAGTTTAAGGTACCAATTAGGAAAATCGTGTTGTAGCCATTGTTATTTCGCCATATAAGTGCTTATTTATAGTATAGTCATTTTATTAAATGAAAGCTTCACTTATTTTATGGAGATCTTGACGAATTATTTTATAACTATAGTGACGAATTCGTAAATTTTGGTTAAAATAATATATCTCGTTTGTATGAAAAGTTGCATAGTAGGCTCGTGGAGAATATTAAAAATCTTTAAAACCAAGAAATTCTTTTCCGTCCTCTACGCAAAATGTATCCATTTCTTCAGTCGTCATTCTTAAGAGATGCTGGCTGACATTTGATGGCGACTGAAGGAATGTTCAAAACGTTTTGCGTGGAGTACGAAATTTTTTTCCCAGATGTTTGCATATCGGATTATTCGAAAAGTTCGTAGGGATTTTTAGGGGAAAGAGAAATGCAAATAGTTTATGTAAATATTTATTTAGTCTATTATGTAATTTCTATAATATTATTATTTACAACTTTTTGCCAACGTAGTGGTCTATCCATCATGCCATTTTGCCAAATGTTAAGAGGTTATTTGTCACCTCTTTTTTCGTTTTAAAGTATTTCCAATTTAAGCAATTAGTAGAGGTGAGTCCGATGGGTAAGGTTGATGGGGCGAAACATCCCAATTAAAGCACAACAATTTTAACCGGATCTTGGTTGTAACGTGTGGTCGTAAATTGTTATATTGGAAGACGACGCCTTTCCTTTTTGTCAACTCTGGCCAGTTTTCTTCAATTGCTGCTTTCGGCCGATCTAATTGCGAACAGTAGAGGTCTGTGTTGATGGTATGTTGGGTTATATTGTAAAGTGGTCAAAAAAGGTCCATTTGCCTATATTTAACTTATCTTACGAACAGTCGTGCGTGGATCTTTATACCACGGTACATTTTCAATTTGAGTCAACTTGACGAACTGAAAGTAAATTAAAACTAAACTAAACGCAAACAATGTAAATATCACAGGAATTAATATTATATCAATAAACATTACTGATCCAACACATAGTATTTTGTTTACAAGCGTTAAAAGAGAAACTAATGGAAAATCATTACGAACTTTCCGGACAACTCAATATTTTAGCTGGTTAATTAGAGAAAAATAATCAGAGATTGTGTTTGCATAATCACAATTTTTTATATACAAACAAATAAATATCAATTCACAATTTACTTATATGTATATAAAAGGAAAAAGCTTTGAAAATATTCCCGTATACAATCAAAACTTAATTAAATAACCAGAAAAGCAAAGAGCATAATAAATCACGAATATTTAACTGCATATAGAGTTTTAAATCGAGCAAATCCAAGGATAAAACAAAGACAAAATTAGATTTAGTCGCAGAACTGAGTCGATTAAATTTAAATTATTTATTAGCTTCAAGGAAATCTTATCCGGAGGGAGTGAAATTAAAAAGAGACCTCTGTGTAATTCACCCCCAGTTTGGCTTGATGACAGCTATTCTTACATTTGTCCCAATTGGTCTTGTCACTTTAGGCTCTCTCTATTGCATTATTTATTTTCATTGGAGTTTTGTCCGCTTTTATTTTAAACAGCGTTTTGTGAAAATTCTACTTAAAATATATTTTTTTAATCTTTTTCTTGGCTTGTTACTATGATCAAATAGTAAGGTAATTTTCTAAATAAAATAAAAAGTATGTGTTTATTCATCCAAATTTAATTTGCCTCCTTCAAAGTAGGTGCTCAGTACCTAGCGCTCACTGCAAAATACAGAGTTCATCGTTTTTTTCCAGTCTTCAAAACAGTTTCTATACCATGGTGCAATATCTGGTGAATATGGTATTTGTGAAGGGGCATTTATTTGATTTTTAGAGAAAAATTGATGAATAATTATTACGGTGTGTAATATTGAGTTAGCCTGATGCAAAAAAAAAGAATTGTTTTGTCACAAATCTAGACGGTTTTTTTCGAATGCATTTTGATAGTTAATCGGCGATTATTTAATACAACATTCTTGATTTTGGTAATATTTTCTTCATTGTTTGACGTGGAAGGTCTTCCTGAACGAGGTTCATCTTCAACTTCTTCTCTACCATCACCGTCCTCATACCACTTTTACGAGGGTTGCTACTTATGTATCTGGAATAATAAAAAAAACAAATATTTATCATTGAAAATAGTTTTATTGTTTTTCAATACGTTTGAATCAATTTCCATAACAGTTTTTCCATTCCGATTGAGGTATCTCGAAAACGTGCATTTTGAACGCATTAACCGCTTCTTCTGGCGTAGAAAATCCTTGACCACGGGGTGCCAAATCAGGACTGTACGACGGATGAATCGTCAATTCGATGTTTTGATCGGTCAAATATTGAGTTGTTCGGTCTGATGTGTGAGAGCTCGCGTTATCATGATGAAGAATGATTCTGTGTCGTTGGTTGTTTTTTCTTATATCTTCAAAGACTTCTAGCAAATAAACGGTTGTGTACTATTCAGAATTGACCATTCTATGATTCTCTAGTGGCACTGTAGCCAGATGCTGATTTATCAAAAACAAAAATAGGTGACCATTTGGTGAACTTTTGTTTGCTCATTTTGTAGTCACCTGTGTAGATAATGTCTGAATTTTTATATTTTTAAAATTTTGTTGTTAGGCAAATTTATTACAAAAAAGAATCACTGGGAAATTTGTTTCCGTTTGGTTTTTTGTTTTTACCCAGTGATTCTTTATTTACATAAGAACAGATATTTTTGATATTTTTTGAGTTTTACATTGTGGCGAAAAACCCAAATAAAGAAAAAAACACCTGTGTAGATGTTATAGACGGCTTTTGACGTACCACGATTTCATTTTTTGAGCATTTCTTTGCACCAATCGACACGAGCCTTTTTTTCAGCGATTGCTAAATTATGCGCAATCTAACGCGCACAAATATTTTTCACGGTTAAATGTTAATATATAAAATCTTGTGTATGCTTGTCATACTAATGCTCAGGGATGCCTCAGTCTTACGGTATCTCACATGACGACCTTGTTTTATCAGTTCGCACACCACAGTACAACAACCGACTGGCACAACAATTGATTTTGGACGTTAAAGGTCGTCCAAAATCAATTGTTGAGCAATTGATATCAATTATAATATATATATATATATATATATATATATATATATATATATATATATATATATATATATATATATATATATATATCAATTGTGTTCGTTGAATTCACTAAACCAGTGATATACAGTGGTTTTAAATGGCGCTTCATCGCCAAAAGTTGAGTTGTTCGATGTACTGTTTTTGAGATAATCCACGTCGAAAGTCGTAATAAATCATAGCACGAAAATTCTCACGATTTAATTCCATTTTTTGACTGAGATGAAATTTTCAAGTCCCGAACCAACACAAATAGTGTAAAGTAACAAAACGACAAAACGCTCTGAGTACGTATACAGTCAGCAATGTCAAACTTTATGACGTATATGTCCGATGGTGTCTAATAACACCATTGTTGCCAATTCCGGATACATAAATAGCAACCCCCCTAAATATTTTTTACGGCTTCATCAACGTAATATTTTCTTAACATTTTTAATGCATCAGCACCCAAGAAATTTCGTTTTTTTGACAAACTTTTATGAAGATGCATTTAAAAAAATCGTTGATAAAATTTTGTAACATTTACAAAGGACGTTATAATTTGTAACTTAACAAGCGAAATGATATGAAACTTCTTTCAGATATCCAGGATAGCTATATCAACTTAAAACACAAATGGTTTTATTGATACGTAAAGGGAACGGATTTTTTAAACTAAAGTCCCTTAGATTTGGGTCATAGTAAAGGGTTGTTTAATAAGAATGTCAGTGATAATCCGGTAATTTTTATTCTTATCTTGAAGAAATTGAAGATACATTATGTATTGAAAATAATGTCGGTCAAATATCCCTTTCGGCTTCGTCTGATGGAATGCATTTTCGACACCCAATTATTCCTTAACACATATCGCGTGATACCAGGTCTGTAAATATGAAACCGGAATTTGCCCATTGATGACCCTAGCTGTCAATGTAGTTACCATCAAATCGCGTCATTGGCGCCATTTCCTTGTTGACATCTGACAAAAATTTTCAACTCACCGCAATACAACTTTCATACAACAGCATAGTTTGTAATAGCGTTGAACATGTCGAACTTTGTGCCTGGAAACTACAATTTGCAGACAGCATTGATTTTCTGTTACCATTTGAAGAAAACTACTGCAGAATCGCATCGAATGCTTGTCGAAGCTTACGGTGAGCATGCTCTTGGTAAATCAGAGTGCTTTGAGTGGTTTAAAAAATTCAAAAGTGGGGATTTTGACGTAAGAAGCGAAGAACGTGGAAGACAACCGAAAAAGTTTGAAGACAGCAAATTGCAAGCATTGTTGGATGAGGATGACGCTCTCAAATGCAATAACACACGGATCAATTAAATGTGACACGAAGCCGTCTCTATATGTTTGAAAGGCATGGGAAAGATTCAGAAGATGGGAAAATGGATTCCACATGAACTGAGTTAAAGGCTGTAGGAAAACCGACAAACCACTTGTAAAATGCTGCTCGCCAGGTACAATAGAAAGTCATTTCTCCATTGAATTGTGACTGGCGATGAAAAGTGGATATTTTGAGAATCCTCAGTGTAAAAGGTCATGGGTAACTCCAGGCGAACCATCGATATTGACTGCAAGGCCAAATCGCTGTACTCTGTGTTTGGTGGGATCAGAAGGGTATGATCTATAATGAGCTGCTAAAACCCGGCGAAAGCGTAATTACTGAACGTCACCGACAACAAATGATCGATTTGAGTGAAAACAACTTTGCGTGAAAAATAACCAAAATATCAAAAAAGGTGATACAAAGTAACTTTTCTTCTTGATAATGCACCATCACATACACAAAAACTGGTCAAGGAAACGATTGAGCCATTTAGTTGGGAAATTCTTTGGCATGCGGCTTACTCACCAGACTTGGCTCCGTCCAGTTACTACTTATTTGCATCGATGGGACACGCATTTGCTGAGCAGCGCTTCACTTCTTAATAGAATGGCTCGATGACCGGTTTGCCTCAAAAGAGCAACAGTTTGTTTGGCGTGGCATCCACAAATTGTCAGACAGGTGGGAAAAATGTATAGCTAGTGATGGGCAATACTTCGAATAAAATATTTTATATCATTTTCATACAAAACGTGTTTTTTTCTATATAAAAATTCCAGTTTTATATATACATACCTGGTCTATTTTTAATAGTGGCCTGAATGTTTCGTTTAAGGTCAAGATAACCAAGATAACCAACATAACTGCACAAAAAAAAATTAAGGGCGTGAGATCGCACGATCTCCAGGGCCAGTTGACATTATCGCACCAAACAATAAATTTCTGAGGCAGAAAAGGTAACTCCTGAATCACTTGAGGATTTTCTCTGGCCCAAATCCGGCAGTTATGTTTCTCCACAAGCCCATTAACCCAGAAGTGCGCTTCGTCGGAAAAGATTATTTTTTGCCCCAACTGGTGGACGCCTTCCAATTTCCAATTTGTAGGCGCTGTAGAATCGTGTACCTTTCCGTGGTGAATTGACACAATGTACTAAACACAACAGTCTATGAGTGACATTTATATTTCAAACAGTGTTGGTGCTGTTCTTTACACTGTTATGACAAAACTTTTTATCACAAAATTCAATATTGTGTGCTATATATTATCGAACTTGCATTTATACCGAGTCATAACAATCCTTTGTACAGGGTTTATCCAATAAGAATCGGGACTGAGCCCATAAAAACATTTATTCAAGAAATATGGAAAGTAACTTAATAATTTTCAAAATATGACTCTTCTGCATCAGTACACCGGTTCCAGCGGTTTTTCCAGTCTTAATATGCCCTCTGGGAGTCCGCAAGGTTATTCAAGCCCTCCGTCGAAGCCTTTTAGATTGCCTCAATCGTCCCGAAACGATGCCCTTTCAGGCTTCTCTTGATCCGAGGGAACAAACAAAACTCTGTGGGAGCCACATCTGGACTATAAGATGGTTGGTGGCGCGTTGCCACGTTGTGTTTGGCCAGTGTACCCCTCACAATTAGCGACGTGTGACTGGGCGCGTTGTCATGATGGAGTATCCAGGAATCGGTTATCTCTCTTCTTCCTCAAATGTTCGAACGCTTCTGCGTAAAATTTACCGTTTACTGTTTGGCCAGCGGGCACACACTTTTTGTGGACCACACCTTTTGCATCAAAGAAGACACTGAGCATCAATTTCACTCTTGATTTGCTTATGCGAGCTTTTTTTGGCCGAGGAGATGCGTTTGTGTGCCACTCAGAGCTTTGTCTTTTGTCTTCGAATCGTACTCGAAGAGCCATGTCGGATCGGTCACCAAACGTTAACAGCAAATCGTCACACGGTGTTCCTTTTGCTCGTCTGGCAAAACCTTTGGCACCAACTTTGCGCACACCTTTCGCATTTGCAAATCATCGATTACAATTGAATGCACAGTTGATTTCTGTAAATTAAAGCCCTGTGACCCATTTCTTCAAGTTTGGAAAGGAGAAGTAATCTCTGCGAGCCAAATCTGGTGAATACGGTGCATCTCAAAGTAAGTTATGGAATTTTGCAGGAACAACTCAGATGTGTGCGCAGGCGCTTTATCGTCGCAAATAGTTTTCCAGGCTAACCACACCAGGCCAAAAAGTTTTTTTTTTATCTATTGTGGATGGATGCGTGTTATGGATGGCTGCCTGTTGTGGATGGATGCCTGTTGTGGATGAATGCCTGTTGTGAATGGATGCCTGTTGTAGATGAATGCCTGTTGTAGATGAATGCCTGTTGTGGATGGATGCCTGTTGTGGATGGGTGCCTGTTGTGGATGGATACCTATTGTAGATGGATAGCTGAATTGGATGGAATTTGGATGTTTAGCTTGAATAGTACGGTCTATTGAGATGTTTATGATGCCAACAAATTCGGCTATCTTCAGTTTTGATCATTTATGATCAATACGACACTGTGAATTTTAGTGATGATTTTGACGCTCTTAGTGGATTTTGGGCGTCCAAGCATTCATCACAGCAACATATCTTGGCGTAAATTGCATGGAGAAATTCCCATTTGTACACCACTTTATGGCATTGATGTTTCTGGAGACTTTTCCACACTTTACTCTTACACGTGCCATTTTCAGTGGTTGCACTATTCTTGGGCCTCTAATGTGGGACCTATCCCCAACTATTCCGAATTTTATGAGGCGCCGGACGATTAGGATATTTTCGCCCAAGTTTACATTGAGTTGCAATCATTTAATCATATTTTATAATGTAAATTACAACAATTTCATTGCACGTCTCTAGTACACAGGAACTAAACCCAAAATGTCAAATGTCGCAAATATCACGAAAAAAACTTGTCCTACTGTTTATTTTTTTTTATCAAAACTGAATAATACCTGTTATAAAATTCCGTATTTACTTGATATGACACTGTGTGATTTTCCTATATCCACAGATAGTAATTCGTTTTTAACATATACTTGTTATTAACGAGCAATAGCTGCAGTGCAGTGCCTTGGGTGATTCTTTTCCTGAATATGTAATACAAAAAAAACCTATTTGTATAAGTTATTTCTGCATAGAAATTATATTGAAATTAGAGCTAGACGTGAGAACGCAATGAAAATTCTTTAAAAGCACCAGAATTGAAAGCACGACTTCAAATATATTCAATGCAGTGTTAGGTCTTTACAATTTCTTTGCCGAATAAGCTATTGTGTAGTTCATGGAACGCGGTAATAAACATGTCAGAAGTAACGCCCTTCACGTTCATATTTTTTACTTAAATCCAAGCTGAGCCACGTATGGGCCTTCATTATTATCCAACATCAAAATTTCTTGTGTAAAATTTTTCTTGATTATGATATACGTTGTCTCTTTATATAATATTATTCATTTAGCTACATTGAGTCTGCTAATGCATTTCGGTTCTGTTTTATTAAATTTTAAGAATACTGTTACATCTTTTGCTGTAGTTCAGGTAGTTTTAACTATTTTGATCGAAATTGTTGCCTTATTTAGAAATTTAAATTGACTGGTGCCGTTTTTTTTTTTATAAATTTGCACCTTTGAGATTGCTATGAGTAATAATTTGACAGTGTAACAGTGTGAAAAGTTGCAAGTGGGTTCGTGGAGAATATTAAACATATTTAAAATATTTAACAAGGATTTTTTTTTCGTGTTCCATGTAATAATTTTTTTTTCACGTTTTGTTAGTCGCTCTCCCAAACGTCAACAAGCGTCTTCCGATATTGGTTTAAGGCCAGAAAGAGAGATAGGTTAAAGCTAGAAAAATGCCTTGGGTGACGCTTGCTGTTGTTTAGGGGGCGGCTGAAGAATTGAACAATTATTACTTGGAGTACGAAAAAAAATCTTGTTTTTTTTTGTATTGCAGCATTTAAAAATGAAAAATGTTTTTTTCTTTGAGCAGCAAGTCTCATTTTAGTTATAACAGTTTCGAGTGAGTCATCTTTTCTCTACTCTGGAGTTTTCTTTTCATTAATTCTGACTCCTTTTATTTGATACACCTTCTTCTTCTCTATATTCTTTATGCCCGTTAAGGATCCTATGCCATTATTCTCATCTTCCCTATTTTTTCCCTCTCATTAATCCGATTTTCTGCATTCTTTCCAGCCAGGTTTTCTTAGTCTACCTTTGGTTTTTTCAAGTCTTTATTGTTTCCATTTAATTTCCATTCAAGAAGATTAATTTTTTTCGTATTACGATAACGAATCTCCGCATATCGCAATAATTACACAGGTCAACAAATTAAAATTTTTTTGAGGTAACATTGATAAAAATATTGTGTAGCCTTAAATCCGAAAATGATAAGCTAATTAGTGTAACATGTACAGTTTTTTGACGACTAATTTTTACAATTTAATATTTATTTAATATAAATATTTAAAACGTGTTAAATTTATGCAAAGACATTATTGACTATTATGTGAATAAAAATATATTACATGGAATGTCAAAACTTTAACTTTTTTCTCTTGTGTTCTGTAGCATCATCCCTTTTTAAAAACCAGCAGTAGCTGCCCAACATAGATGGGTTTCACCGTCCCTGGAATCTTGCTTCCATCGTCCTGAAATCCTTTCATTACACTTACAAAACACTTCCAAGCTGCCAATTCCTTTTCATTTCATTTTTTTTGAAAACAGAAATCACCTAGAAGCTTCCTTATTTGAGGTCCAATAAATATGCCTTTGTTTGGTTTTGCATCACTTAATTGAGAAAATATTTCTTTTAGGTACTTGAAACCATTACCTTCTTTGTCCACGGCTTTGACAAAGTTTTTTCTTAATCCAAGCTTAATATGGAGAGGCGGAAAAGCACCTTTTATGGATTAACAAAGGGGTATATTTTATGTTTGAAATACAGGTTTAAAGAGGTTTTATGAGGTCAGTCTTTCTTGCTGTAATGTTCTTTTATTGCCCTACTGTCCCATAAACACAAAAAACAGCAATAATTTGTAAAACCCCCTTGAAGTCCTAGCAATACACCTATCACTTTTAAATTTCCACACATATCCCACTGATACTGGCCACATTTAACGCAATTTAATATATTTTTATTGTCACTGAATGGGCTAAAGGAATATATGGGTTTTTGTTTCCATTATGAAGCAAGACTACTTTTAGGGTGTATTTGGACGAATCTATGAAAATACGTAATAAAATATGTTGGGTCACAACTGGTGTTCTTAGGAAGTTGTGGATCAGATCCCGATGAAGAATTAGAATCACCAGGAAACATGTTGTCCAGGTTTAAAGGCACAATCGGTACCGGTTGTTCTTAGCTATGAGGAACTCGCCTAACTGCAGAAGGCAAATTTGGATACTGAATTTTGTCCCTTTCCTTTTTTTAAAATTCCCTCTGTTTTACTGATACAAAAGTAGCAATCACTTAAATGGTCAGTCGATTTTCTCCACACCATAGCAACAGCAAACGGCTTAGAGTTTTTCTTGCGATGCATCCACTGCACTAAATATACGTGATAACTCACACAGCACTCATGAGGAGACCAGCTTTTATCTTGATTTCCAATTTGGCATTTAAAATATAAAAGATAGGCTTTTTTTGACTTTCTCGGATATAGATCTAGCTTGTGATCTTAAAGTAAATCGTCCGCATATATAACAAAACTTATCCGCTGGATTTTTGTAAAATCGACGACTGAGCTTGCCATTTTATATAAAATCGACTTAAACACTTGACTATACAGTAAACGAGATAGAAACAAACTAAACTATATAAAACAATAAAACTGCCCTTAAAGATTCGTAGAATACTGTGGTAATACGCCCTATACCGTCTTGTGGTAATTCCTACATTGTCCAGTCCAAAGTCAGGTACAAATAATTTCAGTGAACCCATGTTATATAAGCAGGAGTAGCCGGTACTTGAAAATGGAACGTGCTAGGCCATTTCTGTGAAAAGGTGTTTTAATAACAACCTAAATAAAACGCAAAAAGAGCATTCTCATCAATGTTGTAAAAATTATGTCGACCTGTGTTATTCGTCAATTTTTCGCTAAAAATCAAACAAACACTGTTCTACAAGCACCATATTCACTAAATATCGCACCGTATGACTTTCCTGTTTCCTCGACCGAAGTATCCATTTCGTGGACGCCGTTTTGAGCCTATAAAAGGCATTCAGGAGGGTTCGGTGGCCGTTCTGAAGGAAATACCAGAAGCCGAGTATAAAAAAAAACTGTTTCGACTGGAAGACTGGAAAAAACCATGAGAGGGTATTACTTTGTAGGAGACAAAATTGGATGAAAAAATAAATGTTGATGAATAAATAAATACTTTGTGTTTGTGATCAAAGTACCTAAGCCATAGATATTTGTCGATGATGACATATATACAAGCACCTCGTCTGGTAGTATTTGTGTCAACACCTTCAATATATTTTATTTATAAACACTTTAACTTGAACCTTGTTACTCTTTAATAAATATTCCAACTTGCTTCACACAATGTACACAGTCCATCCAAGGTGACTGGTTTTTTAAACGATAATCTTGGAATGACAAACTAGAAATAAAATTTGTTAACGATACATAAATCATCAAATAGTATTAGAACAAGTTAATTCTTTTGCGCAACGTATAGTTTTAAGATAAAATCTTTGCGACAGTAAATTGAGCAGGTGTTGTGGTATGAGCGTTGGAAATAATTTTTAATAACGAGTTTTCGGTGCGGACATAGAAGCACCGAACGGTCGTTTTATGGCGATAAAAGCAGCGCCTTTAAAAAACATTTGTCAACATTCCGTAGGTGCGGAGTGTTACGAGATAAGTCCGAACATATCTGAAAATTTTTAGTGGAAACGAGTCAAACGGGCATATTCCCGTGGCGAAAGTATTCAGACAAATGTCACTGACGTATTACGATATAACTTGAACAACAAACCGGTACATACTTTGGTGGCATAGTTTAATATCTGACTTTGGGTCCGCGAGAGCCGACAAAGCAACGAATAAAGTCTCTTTTGCCACTAATTAAATACTACTGTTTTCTACGTCTTCTTGTAGGTCTTTCAGCTTCCCTTAAAATAGAACTAAAAAAGGAAAATTTATTTCTAAAATTAGTACCAATTACATTGGTTTACAGTAATATCGCTGTATAAGATTAACAATTCATGGAAAGTTTAGTAAGGCCATTGCATATATGGTTATCAGGAAGAGATACGTTGAATATCCTAATCATATTTCATTATATATAAAAATAATAGTTTTCTGATAGATATTTATTATATTCAAGTTATGCGCCTTGTCTATCTATCATGGACCATCTATCAAAGTGTACCGCCTAGTTACACACCATGCTCATTGTCACATGTGGTAAAATGGACTCTGGAAATGATAACCGAGTTAGGCTAGGAGATTTTATTGCACCCAGTGTATATTCCTGACTTGGCCCCTACGGATCTTCACCTCTTCCGATCCCTGCAACATCATCTAGTTGATAACCGCTGGAGATAATTCACCTGAGGAAGTCGAAAAAAATCTTAATGACTTTATCACATGCAATCAACTCAAACAACAAGTTTTTTTCGATCTAGGAATTTCAGTGGTCTGAATGGTGGCGAAAGTGTATAGGAAGTAATGAGAGATTGCTTCGAAGATTAAGTTACTCTTTTCATAAATAAATGTCAAAGGAAACCAAAAAAGATCGAGTATTAAGTTGAGGGCCTAATATATTTTTTATTTCTTTAATCTCAGTTAATGATGTTAGTATCGTAGTATATTTGGTAGCACCTCTGAAACTTGATCTTATTGAATAATGAATGTATACAAATTCACGTTTTTTTCTCTAAACATTTCTATTTACTGATACTTGAGAGTGTTTTTGAATATCAATTCCATTTGGCTGTTGAAAATTTATATTGAGACAATATAAAGCGACTTAGGGAATAAACTGTGTGATCTACTAGAGAAACATTTTTTACTGTGCATAATTACAATGTAATTGTAGGAGTAAAATAATAGTCAATTACAATGTCCATTTACGTGGTTCTTCTGTAGAGAAAAAGCAAATTTTCTATTTCATTGGAAATTTTCGAGCTACAATACCCATGACATTTCAAAAAAGGTCAATTGTATAAAAGGAAAATAAAATATTACAAATAATGTATCGAATAGTGTAAGTTATTATGTGTAGGTGTAAGAAGGCAATTTCCCACGATGGACTTCAAATAAGATATTTTTTTATAGTATGTGCGAGAAGAAAATATTATTTTAAAATTTTAACTATGGCGATCGTAATTCATTGTTATTCGATTACCTTCACCAATTCGTCAAGGAGAAAAAACAATTTCAAAATTTTTAAATTATGTGATGAGGCTGATTCCTTTAAATATTCCATTTGAGTTATATCCAAATGTTGCTTCAGATTGGTTGGACTTTTACTGATTAATATTGAGAATTTCAAAATAAGTGTTCCTGATTTTTGGCGAACGTTTGTATACAATTACTTGTACAGAAACAAAAAAATATGATGTATAAGGTCTAAGTGGTAAAAAAAATGTTTAACGTTATTGCTCATATCTTTATCATTCTTTGGCTTTGTTGTTGCTTAGCTTTGACTGAACTCTCTCTTCTTAACTCTGTCTTAACTTGAATTTGTGGGTCTTTCCTTCAATTTTTCTGTCACGAATTTATGTTCCAGAGATGTTGAAAATTTCAAGATCTTGTTAAATTTGTTTGTACCAAAGCGGTGGTGTTTTCGTATTTCAGTTATATCTGTAGGTCTTGTTGGTATGGTTTGATAATGGTCTCTATTAAAGGTTTTTGATCTTTGTTGGATCTTTGTGTGATATCTGTTCTCCGTTTATGATACTTGGGCTTACTAGCTTTGTCAGGATGGTTCTTTTCTTGATCTCCAGTTTCTGTAATAGTTTAGTGCTTCGTGATCCTGTCACAATTTTTGTAAGGCATTGCATAAGGTTACTCTTTCTATTGAAGTCATGAGTCATTATTCTGTTTTTGGTTTATATGACAGATATTAGGTTGTGTATATGTTCTATACATGACTGTCATTCCAGAAACCTCGTGGATATGCGCCTAATCGTTTATCTATCCTATTTATTTAAGTATTTCCTATTTCGATTGTAGTGTTGTCTGTGTCGATTAGTGTAGTGAATTGTTCTTCAAGATTTTTTTCTCCAATCCAGATGCTTTGTATAATTTTTACTACGTTGCTGGTTGTTGTAAATTAAGTAATTTATAAAAATATACTTTATAGTTATACTTTTCAGCGAAAAAATCTCAGTTTCTTTTGTGGTAACCTGCGTCTAACAATTAAATATTCATTATTAAAAAAAGAAGATACGTTTAAATATATTTTTGAGGGATTTCCCCTTTGGTTAAATAATTATTTCTAAAATAAATAGCTAAAAAATAATAAGAAACCATTAAGCATAAAAATAAACAAAAAGAATATTTTTCAAAGATGTCCGAGCTTGGCAGAAGCCAGATACTAACCAAATGTTTGCATAATAATATGATCATTAGGCTAACGACGTATATTTTCAAATCATTAGAAAAATACACGGATTTGGCGAAGTTCTTCTAACATTTAATCGTTGCAGAAATTGATTATAGATTCTTGCTTATTTTATTTTGTCGTATCCGCTGAATTTCCGGAATTTGATTAACATAGTTTTTAGATTTTTTTTGTATTAAATATAATTATATCAGTTAATTAAATAATATGGTCTGTTCTGACTAACGTTGACACCGCAAAATAATTCTGTTTAATAAGTTCCGCAGAGATAGAAATATGGGAAAATCGGATGAGGAAATATCTGAGAAATTTGGTACCAAAAATAAAAAAAATGCGCGTGGTAGTTTAAGTGTTTTGTCGAATTATCGACATTGTGGAATAGCTTCTTTTCAGCTTTCTTTAGCGCAATTCACAGGCTGTATATCTAACATTTGATCTCAAACATGGTCCACAATATCAAAATAATGTTTCCTGGTAACATTTTAATCATTTTAGAAGAATTTTCTCTGTCCGATATTCTTTAAGTTGGAAAAATATACTAGCGGATTACTGATTATACATGTCTACAGTGGATTTGGTGCCAGAACAGTGGTACAGTGGCATAGTGTATTCGTTGTGTTTTTCTATGACTTGCTGTAGAACCTGGATATGATCCAATGTACTGAATCCACTTCTGAATCCGGCTTGCTCCCTTGGTTGAGCGTCTTTAAGTTTTCTTAGTATTCTTTTGGATATAATCTTGGTGAAAACTTTGTACACCGCTGATAGGAGGCTTATTGGGCGGTAGATCTTTAAATCTTCCCGTGCTCCTTTCTTATGTAAAAGAATCACTTCTGCATTTTTCCATAAACTGGGTACTTCTTGTTGTTTGAGGCATTTTGTGTATAATCTTGTCAGTGTTTTATGTAAGGTCCGACCACCAGCTTTTAACATCTCTACCGTTATACTATCCTCTCCTGGAGCCTTGTCATTTTTCATCGAGTCTATAGCCTTTGTCACTTCCTCCACCAGGATATCCGGCATTTGTTCTTCAATAGCCATTGCTGTTCTTGTCTGATTCTGGTCCTCGTATAACTTTGAACAAAATCTTCGGACAACCTCTAACATTTCCGTCCGTTTCCTGCATATTGTACCATCCTCACGCATTAAGGAAAATATTTGCGTCTTTTTCCTTCTCAGCTTCTGCTTAGCTTTGTTAATTCCCCTGTTTTCTTCCAGAGTTTTTTGCATTAGCTGCATGTTGAATCGGCGCGTTTCCTCTCGAATACGTTTTCTTATAGTTTTGCAAAGCTCAGCGTACTCGACCCTACCAAAAGGACTGTCTGCATTCTTCATTGTCCGGCGTTTTTTCATTAAATTAATGGTCTCATTGGAAATTTTTTGAAACTCTTTGAAACATTTATCTTCTGGTGCTATTGAAGCCGCCGTTTTAAGCACACTGTTGGCGATTTCTTTATACTGGTGTGTAATTTCCATCTCCTCTGGGTCTTGTAACATAGCAAAGCGATTCGACAAAGTAATTTCAAAATCTCTGCTCCTCTCCAGTAGCTTCACAGAATCCACTTTGCCACCTTTTGATCTTATCATTCTTTCGCGTTCTTTTCGGCAGTTTATTCTAATCTTTGCTCGTACCTTTCGTTGGTCACTTCCCACATTAAAACGGTTAAGGACAGTATAATTGCAAAATATTGCTTTATCGTTTGACATAATGTAATCAATTTCACTGGTGAGTCCAGATGGACTTTTCCATGTCCATTTTCTGTTGATCTTTTTCTTATAAAACGAATTCATAATAAAGAATTCTTGTCCTTCAGCAAAGTCAACCAGCGTGTCACCTCTATTGTCCCGCTCACCATTTCCATATTGGCCAGTTGCATTTTCACCAGTTCTTGCTTTTCCGATTCTGGCGTTAAAGTCACCCATCAGGATTTTATACCTACACCTCTCTTTGTCTAAAAGTTGGGCCACATCATCATAAAATTCCTCAATTTCCTCATCTCTATGGCTTATAGTTGGTGCATAAGCTTGGACGATTTGAAGCTTAAACTTTTTATTCAACTGAATGACGCATTGGGCTAATCGGTCAGATATACTTTCATATTTAACTACACTGTCTTTCAGCTTTCGATTTATAAGGAATCCAATTCCACCACATCGTCCATTCTCCGTACCTCGGGTGTAGAGTACGTGACCAGTTGGTTCTAGTTTGATTTACTCTTCACCCTTTCTTCGTGTTTCACAGAGCCCACTAATATCCCAATGTATGTTATCAAGTTCGATTAACAGTTCTTGTAGTCGGGTCTCCGTTTTCATAATTCGTATATTAAGCGTAGCAATGTTAAAAGTCCAATGGCAGCCTGATCTAACCCGGTGATTCTTAGCACCCTCTGCCTTGGGGCAGGTCTTCCCGCTGCCGTAGGTAGTTGCCCCTTGGCCTCCGGGGAATGAGGGCCGTGTATTTACCGTCATATTTCAACATATTAAAAGTGGCCATGACCTTTTCGATCGATCGAAGCATCTTCGCCTTCTTCGGGGCACATTCGTCGGATAAAATCCACTGTGTTGATTGTTCTTTCGTTTCTAGTATGCATAAATAAATCCAAGTTAAATATCGCTGTGCAGAGGCCACATGATTTAGTTTTTGGTCCGCAGTAAACATCTCGACATCTATCGCTTTCTCATGCCCAAATGTTGATATATTGATCATATAAATAGTCTCCTTAAGGTTTACTCTGCTATCGGCCAACGGAATTTGTTCGATCGTGATCTTAACGGGGATCTTGAGCTCGGTGTGTTGCTCGTGCTAGTTTGATTGCATCGAAACTCAATAAACCCCTTACGAACCATGAAATGTAAATGACCAGTCCCCATAATACTTTTTAAACTTTTCTTCAGTTTGCATGATGTTTTTTCTATTCAAAAAGTACTGTTTAATCAACACACGAAATTCGTTTTTTTCCATTAGGGATGATGCAACTTTTTTTGCAAATTTTTTACATCTCTTGTCAGTTGTTTTCCGAAAGGGTTCCAATTAAATCATGGTTCGTTTCACGTTAGAAGAACATTTAGAAATTGTTCAGTTTTATTACGCCAATTCGCGGTCCTCCCGTGCTATTCACGGAGAAATTCAGACCCATCGCGGTATTCGTCGTGGCGGTCCTTCTGATCAGGCTATTGATCGTGATATTAGAACATTTGAAAGTGAGTTTACTCTCCACGATAGTGTGGTGCCTGTACGACAAAAAAAGCCAGAAGTGATAAGAATATTGCTACCGTTCAACCAAGTGTAGCTGAAAATTACAACGTCTCGGTTACTCGCCGCTCGCAAAAGTTAGGCCTCTCGCCAATGACAACCTAGCGAATTTTGAGGTTGAATTTGTATCCGTATAAGATGGTACTGGCACAAGAGTTGAACCCAACCGACCATCGTATTCGTTGTGAATTTGCCGACTGGGCCTTGGAAATGATGGAAATCGACAAATTTCCCAAAATCACTTCCTCTGATGAGGCTCATTTCTGGCTCAATGGCTGGATATTGGTGCGAATCTAATCCACACGTGATACATGAGAGTCCTTTGCATCTGCAATAGCTCACAGTTTGGTGTGGATTTTGGCATGAAGGAATCATCGGTACTTATTTCTTTAAAAATGAGGAAGGAACCACCGTTACCATCAATACCGAGCACTACAAGGTAATGCTGAAAGATTTTTTTCTTGGAATTTGACGGAATATATTTATATATTTACCATATTTTCCGAATGAATATGGGCTTATTGTGAGCCAAGTTCGGCAACTTGTGAATTTCACCAAATGGTTCCATCACTTGGCCGCCGAGATCATACGATTTAACCCCTTTAGATTATTTTTTCTGGGGACATGTGAAAATACAGGTTCATAGTAATAAACCCGCCACTATTGGCGACTTGGAAACTAACATTCGTCAAGCTATAGTCGCAATGCAACCCGAAATGTGCCCCAGGGCATCGAAAATTGGCACGAGTTGATCCGCAAAAAGTGCCGTGGTGACCATTTGGTTGAAATCTTATTTAAACCATAAATTACATGTCTGATCTGAATGGATCTGAAGTTCCATTATTCTTATTGGTAGACCCTTTATATGGAACTTATTTGCTTTTGAAGACTGTCAAACTAACCTAACCTAACTAAACTAAAACGACTTTTCACTCTATCCTCATAAAAACCAACAGCACTATTTCTTCACCAAACATTACAAACTACTTTATGTAACTTTATATATACATTTTTTTCATTACTGTTAATATTAAACTGTACTCTTTTTCATATCTTCTCCTTTTGTTCTTTGTTATCTAAAAAAATCATCATTAAAAAAGGATGTGAGCCATTAATCTAGGAAACGTCGCTTGTGAACAAGCAATCGCTAATAATATGATGTTTAATCTTATTATCCTTCTTTTTTCTTCTGTTCTGATTAAGTTAATTTCTATTTTACCGTTACATTTGTCAGTACAGTTTCATCTGGCAATTTATTTCTATTACAATACAAGTCATCTTAATAACATTTCGCGTAATTACCGCTATAAAGCGTATTTAATTTCAGTGTTCCCGCGACAGACTGCTACCGCGAATCACCTAACTGTATTTGCAATACTATTTTCATTCCCAAATATGTATCTTATTAAAATCGAAATCAGTACTTCGCCAAAGACGTTGGAATTGTTAATGAGCTATCATTCCGCAATAATTACGGATACACTTGTTAAAGAATGATTTTACGCAGATAACTATTTATTCTTTCGTTTAATATTTGAAAAAGGATGCATATATGGCTTTTGTTTGTTCGGAAATAATTTAAAACACATATAACATATGTTTATGTATGTTATATATATTTTGTATAAATATTGGGTCACCAAATAAGTTCGTTTAGTTTTTTATAATGTATTTAGTGTAATGAAATATGATTTATTTAAGATACAAAATAAATTATAATCAATTATATATTGATTTCACAGATCTACAATGAATCAGGTGCCGGAAAGACTAAGACTGTTTTTGAATATGCTCGTTATGCTGGCTTTAACGGTACATATATTTTTTGAAATGTACGTGTAGTTTTCGAGATATGATAGGTGTCGAAAAAATACGATTATTTCATATTTTTTACCTTTTGTTACATCATTGAACACAGAGAAAGCTTCTTTTTCTTGATTTCTTCGACTGAGTTCCTTTCAGGCACACACTCATGATACTTCAGTAGCAATCAGCCATCATGTCTTCATCTCATCAACCCTTCCTTCCATATTTTTTAGGTCCTGATGAAATCGCTCTTCGTGGCTCTCACTGTAAGAGCCAAGGTTGTCCGGAAACTTGTCCAAATGATTGTGGAGGTAGTGAACTTTAATGGTCATGTTACATCCAAGCTTTCTGAAATTTTCCGGTATGTTTTGCACTAATTCGCGATAATTTTTGGAAATAACTAGGAATTTTTTTACAACATTGAAGAAAACCAGGCTAATGGTTCTGTATTATTCATTGAATGCATGAAATTGTTATCTTTCATCAAAAGCCTAATTTGCGGTTCATCGAAAATACCAGCCTTAAGTTTCTCCGTGCTCAAACCAGGAAATTTCCTCAACATATAACTAAAACAGCAACTATTTTTTCCAATGCTTTGGCATACTGTTTCATTAGTCCCAATTTTATGTGCAATGGACGCAAAATTATTTTCTCTCTAGTATCTAACGCTGTATTTATGCTAAACTCGAAGATATTTACCACTAAACACCAAATCACTTTTTTAAACTTCTCGACGCACGTTTCGCTAACCATTTTAGCATCATCAGAAGATGATTTAATCTAATTCTAAAACTAAACTATGTTCTATTTATATAATAACCGTAATTCGAATCGTTAGGAATGTATCTCGAAGTGGTGGTGTATTATGATATTTGTTTTCCAATACTGTATTTATGATATTTTGTTTTCCAACTGTCAAGTATTTTCTTGCCAGTTTGTTTTAATCCAATGCTCGCTTTTAGCTCTGTTATCCTACATACAGAGAAAACATGGAAATTTCGTGGTGCCGCTTTGTTGCCCCAATAAAAACCTTTTTAAATCAACGCATATAACCCACTTATGACCGTGGTACTTGAGTTTTGCCAATACAAGTGATATGGTTTCATACTCCTCCTTTAATTTAATGGAATGAGCAATGGGAACCGCACCATGCTTATTGCCATTATGTAGCAAAAACACATTTCAAACTCCACTCCGAACTGTCTTTAAAAAGTCTCCATTCATTTGACAAAAAACAGCATCATTTTTTAAACAAAAAAATGAACGCAGTTCTGTTTCTCGAGTACGATAACATGCATTTTTAGTACCTGGAGAAAGTAGATTCCTCTCTTTGAGTCTGGATGCCAACAGTTCTGATCTTTCGTTTCAAAGGTCGAGGTCTCTGATAAGGTCAATTTAAGCGTCTTGAGTAAAAAGTAGGGGTTTTGACGACGTAGCTTCAAAATTATCACTTTCTTCGCTAGTACTAGCTTGCCTATCTATTGGTTGTACTACATTCTGTATCTCAAAGATCAGACAAGCCACGAAAAGTTGCTACAGGGACATTTTCTGAATGAGAAAGAGGTCTAGTAGTAGATTTTAGATCGGGATAGGTATTTTTTTTCGGTTAATACCATGTACCTTGTGTAAGCAAAAATAACAGTCATCGTAGTGATCTTTGAGTTCCCTCCAAATCATAGGCACAACAAACTTTAATTGACTTCTTTTACCATTCGTCCATTGTCTTAAATATTCACTACACATTTTGCAAGCATTGTTTAGAATCCATGGTTTATCAATTCTTCAAAGTATCGCAATAATTTTGGATACTCTTGTAAAAGAGAGAAAAGGTAAAGGTATTTAGTTACATTACATTAGTTTTTAGTACAGTTAGTAATTATAAAGGGTTGTCCAATAGGAACAGGAAAGCAGAAATTTAAAGCGAGGCACAATGATAACTACAAGTGATAATCCGGTAATTTTTATTTTATCTTGAAGAATAAATAATGATATTATGTTCTGAAAATAATGTTCTTCAAACGCCCCCTTCGGCTTCGTCTAGTGGAATACATTCTGGAGATTACCCTTTCACACATATCGCGTGGTATATTTTCAATGGTGGCCTGAATGTTTCGTTTACGCTCAAGTATTGTTTGGGGTTTATTTCTGTAAACTAGACATTTAATATAAGAATAATAATATTTAGTTCTACAGACCTAGTGACCCTTGGCTTCGAGTTACTCTTCTTTTCCATTTTTTTCGGTCCAAAGTATCATTCTTCCAATCTCTGACTCCTGCTTTCCTCAAATCATTTTTTATCTCATCTAGTCATTTCTTCTTCAGTTGCCCTCGTATTCGCTTTCCCCTTCTCCTCTCATCAGTATTCCTTTAACCCATCTCTTGTCGAGTATCCTCGTTATGTGCCCCAGCCATCTTGTTCTCTGCGCTCTCATCACCTGAATAATGTTTGGTTTTTTGTACAGTTCTTCTATTTCTCTATTTGTTATTCTTCTGAATTCGTTCTGAACTTTAATTCCCCCAAAAATCCTCCTTAATATTTTACATTTCCAGACTTACTGGACTTATTCCAGCTTACTTTCTTTCTTCTTCGTCATTGTCCATGTCTATGGTGCATATTACACGCATAGGTAACCGTGGGCCTTAGTATTGTTTGGTACACTCCTACTTTGGCTGGTCTTGTTATATTCTTTGCCCTTAAAACATTTAAAAACATTCCTGCGATTTTGCTTTCTTTTGCTAGTCGCTTCTCCATTTCCTTCTCGGTACCCCCTTTACATGATTGAATATAAGCCCACAAAAAATAATTCAAGAGCGTAAGATCGTATGATCTTGGTGGCCAGTCGATATTACCATTTCGTGAAATTAAGATTCCAGGAAACTTTTCTAGCAATAAATCGATTTTTTGGCATTTATGTGGCCAGTTTTGGTGAAAGAAAACCTTGTTTATATCTACATTTAGTAATTTAGGACAAAAATATTCTTGACCATTAACAGTTACATGATCATTATCGCCTTCAAAAAAAAAAAAAAAAGCTCCTATCACTCCTTCAGTCCAAAAATCTCATTAAAGAGTGACTTTCTGACGTTGAAGAGGTTACGCCTGAACCACTTGAGGATTTTCATCGGCCCGAATCCTGCAGTTACGTTTGTTCACTAATATATTGAGCCAGAAGTCAAATAATAAATTACTAAATAATAAATTTCAATATAGCCACGTCACGTAGGTATATTTTTGAAACTAAAATATTAAGTTCACTTCAACAACACGTCCACACACATATCCTGTGCGACGCAAATTCCAAAAAACAGATGGTTCGTGTGCGTGTTGTGTTGCGAAAATATTTATGCGTGACCTTGTGTGTCAAAGCGTCTACATTGCCACGCACGCACATCAGATACAACCCATAGAGCCCGCACAACGCAAATTTTTATTGGTGTGGAACCAGCCTAAAATGGTACTATCATCGCCAATTGCCCCATCTAGTTGTAAACTGCAGCATTCAGAATTTTGAACGTTATATTACCGATCGTATCTAATAACATTATATCGTCTGTTAAAAAGTCTTTATGTATCGTGAAATGTAATGATTATTTCGTGATTTTAGTTTAGAAAAATCGCAGTACGCAGATTCACAACTGAACTGGTGGGACTGAAGAGCCAATTCTTTTTTTTTTACTTTTGCCTATCGAAGTGCAGTACATAAGCCTGCTCTCTTCTTGGAGAGTCACCCATTCAAGTACTAACTGCAACAAGTAACGCTGCATTTAGACCTCCGAGTCGCCGCATTACAGAAGATGCCAACCTCCCGAACAGGGGTCGATTGAAAACTATCCGAAAAGTGAAAAAAAAAAATGGAAAACTGATAAATTAATTTAGATTAATTATGAGATTAGATAATTAGACCAAATTTTCGAGTAAAAATCAACAAAAGAATCCACCCCGAAATCTTCCCTTCCAAGGATATTATATTAAGACTGGGCCGTCTGTTGTCATAGTTGTTAAAGGAATGATTTTACGGTTATGGCGGGTGTACTATAATGAAGCGTTGTTATCCACCTTATTCGTCCGATTTGATTCCCTGTGACTATTTTCTCTTCCCTTCTTTTGAAATATTCGTTATCCATTCTAAAGGTTATTTTACTACGGAGGGAATTTTTACATTTTTTCATTTTTTTATATAGTAGAAGTATGATTTCGTTGATAACTTGGTTAAAATATTACTATTTATTCATTTTAACTTTATATTAGTTTACAATTACTGCTGAATTAAAAAACTGACTTTAAAATGTATCTATTTTCTGGTTTTATTTGTTTCACTTTCTCGACGGTCGTTGTTACAGTTACGGTTAGGCTAGTTCGACAATGTATGCAAAAACAAAGGCTGTACAGGCGCCGATAGCTATAAAAACAAAGGGACGAGATGGACTGTCTTCAAATCTTAATTTTAACGGTAAAAGGCGGTACAAGACATCGTTAATGGTATTTATGGGCACGCTTAAGAGTGTTCTCTTATCTTTTAACGGCGGACATCTGTCCTCTTGGACGACAACTTATGGCAAATTATGGGTATTAATTTTATCGGTTTACCTATACGCTAATATAGGATTTCCATGAAAGATATGTAAATCACCGTTGAATTTTATTCAGTGAGATTTTGCCGACGCATTTTTGGATTATCTAGATTTCGGTATACACATCTGCAAACACTTTACAACATATAATGTGAAGTAAAATATAACATCGCTGTTTTACTGTTAGTTTGCTATTCCAGTTAATTAAGTCATTCGTTTTTGTTCTTTTTCGGTTTGATAGCGCTTGAATATCTTTTTTTCGATTATGTATTAATTAGCTGAAAACAACATGCAAATATGACAGATGTTTCAACAATATTTGCTCCCAATTGGTGCAAAATTAAATGTCCTAGTTACATATCGCTTGCATTATATGCTTATATTATATCGCTGCTTGCTTCTCCGAATTTAAATTCTATAGACTTGGTTGTATGAAGCAACATGGAAGATTTAGGTGGGAGTAAGAAAAATTAAAATTTAATTCACAATATCTTGGAGGTGTGAGAAATGTCAGGAAATAACACATTGAATAATAAACTCCTCGGTGCGCGTTTCGCTAACTATGTTAGCATCACCAGGAGATAATTGACAACTAATTTCGTAAATTCCTGATTTTTCGGTTGGTCTGATTTGTCCTTTGGATTACCCAGAATGTCTGTTAACTTATTATATGGTTTTTTAGACTACTTTAATGCCCACTTTTTTAAAAAAGATAAATTAATTAAAGTGATTTAGTGGTAAATTCTTGCAAGTTCAGTGTTTCACTTTGAAGTTGCTAATAACAGAATTAACATTGAACAATGTTGTGTTGTTGGTGTAGTTGAAATATTGGGGAATAATGTAAATATAACATATGCGATCATATGCCTTGCCAAAACTAGCTTGATCTACTTTTCAGAAAAATGGAGAATCACCGAAAATTACAGGAGTAATTTTTAGGCGATCGAATTGGGTATGTTTAGATGAGCATTAGCAATATTCAGAATAGATAAAATCTGATGACAACATCGATGATGATAACATCGTATAGGACTTAATGGCGCTTTGACAGTAGAAATCGAGAGAACAATTAATATGGTGTGGCCACGTCCAAAAGATGGGTAAGATTAGGCTATCTAAAATGGCTTTGGAGTGAGTAAAAAAATCGTGTGTTTGAGTCAAGTTCTGCTTCTCTCTAACGAGTACTTTGCACTTTGTTCTATTTTCAAGTTTGTTTTTCTTGTTTTATCCATTCTCATAAACTTTTCCTCTATAATTTCTTCCAGTGCATTTCACATGCTCTCAACATAATCTTATGTCTATCACATAACAACGATGACTACGCTTTATACGACAACATTGGCAAAAATACCTCTTTTAAACTCTTAATATTGGTTTTTCTGCTGATTTCTATTATATTAATTAACGATTTAAGCTAGGCATAATAGATCTTATTTGTGCATTGATCTATCTATTATGGATTTCCTAGCCATTTTTTATTCCCCACTAATCATTGAGTCCAAATATTTTATTTTTCCTACTTCCTCTATTACACCATTTCCATAATTATGTCATCTTCCTGACTTTCCTTGTCTAAAATCAAAATTTCCAATTTATTTACGTTTATCGCCATTTGATATTTCCACAATTCATTTTTTCACATTATTAAATTTTCCTCTAGTGATGGTCATAATATAGGTTTGTCAATATACAACACGCCATCCCTCCAACGTACTCTTGGTCTTGTTATACTTCTTGAACCTATAGGTTGCGCTGTAACAACCCTTTTTGCTGAGATGGTGTCATACATTATGACATGACCTGCACACCTCAATCTGCAAGATTTATCAACGTTATGTCTACATGATGTCAACATCTTTTCTGTAGATGTGATATAATTCGAAGTTATACCTGCGTCTATATATACCGTTCACGCATATTGTCCCATACGAGTGTACTCCCAAAGTAACCGACTTAACAAAGAAAACACAATAAATTTGGGAAAAAATATCTTAATTTCTCTACATAGTCTCCTTTTAGCTCGATGCACTTTTTCCAGCGATGTTCAATAGCTTCAATTTTTTCAGCGATGTTCAATAGCTCAAAATAGTCATCAATCGCAGACTCCACATCTTCATTGTTGGTAAATCTTTTACCACGGAGCTATTTCTTCAAGTTTGGAAACAGAAAATAATTCAAGGGGACTAAATCTGGCGAATAGGGTGCGTGAGAAAGCAATTAGAACATTAACTCATTGATTTTGGCCATCGCGATAAAGGATGTATAAACTGGTGCATTGTTTTAGTGAATCAAGACTTTCTTTTTTACCAAATGCAGCCGTTTTTTCTGGATTTCATCACTCAAACGCTGCAATAACTTTGTATACTCGCCGTTGATTGTTTTTTCTTTCTGAAGATAATCAATGAAAATTACCCCACGCGCATCTAAAAAAACTGACGCCATGACCTTGCCTGCAGACGGAACTGCTTGATGAATCGAGGAAGAATCGATCGAAAAAGTCAGCTTTATTACTGTGAAACTTCGCCAAACACTAGATTGAAATATCCTCACGGCGCTGTTTTTGTTCCATTGTGAGTAATCGCGACACCCATTTAGTGCATAAGTTTTTCATATCCAAATTTTCAGTCAATATGCGATGTACAGCACTTTTTGAAATGCGTGGCATGTCTGCTAGCTCACGCACTTTAGGTTGACGGTCATCCAACAGCATTTTGTGGATTTTCTTCAGCATTTTTGGGTGGTCACCTTATTTGGTCGACCACTGCGATGTTTATCTTGGCAGCTCGTACGACCTCGTTTAAAGTCCGCCGAAAGTGCGCGAAATGAAAGTCTTGTATCACATAACGATGACCAATTTTTTCCATGTTTACAAATTCACTGACAACGTTCACTCTTAATGGCTGCCAAACAAATACTAAATAATCTAGTGTCGTCAAACTTCAAACTTAAGCTTTATAAGGTTGGTACTTTCTGCCATAGTCATTCTTTTCAAACAACAACCGCCATCTATATGTCAGGTCGGGTACTTCTGGGAATGCCCTCGTATATTATTCTTAAGATTTTTCTCCCAAAAGTTGATAAAAGTAATTCATCTACTTTTGTTAATGTCCGGCCTCTGACAATGAGTGTGCAATGAGTGTGCAATGAACAATGCGAGTTCTATATAGCCTGATTTTGGTAATTCTTGAAACATAACGGTTACGTAGGTATTTCGAAAGATCAAAATATCATTTATTAGCCAACATAATTCATAGTCTGACTTTTGTACTACAGTCGTTATTCGCAGTTAGTGTCAAGCCTAAGAACTCAAACTCTTTTACACTCTCAAGCCTATGGATACCATCACCAACATTGATATTCTGTCCGACTCGTCCTCTTCGGTTATTCATGACTGCCATGATTTTGGTCTTGTTCTCATTGATCTTCAGTAACATATGCTTTGCTTCATCCTTGAAAGCTGTAAACGTTTCCTTTGTCTGTCGTACTGATTTTGTTATGATCTTGTAATGTCTACATCTTGTAATTATGTCTACAAGATAGAATTTGAGTAGACTTGTTAAATATAGTGCTTCTGCTATTCAGTTCGGCTTCTCGTACTACTTTCCGAGAGCTAAGTTAAACAAGAGACACGGCAGTGCCTCACCTTGCCTCACACCCATTTTTGTTTCATATGAACTCAAGATTTCATTTTGTATCTTGACTAGACATTCTGCTTTAAACATTGTCCTTTGGGTTAAATTTATGAGATTTTCTGGTATTTCTAACTCGTTCATAGCTTGGTTTAGCTGTGCTCGCTGTACACTATCATAAGTAGCCTTGAAATCAATGAACATAAGCAAGGTGTCGATGTGGTATTCGTCTGTTTTTTTTTAATTGGCGTGCTATGAAAAGTTGATCTATAGTAGATCGACCAGATCGAAATCCACATTGATGGGCTCCTAGTTTAGGTTCTATATATGTTCGAATATCTTCCTAGAGAATGTATCACAGTATTTTGTAGATAGTATACTATAGTGTTATGCCCCAGTAGTTATGCCACACTCCAACTGATCTCCCTTTTTATAAAGTGGGCTCATAAGTCCCATATTCCATTTGTCAGGCATACGTTGTTAATACCATAATTTCAGAATTATTTTGAACAGAGCTCTTTCCAAAAATTCTCCGGCATATTCAAATTGTTGCGACGGAATTCTATCTCGACAAAGAGCTTTATTAGTTTTTAGGTGTTTTTAGGTGCTCTTCGAATATAGTCAATATTTGGAGTTTCGGTATGATCTTTGTTACTTTAATTATTAACGGTTATTATAATTATATTTAGCCTAAACGCATTCACACTCCCTCTAAGGGGAACATTGACTTATCCCAGATATCTTAGATGTCAGGATTAACCTCTGTGAGAGCCCTTTCCATGTTCTCGGGCCACACGGTTGCAGTGATGACGGTCGGTTTTCTAATGTTAGTCAAAAACTTTCGAACGGTTCGACCTGTTCCAACCAATACACCCCTCTGCATGATTCTAATAAGGTTATCGTTAATGCCCAAATTAAAACTTTGGGCATTAACGTTTTAATATTCTTTATCAGATTCTTTGGAATGATTCCAGTTGATGACAATACGATCGGTATTGTTTCCACGCACTTCATATTTCATTGTCTTTTCACCTGTTCTTGAAGCTACTTATACTTCAGAAATTTTTGTTTGCATGCTAGTTGCATGTTTTGCAACTAGATTATTTGGAATAGCTATATCAACACTATATACACACTATATATACACACTATATATACACACTATATATACACACTATATATACACACTATATATACACACTATATATACACACTATATATACACACTATATATACACACTATATATACACACTATATAATAACAACACTATCGGGTCTGTTATTATTTAATTTCTGCTCGGTAAGCACTGTTGGGTCCAAATACATTCTGTAACTATTGTTCTCCAGAACTGTTTGAGTATTGTAAATGTAGCTTTATTAGTTTCTCTCTTTCTCTGATTCCTTTAGCTGCAGTTTTATTGCCAATTCTTGATGTAGGATCTTACACTGCTTTATGCCTTTCTTTACATTCTGTTGCTGCAAATTCTTTTAATACCGGTTTCATTTTCGTGTGTCCCATCACTCAACCTTATATACACGACTGCCTTATTGACCATATTGCTGGTTTTCTATATACAGGGTGTTTTCACAGTTGAGTCATTTATTTTAACAGCTTGTAGAACTCGTAAAAATAAGTCATTTTACCAAAAATTATTTATATAAAAGTCACAAAATAAGGAAGTTATTCAAAGTTACAAAATTTGAAAACATAGCTGACTTTTTGATATTCAATTCAAGTCAATTTAGCAAAAATCATTTATATAAAAGTTGCAGAATAACAAAAACAAAAATGTTACATGTTACAAATATTGTTCAAAATTATCACCATTTGTTCGGTTGGCACAAAATATTGCTCGGCGTACCCATGCATCACTACACGCGTCAAAAAGAATATCCCGGTGCTCACGAATAACATCACAAGCGTTTTCGATGCGCTGTTGTAGTTCTTACACAGTATTTACTTCTCCATCGTGATAAACTAACTTTTTTAAATAGCCCCACAGAAAAAAATGCAGGGCGTTGAATCCGTAGAGCGTCAGGCCAAGAAATGGGTCTATTGCGCCCTATCCGTTAGGGCGCCATCTGTTAGGAAATTAATTTTTTAAATGTTCGTGACCTTCTCGTCTAAAATTTGGTAAAATTTTCATTTCTGTTGTACTGACGTAAAAGCCACTGCAAAATTTAATTCTTCTAGGATAATCGTCGGGTTGTAATGCTTGTACCCATTGAGAATAATAGGGATAACAGTGTTCTTGTCGTATAGTCTTCCACACGTTACTATGACCAACTTCAACTTGACCTGTTATCTTGTAACTAAATTTACAAACATCCGCGGAGTCGGATGATTTCTTAAACGAAACCTTTCAACGTACAAACGACATGCTGCAGCTGCATTTTGTTCGCACTCCCCGTAAGTTAATATTATGTCAACTAGTTCATTGTTTTCATAAATGTGTGGCATTTTAATCGCAGAAAGTACCCAACAATTAAACACGCACTATCAACGAATTATTACCACTGGTTAAATCGAATATCGCACTAAAAAGAAATATCGTACAAGAATATAAAAAACTAGTCATACCCAGTATCAGTAGTAAACAAGAGGTCGAGGATATCAAAAAGTCAGGTCTTTTTTCAAATTGTGTATATAGTTCTATAACCTGTTAAAATAAATGACTCAACTTTGAAAACACCCTGTATATATACACATTGGCATAGTTACTAGCGTGAATACTTGTCGGCTGTTCTTGTCAAGCTTCGGTGGTCGGAATATAAGAAACTTTCTCAAATGACTATTCCAAAAAATATAGCTCACATTGAATAAACCAGTAAACAAAAAACATACACGCTCCAGGTGGGAGTTGAACCCACTGCTAGGTTCAGCGTCTTAGCACTGGGGTTATTGGGACATCTTGTTTGATTTTAATTTTCTAATGGTTACTTAATGGCACGCTGTACGTTCTGTATCAAGCCCCGTGTTTTAAAAAATTGAACATAAATTTTGAAATGTTAACAACCAATTATATTAGCATTGCACTACCGTGTTGACAATCATAGAAAATCGACAATCAAATAATGTAATCTAATCTATCCATTTCTTTGTTCCTTATAAATATTTAAACTTACAATAACAATAATTCACATCGAATTGGTATTTATTGCCCTTTCAGTAGTAAAATTAAATATAAATAAATTTGTTTCACATTAACTCCAACGCAGATGTAGGATTATATTTACAGTTTCGTTTACAATCATAATGATTTAATGAGATCGCTGTCACTAAATTACTTTTGTGTCATTCCAGTCATAGATGAATGAATTTAAAGGTAATATAGTTCATGCCTTGAAGTAATATTGTTAAACTTTATGTCATTATTATCGAAAAATATTCTGTACGTGTGAATGGTATAATTTGAAAGCTTATTTTATATTACGATAATGGAGAGTAGTTTAGTACTGGACTTCTACCCATTATATTGAATAAAACATGTCTATAACAATTTTCTGCTGGTTTTCGCATCATTTTATTTTGTATCAGTCACGTTTACTCTTTTTCTTCCTCATCCTTATATCTTTTCTTGCCTTAGTCCTCTAGCCCGTCAGTGAATCTTAACTTAGTCTTAACTCCATCCGAGTCCATCTCCAGTAGCCGCTTGTCAGTTTTTGATGCACAATAATTCTTCAACATCTCTTCGCACATTGTGCTTGCCACCGTGTTTTTGGTCTACCTTCCTTTCTATTGCCCACTATTCATACCTCCTTGATTCTCCTTCGTATTCGAATTTTGGGTAGTCTCGCCCATCAGAGATGCTGAGTACTTTCATATCCAAATCCTTGTATAAGTGCTTATGTTCGAAGTTGTACCTGATCCTCCAATTTCCATTATCATTCACAGCACCAGGAATTCTTCTGTGTACTTTTCTTTCAAATATTGTAAGCACTTCTTCTACTTTCTTTGTGAGGGTCTACTACGTCTGGCAGCCATAAGTGACCACTGGCTAAATGAGTGTTTTATAGAACTTGACTTTCCTGTTCATTCATTCTTATATATGTATATGCCTATGCATATATGCCATATGCATATATTATATATATGCCACAATCTCAAGTGGAACGCTCAACAACCTGTGTCTCCGCTAAAATGAACATTCATTCGTTGCTTGACTGGGAGGAAGCCCCACTCATCCCTCACATTGGAGGATACATGTTTCGTCTGTTGGTGGTTAGACTCATCAGGGTACCGACATATACTCTCTTGTCAAGAATAGGGAGTCCCTCTCCACAATCAAACTTGCGCCGACTTTTCGACGGATGGCTTATGATTGCAGTTTTTTTATTTCTTTGGATTGCGTCCAATGAGAGTCCCCAACGGTCGGGGGTATATAACTTCTAACTACGGTTATCTAATATCTCAAGGATTATTTGTAGATTGCTTTCTGACTCGCCAATTAATAGTATGTGATCGGCGTAGCGCACCACGTGAAAGAAAGTATTTCCCATTTTGGATCCAGAAGTTTTAGGTAAATACTCAATTATTTTGTGCATTACAAGATCGAAAAGGAAATGGATGGACTCAGTCAATCCCCAAGTTTTATACTAGTTGTGTTATTAATTAGAATATGTTTTACTTTTATGTTGGTTTTGTATTGGTTAATTTCTACTATTATCAGTGGTTTTTGTATACATGTCTATTTGTATAACCTATCTATTCAGTGGTTTTGGTATACCTGTCACGTAGTGTTCAGATAATTTGACAAAAAAACTTGGGCATCGACAAAATACATATAGATTAGTTTCTTGAATTATATATACTTTTCGGTAATTTTTCTTAATATGAAAATTGCATCAACAGTGGAAATGCTCTGAAACCTATGTGCTTTTTTCAGGTTTTTTCTTGCTAATTTCTTACGTTACTGCTTTTATAAATGCCTTCTTGAATAAAACACAGCATTAGCGTCGATTAAAAAAAAAGCTTTATTTATAATTGACGCATAATGTATAACATTTAAATACGAAAGACAATATCTGCCAAATGACCACCTCTTGGAGCTCCACAGGCGTCCACTCTTTTGGATGACATTTTGGCATAACAGTGGCTCTATCTCATTAATGAATCGAATAATTTCATCCTATAGTTCAGGAATCAATTGTGGATTGTTCTTATAGACCGGGCTTTTCACGTAACCTCAAAGAAAATAGTCCAATGGGGTTAAGTCATGATCTTGGGGGCCAATTAACAACCGTTTCTTGTAATAACTCGTCCAGGAGATTTTTCTCTCAATAAATCAATTGTTTCATTAGCAGAGTTAGGTATATCGCCATCTTGTTGGAACCACATATCCTCTAGATCAATATTACTCAATTTAGCCTACAACATATAGTCGTCATCTCACGATATCGAATACTATTCACGGTTACAGCTTCATCGGCAGCATTCTGAAAGAAATATGGCCAAATTACACCTCCCGACCACAATGCACACCAAACAGTGACTTATTGAGGATGTAATAGTTTCTCATGAATCAGTCGTGGATTTTCCTCACCCCAAATGAAGGAATTTTGTTTATTAACATGCCCACCAATTTCAAAAAGTTCTTCATCTGAAAAGATTATTTGTTCAGGAAAATCATCTGTTTGTTCTTTGATCCAATTGAGAAATGCACGACGTTTTAAATGATGCTTTAGTTCCTGTGTTATTTGAATCTTATATGCTTTCAGAGCTAAATCCTTTCGTAAAATATGCCATGTTGTGGATTCACTGAGCCCAAATTGTTGTGAAAGTCAAATAATAGACATTTCTGGGTCTTTAGCAACACTTTCACGCACCAAATTAATATGCTGTTGTGAACAACCACTATGACTATATATTGCTTTTCTTTTATCTTCCACCGAAACAGTTTCTTGAAACTTTTAAACAATTCGATTGATAATGCTTTCAGATGGATGATTATGCAAACCGTAAATATATCTTAATTTTCTAAAGACATTTATATTACACTTCTCAAATGAGACTAGACCTAGGCAAATTTACAACGCCATCTGTGTTTTATTCATGAATTCAAAAAACTGCTGAATTTGAAAGACCTGTTATATAGGCTTTCAAACTTTCAGTCCTTAAAGTTACTTTTTTTAATGGACAAAAATTAATTTCCAATAGAAAGTGTAAATTCTTTTATTTTTTTGTTTCTGCCATAAACATATTGTTTTATTGTTTATTGTTCCTTATTTGATGAATTGATAATAAAATCAAGACTAATAATATAACTTATGAAATATATACTTAATAAGTATATATTTCTGATGTAATTACTGATTAATGCCAATTTAGGAGTCTTGGTATTAAAAGAAATACCTGACTTTAAGGTCGACTTCTTCTAAGGCTCTATTTAAAATTTTCAAGAATATATGTTTACTTTCGACATTCTGTAAATTAATTTTCAATACGAATGAAGAATTGTATAAATAAAAAACTAACAGAAAATGTACTGAATTAAAAACAAACGTAATTAACTTCCGCTGATTCCGAAATAATTTTTTCTTAACCTTGACTTACAAAATTGAGAAGCTATAAAAATACCACAAAAGGATAAAACAAGTGCTTATGAAACAGGTTCCGTAGGTAAGAAAGTAACAGTACACAATATCTCGCCTTACATTTGTGTTATTAATCATTTCATTGTGGAATGCAAAACATTATTTAATACCATAATCAGATTACCGAAAAATAAAATTTATTTTCTCACAAAAATATCGTCTGAAAGATTGTACGTGTGGCACTCCTTCATTTGTCACGTTTCAAATCTTTGCTGATGATGAAACTATCTCTCATATAATTATTCTTTTTTACTTACGTATGTTATTCAATTTTGTAGAGAATGTTGTAGTAAAAATTGTTTAAATATATTGTTTTGGTGCTTCTTTGGACGTGGTTTTGAAAGGTACGAGGGTTGCTATTTAGGTATCCAGAATTGGCAACAATGGTGTTGCTAGGCGCCATCTCACATATACATCGTAAAATTTGTATACGGGCGCTATTTGCGTTGTTTAGTGACTTTAGTGAAAATTTCATCTCAGTCAAAAAATAGAATTAACTCTTGAGAATTTTCGTGTGATGATTTACTACGACTTTTGACGTGGATTATCTCAATAGTAGTACATCGATCAATTCACCTCGACTTTTGGCGATAAAGCACCATCTAAAACCACTGTATATCACTGGTTTAGTGAATTCAATGGTGACCGTCGTGGCAAAATCAGTTGTTGCGCCAGAAAACATCGATATTGTGTGCGAACTGAAAAAGCAAGATCGTCATGTGATATACCGTGAGATTGAGGATTTTCTGGGCATTAGTATGACAAGCATACACAAGATTTTACATGAACATTTAGCCGTGAAAAAGATTTCTGTGTGTTGGATTCCGTATAATTTGACATTCGTTCAAGAAAGGGCTTGTGTCGATTGATGTAAAGAAATGCTCAAAAAATACAATTGTGGTGCGTCAAAAGCCGTGTATAACATCTACACAGGTGGCGGATCTTGGATCTATGCGTATGAGCCTGAAAGTAAACAGCAGTCGACTGTATGGCTCTTTCAAAATAAGCTAAACCCAACAAAAGTTGTTCGTGCAAGAAGCACTTCAAAGCTAATGGTCGCCTGTTCGTTTGGGATAAATGGGCATATGACTACAATGCTACTAGAGAACCGTAGAATGGTACACAACTATTTGTTTGCCAGAAGTCTTTGAAGAAAAAAGAAAAAACAACCAGCAACGCAGGATTATTCTTCACCATGACAACGCGAGCTCTCACACATCGAACCAAACAACTCAATATTTGACCGGTCAGAACATCGAATGATGGATCATCCGTCGTACAGTCCTGATTTGGCACCCCATGATTTCTTTTTGTTCCCGATCGTGAAGAATAAACTACGTGATCAACGATTTCCGATGCTAGAGGAAAGCGAATGCAATCCGATGCGGTTGATGTGTTCATTTTGATGTTGTTGTGTCATTGTTTTTCAGATTCAAGAAAAAGAACTTCCTGCATAAGATTGTGACCTGTGACGAAAAATGAATCCTCTGCAGATCCAAAGAAGTGAAAATCGTGTGTTAATCCTGGTGAGCTACCAAGCAGTACCGCAAAACCAAATATTAATTAAATAATTAAAATTGTGTTGCCGTGGATTTGGTGGGATTACTTGGGCGTCATCCATTATGGGATGCTCCAATCTGGTGAAACAGTCATTGCTTACCATTATCAGGAGCAAGTGATTCGTGCTTAATAATGATCTGAAGCAAAATACGTTATACTGGCAAGGGAAGAAGGGAAATTATTTTGCTTCAGGACAACGCCTGGCCACGCAGCAAAAAGGCTCTGAAAACGATCACTTAGTTAGGCTGGGATATTTTATCGAACCTGGCCTAATTTCCAGATTTATTCCCATTGTATTTTTATCTCTTTCGATCGCTGCAACATAACCTGGTTGATAGCCACTTTACATCTCTTGAGGAGGTCGAAAAAAACTTCAATTACTTTATTACATCAAAACCACCAAGTTTTTTTCGAATTGGGATTCGACTAAACTAGTCAAAGTATATAGAGAGCGAGGGAGAATACTTGGAGAGTGAGGGAGATTAAATATTAAAGGTAGTCAAAAAAAGGCTGATAATCTAATTCAGGACCAAATATTTTAATTTCATCCATTTTAAATCATTCTGTCCAACAACAAGGTAATATTGTAAGGTCTATCTGAAAATATAGCTCTCGTAAAATGGGAACATGATAGATGTCTAGTTGTGATTGAAGTGAGAGTATACCTCCATTATAATTTTCTGTCAACAAATCGACGTAGCTGTCCTAATTTCCGTAGAATTATATGTCCCTTAATAACACATATAGCACAAATAATATCGTTAAAAATAGCTTGACAGTTTTGAAGTTTTTTTATCCTCATCTGGCTGTTACCATAATTAGCGGTCAGATGTTATGGTATTTTTAAATTATCCCAAACCCATATACGCCTGATTATACCCACAAAACTCATGTAATATAGTTAATTATAGTGTAGGATCGTTAAAAACCCTAGAAGACCCAAATGATTTATTCGATTATTTTCAACGGGCACAGTTACGCCCTTTGGCACTTTGTAATAACTGGCCAGTCTGACCGCTACTGATGTCAACTGGGCACAAAACAAGAATTATCCCTCCGGCTGGCAAATTCCTGTCTAAAAACGGTTCGAAGCCGAAGGTCCCTCAAAAATTAGTTGACAAAGTAAATCTTTGTGGCGAAAAATTATTGAAATATTTTCCTTTTGCTTTTCGGATTTTTAGAATGTCTGCTATTTCTATTGCGGTTTACGTTAATTCATTAAAATTACAGTGTTTCATAATTTCTCAAGATGTATAACATTTACAATAAAGACTATAGAATTAATATTTTAATAATATACTAATTTTGAATGATTGATGAATGAATGGAGTAAATCTACAAACCATTTTTAATTAAAATGTGGTCGTCTGAAGACGCGGACTAAGAGTTATTACAATTCATTTAAAATAATCAGAATGGCCAAGTTTTAAAATCATCATATACGAAAAAAAAAACTGAATTTGGCTGCCTGACAATGAGAGAATAGCTCGCTAACCCTCGCCTGAGAGTATAGCTGTTTATCAATTTTCGGGTGAAAAATGTATTACAGTATTCACCATATTTGGCTCTCTATGACAATTTCCTGTCCCTCAAACTTAAAATAGTATTGAAAGAGAATCTTTACAAAGATAGGATAGAACTGATATTTTTTCAAAAACTTCGGGTAGCACAGAGGGAAAGGTGTATGCTTGGCATTACAAAGCGGAACAGGAAGATCTGCATATGGATCAGAGAACAGACGAAAGTATGTGACATCATTGAAAAGGTGAAGGAATTGAAATGGACGTGAGCAGGCTATATAGCGATGTGACGACAAATGGACCAATGCCACTTGAGCTGGACCAATGCCGCTTGAGCTTGACCAATGCTGAGATGGATACCGCTTGATCATAAGCGTTCACAATACGATGGATCGATAACATCAAGTATATTGAACCCGAATGGTATATATATATATATATATATATATATATATATATATATATATATATATATATATATATATATATATATATATATATATATATATATCACGGGTGTAGCCAAAGGGGGGGGGTTCAAACCCCCCCCCGAAATAAGCCAAATATTACCTAATATTATACCGAAAAAATACGAGGAGTGAAGAGAGTTAACGAAATTAATTTAACCATTTCATTTAAAGTTAAGAACCTTATAAATATGTCGTAATTTTTCCGATAATTATATAGATATTAAATTTTATGTAAGTATATTTTTGTTGTTTTGTTTACTTCAAACTTAACGTTAACGTTTTTTGTTGATGTTTTTTTACTGGTTGTTGCAGAAGGTCTTTCTGACCGAGGCTCATTTTCCTCTGCTTCTCTATCATCACTAGTCCATGCACCACTTGTAAACATTTTGTTTGACGTAGTTTCATCGCCGTAACACTTTCTTAACGTTTCTAATGCAGCAAGAAATTTCGTTTTTTAGACCAAATTTAATGCAACTTTTTTGTTTAATATAGCTATCGATTTTAAAAAATCGCCGATGATTTTTTTTAACAGTTTACAAAAGAATCTATTATTTCTATCTTAACAAGCGAAATTATATGAAATTAGATGTCAAGGACAGTGATACCAATTTAAGAAACGAATGGTGATACCGATTCGTACAGCCCGCGATTTTTTAAAATAAATATCACCTTGCTTGATCACAGTAGTATATATGTATAAAACATATGGTTTGGTTAGGTTAGGTTTCAAAAGTTTTGTTTCGTTATGGATAATCTACGCAGACCAAGAAATAATGTAATGTAATGCATGTAATGTATAATTTAACAAATAAAGTGTAACAGTAATTTAATGTTTTTTAATTCATAAAAATAATCTCAAGATAGCTTGTCAGAGTATTGTTTTGTAATAACAAAAAAATGTGTATACATCTTTATTAATCATTTACAATTATGATCACTGTCAGATGGCATTTTTTTCAGAAACTCTGAATATAATAAAATATAGATTTAAAGGAAAAATTTTCGAAGAAAATTAATCGTAATAAAAATGAGATATATAAGATTCTTCGTTTTCCTTTTTTAATTTCGAGAAAAACAGACAACGAAGGTAACGGAAAATCGAAACTAGCAGCAAGTGTCTTTTACATTTTTAATAAATATTATCCGAGAGCACTTTGATCTGCATATAAGAGTTTGCCAGAGTTTGTTTTAATTAAAAGTTGGTGTACAGCAACGTTGACTTTGTACAACGCTTGCCCAGGGCACTGGAATTCATAATTATATCGCCTTTGAGTTCTAAACGTAAAGTATGACAAAGAAATAAGAAATACGCTCACGGTTTGCTCAACTGCAAATTCTCCGACCTAAAAACTCCCCAGTCCTTTTTACTGAGACGAATTTATCTAACTAAGAGCTTTAATATATTTTTTTTTAATTATATATATAACTATATTGTTCTTAGTATCATCCAATGGGACAAAATTGAAAATAGTAACATGAGATTTATAGCGCTGCAAATAATAATGTGTTGGATTAGTAATGTTGACATATTATTAATTCTTGTGGTACTATGATAATTGAAAAGTTCGCGGGGCGGAAATGATAAAACAAGTTTACAGACGAAAAAATTTATAGTTTAAAAAAACTAAAAAACTCGCTTTAATGGTGAACCGAACTAAAAAGTAAAAAATAATTTTTAGTATAAGAATAGAGTAATGAACGAGAAAATTTGTCACTGTGAAAAAAGCGTGGGGTGGCTTACCATCAGTACCGTTTCTATAAGTAGAGTTAGTATGAAAATATGGTACAAAGCACCCCACATTTTTTTTACAATGACATATTCATTTTCTCGTGCATCACTTTACTCTTATACTAAAAATAATTTTTTACTTTTTAACTATTATTTATTTTACTATCTACTCGTGGTGGGAATGGGTAATTTGCGCGCCTACTGCCTGCCTTGGGCGTTGTAACCATGTCTCAGGCTCCATCTTCGAAAACAAATCCTTGATCCTGATGATCCTGTTCGGGGTCATCGGTCCTTGATAAGTGTACAAAGTTTCAATTTAATCTGACGTTTTGAAGTGGGTGTAAAGTACTTTGAAAGATTCCGTTACATAGATAGATACAGGTGAAGCTAATAAAAGCGTGTTAATGACTTTAGTTTTCCGTATATTCTCCGTTAAGCTCAATATCTTTTTTCCAGCGGTTCTTCAATTCATTTATTCCATTTCTGATGTGATTTTATGTGATGTGTTCCTATGTGGCAAAACACTTGCCACATAGGAATTTTTTGAGGTTTGGGAGCAAATTAAATCTTAGGGGCCAGATTTGGTGAATATGGTGGATGCTCCAAAAATTTGTAGTGTAACTCCTTCAATTTGGCCATTGTAAGAGCCGGTCGCGTTGGTGTGGACGCACTGGAGCGGTAGTTGGTTCGTTTCCAGCGCTTGGATTGTTGTTTTTCTTTCTTTCTTCTGTCTGTTTACTTCCTAAATATTTGTGATTGTTTCTAGGCAAGAGTGTAAAATCCGACTACGAATTACCCCTCAGTCACGCCAGTTAAAGGCTGGGTAAGGCCGGATGCCTTCTGAAAAGTGTTCTACGTTGGTCACTCGCCAGTCGGTAGGTTTCTTGATAGACTTATGGGTAGGCACATAACTAAGGGTTTATAGCCCGAGGGGGGTGCTGGCCTGGGTTTGTCGGAAGCTGATGACTGTGGTTCGGAACCCACGTTAAGCTAGGTCCAGTCCATATCTTAGTTGCTGATGCGCCTCTAACCCTAACACACCTCTGTAAGCCGGTGCATTGTCTTGATGAAGAATAATTTTTTCTTCGCTAAACCAGATCTTTTTTTACGACTTTTTGTATCCAATTGATCCAAAAGGTTTGAGTAATACTGTCCTAGTATTGTTTTACCGGTTTGAAAGTAATAAATTAACAAAATGCCTTTTGTATCCCAAAAAACGTTTCCATAACCTTTTTGGTCGATTTTGATCATTTTGGCTGCTTCGGAGATGAACAACCGGGTTCAGTCCACTCTCCGGCTTGTTGTAGTTCAGAATCATAATGGTAAACTTAAGTTTCCTCTATAGTTACAAAACGACGTTTAAAATCTATTTTATTCTTTCGAAAAATATCCGAATGTTGGTTAGAAAGTTTTACTTGAAATCGTTTTTGATCAGAATTTAATAAATGCGGCACCCATCTTGCACATAGCTTTCTCAAGCCCAATTCATTTTTCAATATATGAAATACGCATTCAGTTGAGATGTTCATGGCTTTAGCAATTTCATTCAAAGTCAATTATCTGTCATTCATAACTATATCACGTATAGAATTAATTATTTGTTCAGTAGTTGCATTTATTGGACATCCAGAACGCGGATTATCACCGAGGCTTGTATGACCACGTTGAAACTGACCTGACAACTTACAAACCATTGTTTTTGAAATAGCAGACTCCCTTAATACATTTATCATTCCACTATAAATTTCCATTGCCTTTAAACCTTTTTTTATAAATAATTTATTCACTGCATGGTTTTTAATATTTTCCATTTTAAAAATAACACTGGTGCGTTTACATACGCACGTTTTTGTACGAATGAATTGACAGATCGACTTGAAACTTCACATATGTTCATATGAAGGATGAAACTTCAAACTGTAGTAGATTATATAGTTCTTTTACTGCTCTATAGGTATAAAATTTTCAATTAGCCTAGTATTTAAAATGTTAATTTTCAGATTTGCTTTGATTTGGCTTCAGTTGGTCAAGTCGATCTAAATTGATAACTTACATTTACACCATATTATGTTCTTTTTTTCAAACATTACAAAAATGCTGTCCAAACAAAAAACAGGATTTGTACCATTTATGGAGATGTTTCTGTTGGGGGAAACCAAGGTGCAAAAGTAGTTTGGTCCTCCAAGGGCGGGGATTTTGACCTGAAAGACTGGCATTGCTTTGGCCGTATGTCAAAAACTGATGTGGAGGAACTAAAGGCCATAATAGCCAAAGATTCACGCACCATGGTCCCTGGGATAGCAGATAATGGATAAATACAAATTCTGATGCACCATATTTGAAGCAGATGGTAAATGGTAATGAAAAGTGGATTGTATACAACAACGTACAACGAAAAAAATTATGGGAGTTGTCAAGGTTCAACCGTTTTAAGTACGGCAAAATAGCCTGTTCACAATTATATTAGCTGAAGGTAGCAATAGAAGAAAACGTCCGGAATTTGCAAATACGAAAGGCGTTGTGTTTCACCATGACAATGTACGACTGTACGTTTCAATCAGAACCCGGTAAAAATTGTTAAGCTTCAGTTTGGATGTTTTGCCCCATCCACTTTATTCACCTGACATTGTGCCCTCGGAGTACAATCTCTTCCACTTCCTCCAAAATTGTTTAAACGGAAAATCTTTTAAAACGGAAGAAGAGGTGAAAAACAACCTGTTGACATTTTTTTAGCACAAATATGCTAATTTTTGGCAAACAGGCATTATGTAGCTATCACTACGTTCGCAAAAAGTTGTTCGCAATTAGATAATAGACTAGATAAATATTTACGTAAACTGCGTTTCATTTTCTCTTAAAAATCCCTGTGTGATTTTTTCAATTCTTTGTTTGAAAATACAGCACCATGGACATATTTTGAATCGATTGATAGAAACCGTGTTAAGTTGATGAGCATTGATGATTGTAGTCGAAATTGATTACAATGAAATTTGTTTTACCAGCAACCTAAAGAAATTTCTCAACTTTTGTACCATTTATATTTAACATTTCCCTCACATGAGACTAGTAAACAATAAACCGTTATCGATATGTTTTGATCTGAGAAGGTGGCATGTACGCCACTGCCAAAGTTGTAAACAAATGCAAATTTGAAGAAGAAACGTTTGTAGCTGCTTCACGACAAGGATGTTGAACCAGATCAAGTAATCTTTATAGACTCCTCACGCCTGTATTGTGTCACTATTACAACGTCCCGGAAATATCATTTCAAACACGATCTCACCTATTTAGAATTCATCAATCGCGAAAACAAAGCTTAATTACATCCCCTTGGCATTTTAAATATTTTTTAGATATGCCATCGTTTCTGCTTCGTTTTCGTCGCATTTTTTAATGACAAATCTGGTATATTATACTCTAAAATTACTTGTTAGTTTATAATTTTAAGCTTAATCTAAATGTTTTCAGATATTTGAAATTAAGTGTAAGGTAAAATTGTTTGTTGCAAACGCGTTAAAGTTTGCTACATTACAAGTACGCTAGAAACACTTGAGCCTAGCTAGTGGTTATTTTAGTAGCAGTAAAATCATATCCAGAGTTATGACTCATGGAATATGAATGTGAGCACTACTGAGTTGTGATCTTTTCTGAAGTTGACTGATTTGTATGTTTGGACACCTGGGTTTTTATGGGTTGAATTTAAAATTTTGATGCTAAATGCATCGTAAACTCCTGCCATAAATATTCTGTGAAACTACCTGACCATGAGAACGCCACGAATTACGTTGAAAATCGACTCTATCTCTATGTTTACAGACGTACTTACAGTTCTTTCGCTACCTAGAGGCTTCTTTTTCGGTGTAGAACTGTTTTTTTTTAAGTTTTTATCCTATGTTTTGATAGTAGATAGACGGTACTGAATTATTATGATTAATATTGAATTGACGATGAAATGATGAAAACCTTGAGTTGTTACAGTATTTTTGTAATATAGGTGAACGTACATTGATTCATTGTTACTAATTAGTGATTGTGCAATACAGTAGTCCTCTTGCCCTTACCCCAGAGACGTGCGGATAACTAGAAATTGAAAATCGCCCATTTCTTTGAGGCTCTTGTATTTTTCCTCTACCTTGTTCTTGGTTAATTTTTATTCTCTATTCCTTGTTGTTGACTGTCCTAATTCCTTTTGTACTATTATTTACTTATTAGCATGCATATTTTATTTTTTTGGTTGTTCAATATAACTTTTGCTGCGTGTACTAAACAGGAAATCAATGTACAATCTCATCTTACACAATATTGTTTAAATATGCCAAAAAACATATGGTCAATCGTTCTCAATTCCAAGTTATAAAAAGAGATTTAAAATGAGCCGAATGTATTTTTTTTTAATGGCGGCAGTTTAATTTTCTTAAACGCAGGGTCTGCCTCCACATTAAGGTAGACCTGGGCTCTATCATTACCAAAAACAATTCATAGTTCATAATTAGGTACAATTGTTGGCATGATTTAAAGGTTATTAATCATATTGTCAAAATTTAATCGCCTCTAAAGACTTTTGAGCAAACGGTCTTCGAAGGCACTTTGGTTGTTTTTTTTTCCTCGAGCTCTTTAAGTGCGTAATTATAGAGATAGTTGATCAAAATGAACCTGGCCCGATTTAGATCTCTTAAAAAGGACAAATTTATTTTACATTAGGTGAAACTTGAGATTTTTGAAATTGTTGGCATTCATTTAAATTTTTTCGGTTCATATAATTTATACTTGCGATGATATTATCATTCCCTATCATTATCTGAGGTAATTGATGATGTTCATTACCTTTTATACACCTGTGAACTAATACAGGACAGATAAATGATAACTGTTGTTAAGTTCTCGGCCTGACTCTGAGATGGCGCTAGTATGACTAAATTATGGTGATATTTGCTTGTTTGTGGCGATCGAGTAAAACTAACAATTTTTAATATTTACTGAAAAATGGAGCTATTATAAAGTACTTTGTCTTAGATGGTTTAACCCTGACAGACATATAAAAAGAGTTAGATTCCACTTTAAAGGCTTTATTTCATCTCACTTTCAACAGTAAAAAAAGAGACGGGCTGCTGAATTTAAAGGTGGTTGTACAAGATGATGAAGGAAAACTGCGACGACCGACAAAATCGTCACAAAATCCACAATGTCATATTAAATGACCGCTGAAGGTACGCAAGTTTGTTGATATTATAAACTTTATTATCTCGATAAACCATGCGGCTCGTGGGTTTTTAAAGTGAGGGCGTAGAAGAAAATAGTGCTGCTGATGATTTTTTTTTGCTTTTCCATTCCTCCTTTTTACTTTTCATGCTATTGAAACCCTATACAGGAGGTGCATCAGACAAATCACACAAATATTATTGTATAGTTTACTGTCAAATTTAAGATCGCGTAAAACTTTTTATATTCTTTTGAACTTTGACTCAAATTTAACACGTGCGTGGGACGACCGTTAATTTTTAATTCAAGTTTCTGCTCCAAACTTAAATTACTCATTATTAACTGTTTTAAATCAGACCCCTTCATTTTTGCAATTAAAAGTTGATTATTTTTAAATAAAAAGTACTACTCAGTGTGTGTACATACTTATGAAATCCCAAATCAAAACAAGTATTCGCGAGGCGCACGAAATACGCGACGCGGGATATATCAAACACTCCATACCTGTCAAATCAGCGTTTAAAACTAATTACCAATATGCTCGGTCGCAGGGAATCTACGTCCAAATCGCATGTTTTAGAAAGCAGTTAAATCCCCGAATTCTGGCAACCAACAAAATTTGTAACGCCAATTAGGAGATAATATGACATGGCGTACGGTCGCTGGAGGTAAACATCCGATCAACGATGTAAAAATTGTGACGAGGGGAATTTTTATCCGCATTATTTGGTGTGATGGGTTGACAGACGTTCTTTTACATTTGGATATTTTAATTTTTAATAATATCTAAAAATGAGTTAAAGGAAAGAAACTGAACGGAAATAAAATGTGGTGTTTTGTCCTAAAAATTGTGTAATGTGATGTAACTGCTGGAGGGGCGGCGCCCAACGCCCTCCCTCACGAGCCGCCACTGTATTAGATTATATTTTGGACATGAAAAAGCTTTCAGTTCAATCGGTATTGCATTTGTTAGCAGTTGACCAAACACCAATTCCAATGAGTGCTTCTGAAAAGTGTTTAGACGTATTTAAACGGGATTGGCTTGAGTTGCTTCGAGTTTTATAATAACAGATTAAATATGAATTCACCATTATATGCTAGAGACCAATTAGCATTATAAATAGTGCAAGAAAAGGTCATGGCTAGGTTTTTCTGGGATTCTCGTGTAGTGTGCAACTCATAGATTATGTTTCAAAAGGCAGAACCATCGCCAAACCCTTTTTTTCTTTCATCCATTACTTCTTCTTTCCAAACCTGAAGAAATTGCCCATGAGACGAATATTCAAATCAAATGAGGAGGTCAAAATTGTGTTGGTTCATGATAATATTATATTGAATATAGAAGTATCGGGTTGCCCGGAAAGTTCGCAGGGATTTTTTTTTTAAGTAGAGAAACGTAAATAGTTTTTATAATGTAATTATATATTTAAACTATTATGAAAGTGCCATATTTACAATTTTGCCAATATAGTGGTAGGTTCACAGTGCCTTTTTACCAAAAATGATCTTGATGAAACACGACGCCTTTCCTGTTTGCTAATCCTGGCCGGTTTTCTTAAATTGCTGTCTTCATCCGATTTAATTGTGAACTGTAGATATCGGTATTGACAAACAGCCAGATCTTTCAAGAAAATAATTAGAGAACACGAAAGTTTTCTTAGTCATAAACATAATTTAAACTACGCTTCACATCTATCAAATGAGAACCAGCGTTTTAATAGTGAATTTAAAATACTACATGTATATAACAAAGGCAAGAAACTAAACCATCTGGGGAGTTTAGATATAAACCGTCTCAAAGATGCGAAATCCTTTCTAAATGACCAAATAGACCTGAACAAATTCCCTTTTACTTGTACAGACAATAAATAGCATCTGTGAGGATTTCTCAAAATAAAATATATTTTATTGTAGAAACTGTTTGTATTTAAAAATATTCGAAAATTTCGAAAATTGCCAGTTCTGAAGAAGCTCCAGTGTTAGCGAAACGCGTCAAATAGTAATAATCAAGCGGATATCTAAACAAAATAGTCTTTTATTAAACATGTATAATGAATTTCCATGAAGTAGAATTGAATCAACTTGACTAATTGAAGGTAAATCAAAGTGAATCTGAGCGGAAATATGACAGGAATTAATAATATTTAAATAAACATTATTAATTCAACCTAGATTTTTATTTACAAGCGTTAAACGAGTAATTAATGGAAAATCCCTACGAACTTTCCGGACAACCCAATATATTATTGGGTAATTTTAATATAACAATGTCATTCTTTCCAATGCTAGTTATAAGAATAATATAAAACTCTAATTTTCTGTTTAAAGCGTGTTGGTTCAGAAGATAAGATAACAGAAATATAACTTAGTATGTCTATATATTCCCCTCTTGATTCAATGGAAGGCTCCTACCCAGCGAAGAAGCTTTTGAAATTTACGAAAGTATAGATTTTATAAACAAGCAAATAATTTCTTCACATAAGGGAGAGTTAAATGTATCCAATATGCAACCATATATCCTACTGTATCCATATCATTATGTATCCATTATGTATTCACCAGATCTGGATCCTAGTTTTCTTTTCTGAGAAAGACACTGATGTTGAAATGATCTCGGTTTTCAATGAGGTGTTAAAATTAATTATATGTATAGAGTGTTTTTAAAGTTGAGTCATTTATTTTAACAAGTTGTAGAACTCGTAAAACTAAGTAATTTTACCAGAAATAAATCATTTAAAAGTTGCAAAATAAAGAAGTTATTAACAGTTACAAAATTTGAAAACGGACCTGACTTTTTGATATTTTCGACCACTGCGTTGTAAACACATAAATTATTTGTTTACTGCTGATACTAGGTATGACTAATTTTTTGTATTCTTGTACGATATTTCTTTTGAGTGCGATGTTCAAGGTACAAGCGTTACAACCTGAATATTATCCTAGAAGAGTTGAATTTGGTTAGTGGCTTTACTAACAAGTTTAATCAAATTTATTTTGGCTACCGACGAGGTCACATTTACAAGAAATACAGTAAATAATTTCCACAACAACCATGTTTGGGCAATAGAAAATCTGCATGATGTAAAAATAACCCATTTTCAGCACAGATTTTCAGTAGATGTTTGGGCTGGCGTAGTAAATAGCATGCTTATTGGGCCTTTCTTTCTTCCAGGTCTACTTTCTTGATGTTCCTTTAAATATTAGACAGAATATGTGGTTTCTACATGATGGACCTCCGCCACATTTTAGACGAGAAGTTCACGAACATTTAAATAATGAATTTCCTAACAGATGGATAGGGCGCACTGGACTCATTTTTTGGCCTGCACGCTCACCGGATTTAAAAACCTGCGATTTTTTTTTTGTGGGACTATTTAAAAAAGTTAGTTTATCAAGATGGAGAAGTAAATACTACCACAGCGCATCGAAAATGCTTGTGAACACCGGGTTCTTATTTTTGACGCGTGTAGTAACAACTGACAATTTGAACAATTTTTGTAACATGTAACATTTTTTTATCTTAATCTGTTTCTGTTATTCTGCAACTTTTATATAAATTATTTTTGTTAAATTGACTTCTTTTTGCGAGTTCTACAACTCAGTGATCGAGAATATCAAAAAGTCAGGTCAGTTTTCAAATTTTGTAACTGTTAATAACTTCTTTATTTTGCAACTTTTATATAAATTATTTTTGGTAAAATTACTTAGTTTTACGAGTTCTACAACCTGTTAAAATAAATGACTCAACTTTGGAAACACCCTGTATATAATTAATTTTATTATATACGTCTTTAGATATGTATTTTAAACTTTTAACTTCTTTCGTGAAAACGAGCATCACATTTTTAACTGGTGACATTTTAATTCAGCTGCATCATACCGAGAAATCTAATATCAATAAGGATAAAATACGGTTGTCCCATGAAAGGTAATTAGAAATTTATATTTTAATTGAACGATATTACGTAAAATGATGTAGAATGTAATATAGCTACTATACAGTTATTGGCTGTGAGAGATCAATTAGAAGTAAATTTAGTCGTCTCATTCACATTATCAGTTGCTAGATGAGCCAATTTTAATCCTAAATGTTATACTACAAAGGTGATTTAACTAATATTCGAGATTATATTCTAATGGAAGTTTGATGTGATTCTATTTATTGAATGGAAATTATCCATATGAGTTTTGCTCATAAATATGGCATTAATTAAAAGATAATTTTTTTAATGAAACTAACTAAAATTAGAAGAAATATGTTTATTAATACGTTCATTTATGTTATCTTTTCAATTAAACAACCTCACACATTTTTTATACAATGAATACGGTTAACATAACATAACCATAACATTCCATATCCTCTTATAATCAAAAACTAAGAAGACTCTTTAAATATAACACAAAGTATTTATTTATTCATATAAATTTATTTAGTTTCCTTCAAATTAATACACTTATTCCAACGTTTCAGTCAGCCTTCGAAACAATTTTTATGCTGATATTTACTTCAAACGTGGCAGCGAACCTCTTTTAAATAGCTTCTATGGCCCACGAAGAGGTGAGAACAATCTGTGTCTTCTATCGAGGGAACAGGAAAAAGTCGCATGGTGTCATATCTGATGGATATAGTGTTTATGGAATGGTATTTGTTTGATTTTTTTGTGTTTTAACGGGTGGTATTGCATTATCAGGATGCAAAAACCATTAACTGTTTTGCCAGAAAACTGGACGTTTTTTTTCGAATAGACTTATGCAAATGCCGCATCACTTTTAAAAAATATTCTTTATTAAATGTTGGAATGAACTCCTTGTGGACAATAGGTAATCGAAGCAAATAATTTACATAAGTTTGATTTTTGACCAGCTTTGAAGTGCTTTTTTCGTCTATGATTCATCTTTACAATACTCGTTTGATTTTTGAGCTGTTTCTGAGTCATAAGCATAGATTCATATTTCATCACCAGTAATTATGCACTTTTGAATAACATCTTGCAAAACAAACATCTCTTCAGCAACTTCAACACGTCAATGTTTTTCAAAAAAATGTAGGGTTTTTGGAACAAGACGAGAAGACACACGGGATTGTTGTTCAAAATTAATGCATTTGATCCAAATGATATTCTAGTAATATGTAAAATGTCTAAATGCTCAGCATGCGAAGGACGTGCAGATCATATTTCTTTAACAATGGCTCAGCGAGACTAATAACAATGGCTGAGGTCATACTCGAGTTGAAAGCCATCATTATCATACTATATCTCTAATACTTAGACCCTTAATCGGCGATTACTTAGCACAAGATCCTGGGTTTTGATAATGTTTTTTTCATTGATTGAAGTGGAACTCTGCCTTAACGGGGTTCATCTTCACATGCTTCTCTACCATTATTAAAGTCCTTGTATAGCTCCTAAACATTTTTTTGGAACATAGCTTCATCGCCGTAATACTAAAGTAAAAATCACTGGGTGCAAGGTCTGGACTGTAAGGTAGATGATCCAGTTCTTTCCGTCTAAAATACCTGATTAGACCTTGTGTTTGTGCAGAAACATGTTGCCTTGCATTGTTATGGAGCAACATCACACCGGAAGACAGTAGGTCAAGCTGCTTGTTTTGTATGGCACGCCGAAGTTTTCTCCAGGTGACATAATACGCATCAGAATTGATTGTTGTGCCTCTCGGCATAAAAATCCACTAACAAAATCCCTCTCCTGTCCCAAAAGACAGTTGCCATGATCTTTCGTGCGGCAATTGTCTCTTTGGCTTTCACTCTGGTTGGCGACGACGTGTGTCGCTTTCCATTGACTGTTGCTTGGAGTTATTAGTGAGACACCCAAAGTTCATCTCCTGTAACGATGTGGTTTAACAATTTATCTCCTTCCTGATGGTATCGAGTCAAAAACGATAAAGCACAGCCCAATCTCTTTGCTTTGTGATCGTCAGAAAGCATTCTTGGAATTCACCGATAACACATTTTTTGATAATTCAGTTTCTCAACATTATAAACTTGTGTGCAATTGCGCGTCATTCTCACTTTCATTAACAAACGGACCTTCTTTAAAAAATACCCCTCGTATCAGCATACATTTCAGAAAAAAACTTAATTATTCTGATAATTAAATTAAAAATTTAATTAATATTAAATTAATAATTTAAGTATTAGAAATTTTATCAAATCTTTTTTTAAACAACATTTAGTGCACATTTATCCATTCTAACAAATCCCTGATAATTTTTTTAACAATTACAAAAGACGTTAAAATTTCTAACTTAATAAGCGAAAATTATTAATTATTAATTATTATTAAAATGATATGAAACTTCTGTCAGATGTCAAGGATAGTCATACCGACCGAGAAAAACAAATGGTTCTATCGATAGGTAAAACGCGCGAATTTTTATAACACTAATCACCTTACGAAAAATAGTGTTGAAGCTGCCGATATTATTTTTGCTACTGTGGGTGATAAAGTGGAACCAGAGGTTTTGGGATGGATATTTCGACTAAGAAATTCGATATTCAAGTGATGTAGAATGGCTTGGGTTTCTCAATATGCGCGGTATCATTCCATCTATGTTTTTTTGGGATTCGTGAAGTTCTATTAGAACCTGAATGTTTCCTTTTAGTTCCGGTTGTTCTTGTTTAAAATGAAGAAACCCAACGCTTCTGGGGGCAAAATGCTGTTGCATCATAAAACGAGTTCGAATGTCGCTGAGTTGAGAAAAAATGTTTCTTTTTCGTACCTGCCAGTTACTAACCAGTTCAATAATTTTAATTTTCCTTAACCCATTTATTAACTTTGATACTTTCTCCATAAAAATTAACAATGTACTACTAAAACTAGTTAAGTTTATTGTAATTTAGATACGCATCAACACAAGGATTATTTAACAACTGGACCAACAGTTTAATGTGCGTTCCGAACCATGGACATCATTTATCGATTAAACTCAGTCAGCTCTCCCCACAAACTAATAACCCTTGATTTGTGCTTATTCTTTAGTTTCTTGAAAAGCCCATCTACTGGTGTGTTACCAACATAGAAAACCTTTCAAAAGACATCCGATGTGACTGAGGTACGATTTCTTTCTACCCTGGTTGGCATCATTAAATTGATTCTTTTTTTTTTTAAATTTATATATGCAATGGTTTAAAAAGGCACAAGGTAAAAAACTGTGTTGTAGTTATTGAAAATCTTTCAAAACGAATAATATTCCATTACTTATACTGAATATGGTTTATATATTCCTTTTTTGCCCCTGTATGTATTTTTGTCTTTTTGTAATGATACTATTTAAAATTCTTATAAAACTCTTGTATCACCTGAGGCGTCACTTATATCAATTCAGCAGTTCTAAACGTATAAGAATGTTTTTTTTATTGCATTTATTTTTTCATCTTCTGCATACATTTGATTTTTTTCATCTTCTGTTTCATTGCAAAAATGATGCAATTTTGTGGTAAAAATTAGGTTCACAGAAGGTTTTTGAGAATTTTTAAAAATATTTCTATGTAGTCACCTTGCACTTCAGTACACTTTGAACAACAACATTCCAAGTTGTAATCGTCCTGTGGTGCTACCGTCCAATTATTAAGCCGTGACCTCCTTCAGCCTTCGCCTCCAACTCGATTGATATATTGAATTAATCCAATCTGTGACCGTGTACGAGGCGTACTAACAAATAAAGTAATCAGAGTGGTAGCGCAGCGCTCCACCCGGCAGCACTGCTGGCCACCCTGGGTGGTAGGTGAACACCTGATGCGTCTTCAATTCTCGTTTGAAGTAGTTTTGAAAAATGACTATAAAAACAGTTTTTTTTGCCCGGGTTTAGCTCGGGTTTAAGGTGTTTTAATCAATTTTCAGAAGGCCCCAACTATATTGAAGACGAACCTCGTAGCAGAAGGCCCCCAGTTGCTCAACTGGGCCCCCACTTAATCCGGGATTTTGTGTCTTCTGATCATTGGTTAAAGGTTAGAATGATTAGGGAAGTGTTGAATTTGACTCACACAACCGTTCATTAGATTTTGAGCAATGAATTTGGAATGAAGAAAATCTTCGCGAAAATGGGGGGCCTTGAATGGGAAACCTTTCGCAGGATCAAAAGAACAATAGTAGAGAAATATCTCTTGATTTTTCAGGGTGGATTAAAAATACCCTAATTTTATAGAACGTGTCATTACTGGTGAGGAGTCTTTGACTTTCGAATTTTGAGGCCGAATACGGTAGTCTATGAGTCACAGTCTACACACCACATCATGAGAATTCTCTAGCCATGACTTTTCTTGAAGATGGAATCGTTTTCGATCCATTCACCAACCCATTGTTTAACCTGCTGTTTCATTTTAGGTGTGTAATGGTAAATCCATATTTTATCTACAGTTATAACACATCGAAGAATCGCGTTTAAATAAGACTAAACACTCTTTAGAAGCATCAATTTGAATGAGTTTTTGGTCGACTGTTAGAAACAGTGGAGAACTTTTCCATGCCGAAAATATCGTGTAAAATGAAGTAGATATGGGTCATTCAGATATTTACAATGTCACCAAGCTCATGTATATTCAATCGGCGATCATCTAATGTAATTTTTGTGGTGATTTTGTCGGTTGTAGGTATTTTTGGGCATTCCGGGGGTTCATCGGATGATGTGCCAGAAAATGATAAAGCAATTAAACGTACGGGTTTTAACTTCACAGCACGCCATCTAACAAATCATATTTGACAAATATCATAGTCCTTACTTACGTTATCTGTGTCTCATGCCGATAATTTTTTGAACAACCCTCGTATATGTAGAGACCGCTAACATTTCTCCACACGTCTCCGTTAATTATTTTATGTTTTTCTTTATAAATAATTTTCTTTTGCGGCGTAAATAATATCACGTAAACTTTTGTTTTATACATTATTATTTTTAAGTAATAGTTGTTTTTACATATTTCTTTTTATTATAGGTTTTTAGATTAACAAAAGTATTTTTATATTGTGTTGTCACTAAAATGGTTTCGTGAGTCTTAAACATACGAGATTTTTTACAATGGAATATAATAATGTTTGAATAGTTTTAGTCAAAGGGGTCAAGTATGTCCAAGAGAGTCGTAATCTGAAGTGAAGTTTCAAAGTAATTGTTTGCACGGCATATAATCCGAGCAACCTAGTTACTATCGTCATTTGTTATTAGCACCCACGTAGAAGATTGTTAGATATTATAATGGATTTTCGCTATGGCAAAAACTTGTATATCCCAAAGGTGCTTAAAGAGCAAGTTGATTTATTTTACCGCACAATGGTACAAAAGTCCGTTTTGTAACAGAAATAAATAACGTAGGCATATAGTTTTTATCAAAGGTATTATTGCGAAAACTTAACTATAAATCACCATCAGCTATTTCGTTTCTCAATTTTGCGGATGATATGATATTTTACAACCTGCAATATTACAAATGTCTTTCTATTTAATATAAGAATGTGTCTGCTGTATTTAGTTGCATGTTTGAGATGCAAATGTTTAATACTCAAGTTTTAATGTTAATTTTAGTATAATATTAAAAATTATAAGTTAGTAAAATTATTATATTATATAACGAATATATTGCAGAAACAACAGCATTCTCGGGCAGACATCGGTATATGGTATTTGGTAAGGATCGACATAGGATAGAGAAGGAAATGATTATAACGGTTGGTAATATTGTATTGCAGCATGTGCACAGTGCACACGAGTCTCGGAGTGGAGATAGACACTGATTTAAAATTTAACAATTTTATACCATCTAAACTCAAAATAGTCCTATGCTGGTTTGAAGAAACTATTCCCCACAGACATGTTCTTGCTTCCAGTTTGAAACTGAGACTCTCAGAAGTAACTGTTTTAAGTCATATGAATTACTGTGATGTGTTTTATGGGCCACTTTTAAGCACAGTTGATGCTGAGAAGATTGAGCGATTGCAGAAATCTTGTTTGAGGTTCTCATAAGGAATACGAAGGTTTCAATCTGTATCCCATAAGCTGGTGTCATTGAAGTGTTTGTTTATGTTATTTAGAAGGCAACATCACGCGGGCTGTTTATTCCATATTTTGGTACAAAAGTCCTCCATATCTCTATAATAAGATTAGATTTCTATAGGATGTGCACAGTTTGAATACTAAATTCAGGAGTCGATTATCGTCACCTATGTTGTATTCTGCGCAATTTACAATTATGGCATGTTTTGATAAGGCAGTTACGTTTGGTTCTAGGTTTCTAATGTTGTTTTTATGTTCATTTATTCAATTTTTTAAATATTGTTTAGTGTGGCCAATATATGAGCTTGAACAATTTAAGCAATTGATTCTGTAAATTAAATTTGTTTGTTCCATTTTGGGTGAATTCTCATGAAGAAGAAAAAATAAAACAATACATTTTTTAGATATAAATATAATGTATGTTAAGGACGCCAACATCAAAACAAATTGGTATACAAAACCTATATGGTCTGGAAGATATCTTAATTTTAACTGTTATACGCCAAATAGATACAAAAAAAGTTTTATTAATTTTTTAATGATAGAGGTGTTAACTGATCCAAATAATAAACCACAACAAATGACTAAGATCAAACAAACACTAGAACATAATAAAATCTACCAACCAGTTATTAAAAACAGAATACATTTAATGTATAAGCATAATAGCATAACAAATAAATCTAAAAATGAAATTTACATACCATTACCATACATACCAGAAATAAATAATAAAATAAAAAAAGTTCTTAAATCATATAATATAAACATAGCAGAAATACCTAATAACAATACTAAACAAATATTCAAAAAATTAAAACCACACCCAAAATGGAACAAACAAATTTCATTTATAAAATTGATAGCTTAAATTGCCCACGCTCATATATTAGCCAAACTAAACAATATTTAAAAAATTGAATAAATGGACATAAAAAAAGCATTAGAAACCTAGAACCAAACGTATCAAAATATACCATAGATAATGACCACAACTATAATTTTAATAACATACAAATTTTAGATTTTGAAAAACAATATAAAAAAAAATATAAAAGAAATTATTTATATAAAAAAAAAACAAATAATACCATTCATATCAGAAATGATACTGACAATTTAAGTTATGTATATAATGACATAATTAAATAATAAGTATATTTGGTTTTTTTTTGCATCTAATAACGTTACAAGTTAAAAATCTAAAATTGTCAGGTTATAATAATAAAACAAAAAAATTTAAAGGCAACAAATTTATATAATGTATCAAAGTCAAAAATATGTAATAAACTCAAAATGAAACAAAAAATATCATATTTTATTAACAACAGGTGTTAAAAACAGATTTAATTTTCTTTGGAATGACAACGCTTATTTTCGTCTTGTTTATTTCGATCCATCGGAATTAAGTTTTTGTTACATTGGCCTTTTAAGGTATCATTTGAAAATAAAATGTAATATTTTTATAGCCATTTGTTCTATTTTTTCGTGTTTCAGTAGAAATTTGATTTGTTTTGTTACAAAAAAAGGAAAACTTAAACATTAATTGTCGTTTAATATCAAAGTTGAAATTATTAGCACTAATTTTTTACCCCATAACACGTTTTAAACCATTCACATCATATTAAGAAGCACATGGTTAATTGTTTTATTAAATTAACTGTTCATGTCCAGCATCCCATTCCTGGTGAAAAAAGCTTCGTCAGGTGATAAAATGTTTGGATTTCTTTGGTTTTGGCCAATATACCATTCACGTTATTTTTGCCTATGTGAAAAATAAGCGGGTAAGAATGCTTGTACCCTCTCTACATCATAAAGTTAGAATAATTGTTCGTTTTCTGGTATTCTTTCTACAAACCAATGGACAATTCCAACTTCTGCTAGAATCCTCTTTAACAATATGTAAAATTTATCAATTGACTTCAGAGCCGATTTCTCGGTGGCGCCCACATTCTTAAAATTCTGGAATCACACTACACGTGTTCAGAAGTTTTTAAGAAACTTGGACAAATGTTGAGCTGGAAGCGGTCTTTATGCACTGAGAACGAGAGCACTATCGCACTATAGTCAAAACACTTTATAATTACTAATGGACAAATTTTAATAGGTGATAAAATATTCATGGCTTTTTCGTTATATCAACTAGCCTGAAAGTAAATGATTTAGCCGGATCACGATAAAGCCCGCTTTCATATTGGAACTATTACTAAAAAAATCTAGAATGTTTTCTTATCGAAAATATTAGGATAAAAATGCAAGACAATTAAAGGATTTTGAGCTGATTAAGACCGTTTTTAATTAACATTAAAATTGCATTTATTTTCTCACGAGGAAATTAATTATTCTTTAGTCAACCCAATATATTATCTAGTATTTGCTTCATTGAGAAACTTGGCTTAGTTAAATATCGTGTAAGCAATAAAACTAAAATAATTTATATCATAATGCGACAACGTTTTCCGTTATTTAACCTATGAATGTATATTAAAATTGCGTATGAGAATCTAAAAGACCTTGGGATGTTGCATTATCATTCTGTCAAAAGAACAGTTACGCTCATTCAAGCCTTTTTCTTTTACGGAAAAGTAATTAGCATACATAGGCTGAACAATTTTTATTATACCTACACATTAAAATCATTTTGAAACAGGATTGTTGTTCAGGAATCATTTGCTGGAATGTAACGTGTTGCCTAAAGGTTTTCGTGTACGAATGTTTTTGTTTTAATGAATTACCCATACATTTTTAACAATTACAATTATTCCGAATGAGGAAGAGGCTGGCAAGCTTCTAGCCGCTGGAATAGAATTATAGTTTTTAATGATTCAAGAACATATTAGCGCGTTTTAGTTCATTATATATAGAGTGATATATCGGTTTATTTTGCCCATGTTATTGTTTCTTTCTATAAATGAGTAAAAATTAATTGCATTTATATTCCACATCTTTTATAGTGGTGTTAAATAACTGCTACTAAATCAACATCAAGTAAAACACATATACGAGGGCTGTTCACGAATTGTTGTTCTTAACATGTCTTTAATAAATAAAAAAAACATTGTTTCGATTGATTGCGCGGTTAGCTCTTGGAGAAACATAGAAACAATGATAATGATTATAACACTTGGTATTTGTTTTACAATATATTCAAGATATTCTCCGACATGTTTCGGCCTCGCGAACATTCTAAAAGGGAGTTATGTATAAATTAAACTAAAGTTTCGAAGTTCTATCTAATGGGGGTCGGTTCTTTTTCTTAGACGGTTTCCTTAAATTTATGACACTTTCAATAATTGTGTTTCCGAAGACTAGCTGGGTGTTTGTTATATGGCTTTATATGGCTGTTATATGGTTATATGGCTACCGTCGAATATGGCTTTTTTTAATTTCGGAAATTTCCAGGTCATTTAACAGCCTGCTTTTATTGCAGGTATTTATTAATTTGGCATTATTGGTGTTCAAAATGGTTCTGGTCTATACAATGTTTAGCAAAGCCCGTTTTTCTTTGATTAGGTAAAACTGAGTATTTTTATTTCTTATATTCCCGATTTGTCACAAAATTTTGTTTTTTTTTTGCTATTATTTAACATCGATGCAAGATTAATTGTATTAATAGAGATAATATTAATATTTTCTTTTTTTTAATGATTTGTGATTCTGGAACTTAATTTATGAATCTATAATGTTGGGCTGATGTCAGTTGTTCTTTGCGATATTTTTGATTATAATAAGTTCTTTTTCATAGCTGTCTTTTTTAAGTGGAATCGTTATAAGTCTGTGGGTCATATTATGAAAGGACATTCCATACCTGATTTGATTGAATATATATTGAATATATTTGATTGAATTTGGTTAGATCGCTCTTGAGTTATCTACAGTTTTCTGTATTGATGAGTGTGTTCATTTTTAATGTTATTCTTCTTTTGTTAGAATAGTAACAGTATTACCTTTGTCAGCTTTGCAAATAAATAAATTGTTCTGGTAAATTTTGTTACGTAATTTATTAATTACTCTGAGTTCATTGGAATAGTTTTTTTTATTTTATTGTTTGCTATTACATTTGCAACGTTATATTTTGCTAATTGACTTTTATTTAAACTACCTAAAATATTCTCTAAATTGGCTGCGAATATTTCAATATCTTTGGATTTGATGGAGTTTGGACAGTATTTGAGTATTTTTTCTAATAATTTAATTTCTTCGTTATCAAACTGAAAATTTGTTAAATTATTTCTATCATAAAATTTTACTGAACTAATTGAATTGATGTTATGAGAATTTAGGTGAGCAAAATTTTGTGACTTACATTTTCTTAGGGCATTTCCTTTTTTTAGCTCTGTATTAGGTACTGTTTAGGTGTCGTATTCTTCACTGACTGATGTATTGTACTCAAATTCGAAATAACTTGATTTATGTAGTAGTTCTGTGTAGATGTAAGTTGAGATTATCCCAGTTTTTGTACCATTTGGATGATTTTTCTGCTAGCCAAAGTTTCCGAGCTGCGTCGACACTGTTTTGTGCTTGAGATGATTGGTTATGACATGAGATCTTCATAAATTTTGTTTGGAGATCCTTATTTTGACACGTTTGAATAAACCATATGTGATTATTACACTTTTTCATTTTTAGTAAAGTTTTCTTGTACATAACCTTTAATTTTGTTATGCTTGCATTACTAATACTTTCTATTGATTGCGTGGTTGGCTCTTGGTGGAATATAGTAACAATGATAATGATTAAAACACTTGGTATTTGTTTTAAAAATCTAACAAACACCCAGCTAGACATCGGAAATACCCCAATTATTCAAGGTGTCATAATTTTAAAGAGATTAAGAAGAGTTTTAAAAAAATCCGACCTCCATTAGGCAGAACTTCGAAACTTTAGTTTAGTTCATACATAACTCTCTTCGAGAATGGTCGCGAGGCCGAAACATGTCAGATAATATCTTGAATATATTGTGAAACAAATATCAAGTATTTTAATCATTATCAAAAAAAAATTAAACTTTACATTGTTTGCCTTTGTCTCTATTTAGGTGTATAGAATATTAAAACGGCTGATTAAAAACGCATAAGGAAAATCAAATTTGAGGTAAATATATCATAATTCATAATTTTAACTCAGTTAAAGTTACAAATAACGGTTACGTTACTCATACTGCGTCCTCAGTATGAGTTTGAACTCGCTAGAGTCTCTTAGTGATCCGTAGCAATTCTTTTCGCGAACTTTATTTTTCTAGTGCGTTTTGAGAATGAGTGACAACAATCTGGAGCAACGGTGCGTTACCAAGTTTTGTTTCAGACTTGGGCACAGTGTGACGGAAACTTTTGCAAAACTTTAACAGGCCTATGGGACCAGTGTTTTACCAGGGGCCCAGGTTTTCAGATAGGTTAAAACATTCTCAGAAGGTCGCGACTCGATTAAAGATGACATAATATTTCGTTGACTGTGTAGAAGTACAATCATGTTGGAATAGTCAATTTCGAAGTTGTAACTTTTCTATTCACCCATGTAGTTTATGGCAAAATATCTGAATATCTAACGTGACGCATTACTTTAATACCTTTTGAATTTGTGTTATTGCGGCGGGAGCCCAAAGCAAAGAGCGCTTTCAAAATGTACGAAGTCACGTTTGACATCTTTTTCTCTTTTTTTAGGTCTTGTTTTTGTTTCACTCTTTGTAGTCTTTAATTTCCTTAATTAATCATTTATCTTAACGAACGACAATTATCATATCATTTTCTTTCTTGTTACTGAAACACTGTTGGCTGATGATTGGCTGATTGAAACATTTTTCATTCATAATTAGTTGTTCATCCAGAAGTGTTTGGGTTATTTGTATCAATCTGTTTATGCTTTATATAGTTTTGTAGCTTTTAAACTGTTTTATTATTACTTTTTATGACGTTACAGATTTTTAAATTTGAGTGATTTTAGACAAATACTGGGAGCAATAGTTCAATATGACGGAGATCGATCTTAGACATCAGTCAACTTCGGTTCGATTTGTTTCTTTGTTTTGAATTTTCTATATTCTAACAGGTTTTTGACCATTCTAATTACCTTTTAAGATATTTTCGAAGTATAGCCTCTATCTGTCCATTTTCTGTTTAGTGTATAGGTACTTTTGCCGACAATCAGATATTGGTTGCTCATGAAAAAAATGATCTTCTATATTTTAAGAATAATACGAAAGAGCATGTTTGACAATGAACCTTTCAAAAACTATATATTTGTGTGTATTAGGGGAAACAGGGGACTTTATATTTGACAACCGTTCTCAGATGACTACGTGGAGAATTATGATCGCCGTTGTAAGGCTTAAAAGCTCCCAACTAACTCAACAACTAAAGCCAGCTTTTTTTTTCGAATGAGTTTTAACACATTCAACATTCAAAATAGTAGAATTCGAACTTACTCTGGGCCAGTCGTCGATATCATCGGGTCTACTACATCATCGACGTCGAACATTCGCGAATTGGGCTCTAGAGCAATTGAAAATCGAAGCGCTTTTGGCTGACGAAGCGCGCTTCTGGCTTAATGGGCTTGTGAACAAACACAACTGCAGGATTTGAGCCGATGAAAATTCTTACGTGATTTAGGAGTTACTTTTTCATTCTCAAAAAGTCAATGTTTGATGCAGCTTTAGGGCTGAGACTGAGAGGAACTTAGTTTTTTTTGAAGACGATGATATAAATCGTTTAACTGTTAATGGTGAACATAATAGGAATTCCAGAATATCTTTGACCTGAACTGATAAATGTTGATATAAAGAATGTTTTCTTTCAACATTTGTGACATATCTCGTTAGATAATCGATTTATTCCAAGAAAAGTTTCCTGGACACGTTATTTCGCGGAATCGTTATGTCAACTGGTCACCAAGAACATGCGATATCACGCCTTTGGATTATTTTTTGTGGGGATATGTTAAATTTCTCGTTTACATAAGTAAACCCCGAACAATTATTGACCTTAAACAAAAAATCCAGGCTACCATTGAAAAAATGGTATACCACGCGGTATGTATGAAAGAGTAATCGCAAATTGGGTTTCTAGAATACATTCCTGACCAGATGAAGTCGAGGTGGGCATTACAACGACATTTTGAAAATATAATTTTTAAAACATATTTGTTCTTCAAGATAACAAAAAAAATACTTGTAGTTATCATTGTGAATCATTTTAAGGTTCTGACACTCTTATTTGGCAATCCTTTATAAGGAAAGCGATTAGCGAGATAAAACAACATGACAATTAATGATAGAAGAGAGAAAGTTGTGGGAAGAAAATATATTTTTACCATTTAACCCGCAAAAAATAAGTCATCTGTTTACTGGGTTAATATATCATAAACCTTTTAGACCGACCACGGTATCTTAAGAGAAAAATATCATCATACTTCCTTGTATGTAATAGTCATACTAACATCCTTCTAAGACATATTCATTTTTTTTTCTAAATTGCTTATTCCCACAGCCACACCTTTTCATCGCGATCTTACGTAAACCCGCACTGTCTCTTAAAACTAAAATAAATATATTTTTAAATGGGAAAATAACCAAGATGAAATGTACTTTGCATAATGATTCAGGTTCACCGGAATCGTGCCGTACGTAATAAATATCTACATTAATCTGTTAGAGTAAAACAAGGAATGTATCGTAATGAATTTGCATGCAAATGAATTTATGTTCTATTTGTTTGTTATTAGTCACTGTAATTGCCGATATATGTTATTGAAAATACTTTCAAAAATATTGATTTTTATTATTTACTTGTTTTTCACATAATAAACCCAAATAACGGGCGGTGTAAATATCACGCCACCATTTTAATTATTTATAACTTTAAAAAGAAATAATACGGATTTTTTTTCAATAATATGTTAATTTCATCTTTAGATTTTCTGAATTTAGAAATATTTTGAAATTATGTCAATCAAATGTGAGCCATTAGGAGCAATGCAAATTTGTGTTTTTTTAATTAATTTTCTTTCGTTAACTTTTGTCAGCATACGAGGGTTGTATGATAAGTACCTGGCCTTGACAAGAAAAACATTTTTATGTGTATTTTTTTTTTATTTTTCAACGTAATCACCTTTCAGTTCGATACACTTAGTCCAATGATTTTCTATCTTTTATATCCCCTTTAAAAATACGATTACTCCAACTCTTCAAAATAAATATTCGTTGACTGTTCGTGACTGTTTTTTGGTCTCCGGTGTGCTGTGCCGAATCCATGTTTCGTCAACACATGAACCGAGGCCAAAAATCATTCTGATTGCGTTTCAACATCACTAAACATTCTTTTGAAGGTGATGCACCTGTGTGTTTATTGTCAGTTGTGAGCAATCGCGGCGCCCATCTTGCGGAAAGCTTCTTCCCGGCCACGTTTGAATTCAGCTGTTCAATATTTTATGGTTGATAACGAAGGCGCAGAGTTCCCATAAACTGTGCTGAGCTCCGGTTTAATCGTATCATTTGTTTTGATGGAAATGGATTATATGGCATTACAGTATTCTTTTCACTTATTATTGTCTGTAGGTCTTGGACAATTTCAATCTTATATGGAAACATGTTCAAGTCACTTCTCAAAATTCGGTTTAAACTGCGTGGAGAATTTTCCAGTTGTGCCCTGTGTGAGATTCCTCCACACTTTGCTCCAATATTTTTAGCTCTTCGCACTCTGATGCGGGGCCTATCCTCGACTGTTCTTAATTAAAATTAATTCTTAAAATTGCTCGAATAAACGATAAATTGTCGTTTTATAAGGCGTCGGACGAATAGGACTAAATTTAGGTTGGGTCGCCTAAAGTTAGGTTGGGTTTCAATAAGTGAATTTATTTAAAATTAAAATTTCATTGCGATCTTTTAGCATTTATGCATATATAATAAAATTTGCATGACTGCACTAGACAATAGTCAAACCGAAGCTGTTATAAATATTAAAAAAAAAATGATGCCAAAACAAAATTATAGCGTGATACTTGCTCCACCCTTCGTGTACTAGTTTATTTATCTGGTTTTTAACAAGAATTAATGTAATTTCGAATTTAAGAAAATGTTTACTTTAATTTTCTTTTAGTTCGAAAATTGAGTAGTTGCCATTTATGGTTTGAATATAATATAACTACCACTTTCTGAGTTATAAATGGTCAAACCTTTACTAAACTCAAACAGATTTTTTATTTTTCTTTCAAAACGAGTGTTTTTTTGAAAAACGCCTTTGAAAGAACTTCTGAACCGCACTAATAATACCGTTCAAACGCGGAGTACCTGGAGAGAATTGGTTCGTCAATTTTAAACAACGCCATTAGCTTATCCATTCGCTTTGGAATACCTTTACAATTTATCACCAGGTGAGGATTACCTCTGGCCCAGTATCTATAGTTTTGAGACCATACAACCTCATTACTGGTGAATGTAGCTTCATCAGTAAAAATAAAATTCTCTAACGCGAAGCAAAATATCGAGAATTGACTCTGTGAATTCGTAGTAGGCTGAGTTTAAAATTCAGATTTCTGTTGAGAATTTAAATGTGTATTCCTTTAAATAGCGAAAATACGGGGGTGTCTTCTTCTGAAATGCGACACATACTCTCTCTCTCTCTCTCTCTCTCTCTCTCTCTCTATATATATATATATATATATATATATATATATATATATATATATATATATATATATATATATATATATATATATATACAGGGCAAAAATGCAAGGGGTTATTCCTTGTCCTATTCTAAGAATATTTTGTACTATGTTGATTATTGAAAAACCCCTTTCTTTCGAAGATACAGGGCGAACAAAATTTGCGACAACCATATTAGATATTTGTTGAAATCATTATTGCAAATAAAAGCAGGGTGTACGTCAATGAGTTTATCAAGAACAAAAAATTGTTTTTTCGATCTTGATCACTTGGAACGGCTGTTTTATCTAGTAAGTGGAATTTATCGGTTGCATTTGTTAACATAGATCGAGTGACGTTTGGCTGTTTGACTTGTCTTAAATAGTGAGTGAAGTCCTCTATCATAATGTATACAAACGGCGAGATGACTGACATGCCCTTCATGTATGGACTTGCTGATGGCAATGCATTACAAGCTAGGCGATTGTACAGTGAACGATTTCCAGCCCGTAATGTCCCTGACCGAAAAATCTTCGAAAACATTCATCGACGTCTTCGTGAAACAGGCATATTGTAACGAACTGAAGGGTCAGGAAGATCACTGACTGTAAGAACGGTACAATTGGAACAGAATGTGCTGGACATGATAGCGGTAGAGCCTGGTAGTTCTACGCGAAAAATTGCAAATACTTTGAATGTGAGTCACTGGACAGTTTGGAAAATTCTTAAGGACAATTTGTTGTATCCATACCACATTCAACGCGTTCAGGCACTACTACCTGTTGATTTTCCTCCACGTATTGTATTATGTCAATGGATATTGCAAACTTTACTTCGCATCCCTCTATTTCTGACACAAATTCTTTTCACCGATGAAGCCACTTTCGCAAGAAACGCAATAAGGAATTTTCATAATAACCATGTGTGGGCAGATGAAAATCCGCATGAGGTATGCGAAGATAGTTTTCAACATCAGTTCTCATTGAATGTTTGGGTTGGAATTGTAGGTGATTATCTAATTGGACCGGTATTTCTATCACAAAGACTTACTGGCGAGGTGTATCGCAACTTTTTGGAAGCAACGCTGCCTGAGTTTCTGAAAGATGTACCATTGGCAACAAGGCATGAAATATGGTTTATGCACGATAGTGCACCACCACATTTCAGTTTGGTTGCTCGTGATTTTTTAACAGCAACATACGGATATCGCTGGATTGGTCGAAGTGGGCCACACGCATGGCCTGCTCGATTCCCGGACTTAAACCCCCTAGATTATTTCTTCTGGGGATATCTGAAGTCATTAGTTTACGCTACTCCATTGAAGAATTTGGATGATTTGCGAAATCGGATAATTGCTGGGTGTAACTCAATTAGAAACGACTCTGGTGTGCTTGAAAGAGTTCGACAGTCAATGACGAGAAGATTGAATGATTGTATCAAGGCTGGAGGAAGTCATTTCGAACATTTATTGTAGATTGAGCATCTTTACATGTACTTTTTGACAATAAAATGTTGTTAATGTCGTGAAGTTTGTTCACCCTGTATCACCGAAACACAGGGGTTTTTCAAAAATCATCATACAACAAAATATTCTTATAATAAGTCAAGGAATAACCCCTTTAATTTTTGCCGCATGTTTACCTAACATCCTGTATATATATATATATATATATATATATATATATATATATATATATATATATATATATATATATATATATATATATATATATATATATTATTATTCACGGGTGGGCCCTAGTGGACCACGCGAAGTACAATTAGAGGCGTTTGTTGTTATTAGCCTTCCGTTGAGCCCATACTAATTTCATTCTTTCGCTATGAGCTTTTTTCCTTTCGTCAGACCAAGTTGTTCCAGTCTTCCTACATTTTTCTCTCTGGCCAACCTTCCAAACGTTAACCTTGTGTCTGAAACAGCCTCTATCCTGAATTTCACTTTGTGTAATATTTGCTGATCTTAGGTCCTCTTTAATTGCCGCAATCCATTTAATTATTTCTACTTTAGCTCTACTCCTATTTTCATAAAATTCGACTATTTGTCTAGTTAGCCTACTCGGATTCATCCGTTTGATGTGTCCGTAAAACTTAAGTCTTATTTTTCTCATATCGCTATGTATATCTGTGTATTGTTTGATTTCTTGGTTTTCTCGAAGTCGATATGTTGTGCTATTTATTTGTTTGGGGCCTAGGATTTTTCTTATGATTTTTCTTTCCTTCTTTTCAATGTCCTCGATGTCCCTCTTTCTATTCAAAATGAGTGTTTCTGCAGCATATATACATTCTGGCTTAATAACCGTGTTGTAATGTCTCAGTTTTGTGTTTTTAGATAGGCATTTTTTGTTGTAAATTTTTTGTGTAAGTCTTAATGCCGTTTCCATTTTTTGACATCTACCCTTATTGGCCGCTTTTTCCAACCCATTTTCCATGATTATTTCACCAAAATATTTGAATTGAGAGACTCGTCTGATGTTACCATATTTTGTTTTTAGAAATGGTGTTCTTAGTCTGTTGCAGGTCATGTATTGTGTCTTTTCAAAGGAAATTTGGAGTCCTACCTTTTCTGCTGTTTCTTTTAGGATTTCAATCTGTTTCTGTGTCGTTAATACATCTTGAGCTAAAATTGCTAGATCATCAGCAAATGCCAGACAAGCAATTTTGATGTTGGTTCTCCCCAGTTTAATGGGCTGGTCAATATTCAGTGCCGACTTTTTTTCACGCCACTCCTGTATTATTTTTTCTAGAACACAGTTAAATAAGAGTGGCGAGAGTCCATCCCCTTGTCTCACACCAGTTTTAATTTCGAAGGGTTCTGAGATGTCACCCATGAATTTAACTTTTGACCTCGTGTTAGTTAACGTTGCTTTAATAATTGCCAGCGTATTCAGATCTAGTCCTTGTTCTTTCAAGATTCGGAATAAAGATTCGCGGTCTATAGAATCATATGCTTTTTGAAATCCACAAATGTACAGACGAGATTTTTATTGTACAGTTTTTGATGTCTTAGAATCAACTTTAGATTCAGGATCTGTTCAGGGCAGGATCTGCCCGGTCGAAAACCTGCTTGATATTCACCAATGTTCGGTTCTAACTGTCCCTGTGCTCTGTCTAGTAGACATTGAGATAGAATCTTGTAACAAACTGGGAGAAGAGATATTCCTCTATAGTTGTTTACATCCGTTCTATCTCCTTTCTTATGTAGTGGATGGATTAGAGCATCTTTCCAGTCTTCCGGAATCCGTTCGGTTCGCCAAACTTCTTGTAGAATTTTGGTTATTTCCTTGATTGTACCTGGACCAGCGAATTTCAAAAGTTCAGCAGTGATTCCATCTTCACCAGAAGCTTTGTTATTTTTAAGCCGCTTGATTTGCCTAATTATTTCCTCTTCATTCGGCGGTAATGAATATGGGTTTGTTTGTTTAGGGTTTAGTGTTGGTAATTTGTTTAAGGGCTCAGGACAGTTTAGTATTTGTTCAAAATATTTCGCAAGTTCTTTGCAATTGTCTTGGTTATTTAGAGCTAATTGTCCGTTTTCCTTTTGAAAGCATAGGCTCTGCGGTTGATAGCCTGTTAATTTAGTTTTAAATGTTTTGTAAAAGTTTCGGGTGTTATTTTTTTGGAAATCTTTTTCTATTTCATTAAGTTGATTCTTTTCATATTTTCTTTTAGTTTGTCTAATTAGCTTCGATGTTTCTTTTCTTACTTCCAAAAAGATGTTATAGTTTATTGCTGTTTTTTGACTGTTCCAATCTTTGAATGTTTTACTTCGGCTTAATACTGCTTGCTCGCAAACTTTATCCCACCACGGATGTTTTCTACGTTTTTGTAAAGGGACCAACTTTAAGGCTGTTTTAATAATTTTTTGTTTCAATTCTTGCCAGTTCTGTGCAGGTTGTTTATCAAGCTCTTCTGTTAGGGCTGGTTTTATTTTCGTTGGGTCAAACTTTGGTACTAGCAGCCCCTTTTGAATAAGTTTTCGAGGTTTTAAGCTAAGTTTGATTCTAGTCAAGTAGTGATCCGTGTCTATATTTGCTCCTTTCCTGACTTGAACATTCAAAATCTCTTTATAATTGGGGTACGAAATGGCAACATGGTCAATTTGAAATTCACCCATGTACGTGTTTGGGCACCTCCATGTCTTTTGTTTTGTTATTTTCTTCTTAATGGGTTGACATTATTTTTAGATTAAACTGCGAACATAGTTCAACCAATCTTCTACCATTATGGTTAGTCCATTTATGAGCGGGAAAACTGCCGACTGTTTTCCTGTACTTTTTTTCTTTCCCTAGTTGGACGTTGAAATCACCCAACAGGATTTTTACATGGTTAGAGGGAATTTTAGAGATAGTCTTTTCCAGAATTTCCCAGGACTTATTTACTTTTTCAGGATTAGATTTATTTTCTTCGTTAACTGGGAGGTGTGCATTGATTAATGTATAGTTTTTGTTAGCACACTTGAGGGATAGTGTCATAAGTCGATTATTTACTGGCTGGACATTTGTTATAGAACCAAGAATGTTTCTTGAGACAGCGAAAGCAACACCGAGATGTGGTGTATTTTTGAGTATTCTTTTGTCTGTTTTACTTTTAAAAAGTCTGTGGTTGCCGAATTCCAAGGTGTTATCATCTATCAGTCTGGTTTCTTGCAAAGCTAAAATTTGGATATTTTGCTGATTTAATGTTCGCCCCAATTCGTGTAGTTTTCCTGGACGCAGGAGAGAATTGATATTTACCGTTCCAAGGAAAGTTTTTGTTTTCGGTTTCAGACGTTGGCCAGAGGTCTCCGACTCCCTCTGAAAGATTTTGCGTTTAAGCCCGGACGCCCCAGAATCCGAAAGTCCGGTTGTACCAGCAAAGCTGGCAGAGGATTGTCTACCTCCTGGGGTAATTTTGTAATTACTAGAACGCTTCATCTTGTACTTTGGATTAAAGGTTTGAACCATGACGGTTCAGAGGTTAAGACTTGAGGGGTTAGTTCCAGAATTTAAATATCAGCCGCACCACTGGTGAACAGACGCTGACCACTCAGCCGCTTGATACAAGTCAGACGCTAAGTGGATTTAGTTTTTTTTTTGCCTTGGTTCGGGGCTGCTTATTTTGGGATATTCGCAGCTGTCCATTAATATCTAATGGAACTTTCACTATCCACCACCCGTGATATATATATATATATATATATATATATATATATATATATATATATATATATATATATATATATATATATATATATATATATATATTTTTTTTTTTTTTTTTTTTTACAGGTGTACAGTAGATCCAGTGGTGCAGTTCGTTTTAAACTACTGAGGTTTTTACATGGTTTTCATGATGTGTTTCGACGAGATCGCATGTGTCATTCTCAAGTTTTCAAATCCCTTCATCAATAGATTGAATGAGTGCGGTCTCTTCGAAACGTTGTGAAAATCTGAGTACTTCTCAGTACTTCAAAAGAAATGCACCATTTGTATCACCTTTTATTTGGGATAAACTGTGTACTTTTTGTTACTTATTAGTTACTTATTTAAATCTGAATTTAAAATGGACATCAATTTGAGAGTTATACTTTATAAAGGATCGCTATACGATGTTAGTTAATTAAAAAAGTTTGTTCGAATCTCGACTGTTGTATGGCTTGATATATTATTATTGTATTTATTATATTTCCTTTATTAAAACCGGTCAAAAATAATAGAATAAAATAGAGGGATAAAAGAGGGGAATGTTATCTCTTCATAAAAAAAAAGAATCCCAACGACGTAATAAGACCTATAAATCTAGCATTTTCTTAAAAAGTTCGTAACGTGACAAAAACTGGGGAACAATATTAAAATTTACGAGGTTTTTAGCTAATATGAAATCAGTTAGAGGTAAAGGGACCGTAAAAAACTTTTAACTCTGCGGCTACTGTTAATAAAAGGTGCAGGGTAGGTTGCTGTCATTATTAAGCGTATTTAGGGGGATAATGCGAGGTGTTCTTCTACGCTTATGCCATGATAAAATCCATAAAATTGTATGTTAATGTTTCCCAAATTAAAAATCATTGTGTTTCTTACCCTTGGTTATGGGTTTTTTGTTATTAGAGGATTTATTTTGTTGCTATTTATGCTTAAGGAGAAGAGTATGGAAAGTAGAAACTTTTTATCGGGCGATACTTTTTGGGTTTTTACCCCTGAACAACATACAAAAAGAGTAAGATTCCACTTTAAAAGATTCTTCCCCTTTATTTTCGGTAATAAAATAATTGACTGGCGAACTTAAACGTGGTCGTACATCTATTAAATATAATGATCGCTAGGGAAGCCCAAATAGCGCTACCATCAACACAAAATCGTCACCAAAATCCACAATGTTGTATTAAATGATTGCCGTGAATATACGCGAGCATCTTGGTAGACTATGTCCGCTATATTTTATACGACATTTTAGATACGAAAAAGTTTTCGGCTCGAAAGGTGCCGTGTTTGTCAGCAGTCAACCAAACAAGCATTTGAATGAATAACTATGAAGAGTGTCTAGGTGCGATTCTTCTGAGTTTCCTCTACATTTTATAACTGATTCATCATTACACGCCAGTGATGAAGCAGCAGTCCAAACAGAGGGTGAGAGCAGGTAAAAGTGTTTCTACTTGCAGGAAAAGCCATCGCTACAGTTTTCTGAGATTCTCGTGGTGTGATTCTTTTAGACCTGGCAAAAAACATCATCACCGGGGAGTATCACCGGGGAGTATGATATTTCACTACTGAATCAATTAAATTGTGTTATTCAGGTTACACGTTTGCATGTGGTTTAAAAGTAAGGCAGCACCATCACAATAATATGTCTGCATACATTTATTGGATTGTTGGTACAAAACTTCGTGACATTCTTCGAAGTGTTCCCACATATGATGTATTGGTTACATTTGGTTCCCACCGATGACTTTCTTTTTAAATTTTTTGACTTTCTTTTTAAATTTACACATTTTAGTTATTTTGATTTAACAAATTTTGTACTTCAAAACCACTTCAAAACTAGAAATTCTGCACTAATTACAATATGAAATTCACAGTCACAGCAACAGTAATTATGTTGATAACCTACAAACAGCTGGAGAACGTTGTGTTTTGTCAGTTGACAGGAGTGACAACTCCCGAAAACAAAATTTCCCTAATGTGTAAATGTAGGCTATAAAATATGACATATCACTGTATCTCCAAAGCAAGAGCCAATCGGTAATTTTTGAATTCAGCAGGTGGAAATACATAAGAATCAGTTATTTTTGAGCCCGAAACATTTAAATTGTTGGACAGTGTAATCATTGTAATATTCATAGTGAAGAATTTTGGAATTTATTTCGCCCTAGTAATGATTTCTTGATTATCTCAATACTATTTTATGCTAATTATATAGGTCGACATGATTTTTGTAACATTGATGAGAATGCTCTTTTTGCGTTTCATTTAGGTAATTATTAAAACACCTTTTCATAGAAATGACCTATCACGTCCCATTTTCAAGTATCTGCTTCTTTATATCGTGAGGTTATTGAAATTATGTGTACCTGACTTTGGAGTGGACAATGTAGAATTACCATAACACCATAGAGGAGGTATTTCTATAGCATTCTCTGAACTTTTAAGGGCAGTTTTATTGTTTTCTATAGTTTAATTTGTTTCTATCTCGTTTACAGTACAGTCAAATGTTTAAGTCGATTTTATATAAAATAGCAAGTTCCAGTCGTCGATTTTGCAAAAATACAGCGGATAAATTTTGTTATACTTGCGAACGATGTATTTTAAAGTCAACAAGCTAGAACTATAACCGAGGCAGTCGAAAAAGCTTATATTTTTATTTTAAGTGTCAAATTGGAGATCGTGATACAAGTTGGGCCCCTCATGTTGTGAGTTGTCCCGTAAATTTAGTGCTGTGGATGCATCGCAAGAAAAATTCTATGCCGTTTGCAGTTCCTATGGTGTGGAGAGAATCTACTGACCATGTAAGTGATTGCTACTTTTGTATCACTAAAACAGAAAGGATTTTTAAAACGCAAAGGGACAAAATTTGGTATCCATATTTCCCTTCTGCACTTAGGCCAGTTCCTCATAGCTAGGAACTAACGGTAACCTGGACAACATGTTTCTCGGTGATTTTAATACTTCATCAATCTCTGATTCATAACGTCCTGAGAACACCAGTTGTGGCCCAACATTTTTAACAACTACCAGTGAACCTCACTTAATAACTCAGAATTAATTAAATGATTTGGTACATGACCTGAGATTGTCAAAACAAAAATCGGATCTTTTTGATTCCAGACGTCAACAGTGTTTCACTTTACCGAAAGCGGAATGTAACATTTTCAAGTTTTTATAAAATGAAAGGATCGCTATGTGTCTGTTGTGATATTGATGGTTCAATGAATGAGCTTAATATGGAACATGTACCTCCCGAGTGGCGTATTTTCACAGATTCGTCGAAATACAGACTAAAAACAGTCTTGCTTCATAATAGAAACAAAAATCCATCTATTCCTTTAGCCTATTTAGTGAAAATTAGATAAACCTATGACAATTTAGCAACCATACTAAATCGCGATAAATATGAACAGTATCAGTGGGATATTTGTGGCGATTTAAAAGTGAGGTATATTGGCAGGATTTCAAGGAGTTTTACAAAGTATTGCTGTTTTTTGTGTCTATAGGGCAGTATGGCAACAAAAGAACACTACAGTAAGAAAAATTGGCCTCATAGAACTGCTTTTGAACCTGATACATAAAACGTAAAATATGCCCCCCCCCCCCCCCTCCCCCCCGTTAACCCAATAAAGGTGTTTCTTCCGCCTCTCCATATTAAGCTTGGACTAATGAAAAACTTTGTATGATATCTCATGTAATATATTTTTTATTGGCATAATCCTTAGTAATGTCTTTTCTTATATTAAATAAATATTAGATCGTAAAAATATGTCGTCTTCTTTCCCCACCAACTGCCGCCTGTAACAAAAAAAATGTACGTGTTACAGCAATTAGCTTATCATTTTCGAATTTAGGACGGCAAAATACTTCATATACACTTATTTTCATCAATGTTACTTCAAAAAAGTTTAAATTTCTTGACCTGTAAACTTGAAGAGATTTGCCACTAAACACTAAATTACTTTTTTTTTAACTTCTCTATGTTCTATTTATATGAATGTTCTATTCATATAAATAGAACATAGTTTAGGTTTAGAATTAGATTAAATCATCTCCTGATGATGCTAACATGGTTATCGAAACGTGCGTCGAAAAGTTCAAAAAAGTGATTTGGTGTTTAGTGGTAAATCTCTTCAAGTTTAGTGTTTCACACCAAAGGTTGCAACAGAAGAATTATTCTTGACCTGTGTTATTTTTTATTGCTCAGTATAGTTGCTCTTTCATCGCAGATCATATATATTTAAATAGCCAGGTTCCTAAATTATCTTCTAGAAATACTTAAAAGCGAAATTAAACAAAAAATACTTCTAGATGTTCAAAACCTAACTGATAACCTAATGTTGTCTGAACCATCTAATACATAGTGGATTTCTTTATAGTAGAAATGAAATAATAAAATTCTAAAAGCCTTACTTGAAAGAAAAACGTAATTGAGCTTACATCGCGATGAAAGTTCGGAATAACTCCTCTTTCAACCAGCCAACGAAGGAAACTTTGCCATTTTATAATCGAGATTAATATAATCCTAATTTGAATAAAAATTTTACGTCTAGAAAGGCCGTTGACTAATTCAGTACCTTAAAAAGCCCTCTGGAAAAATCCGAAAGCGGTGAAGAGATCCGTGAGTCCCGCTATTTTAAGGACCGCTTTTCAAAAGCAGCATTGCCCATTAAAGCAGCAGCATCTATTTATCTTTTTATGCGCAATTACTGGATTCGTAAATGACTAATTACTTGGCCACAACTGTTCTACAGAGGAAAAGTTTCCGCAACCCTTAAAGACGATACGATTTATGGCAGTAATTTTTTGACATAAAATCTATATAACTTTTTTTTTAGTCTTCTTTCGGCTGAAAGCTGAAAACAACACGGCAGGCTTTTTGTATAATAAATTTTGCTTTCCAATCAATTATTCCTTCATAAATTACCAGCGAATACATTAAATTAAATTATGCAATTTATAATTTATTCTATTGCTGAAGGCGAATCATATGTTAGGGACATTAACTATGTCAATGTGTATATAATACACTCAAATGACATTCTCAGACTGAATTCAAGAACCATAAAATACGAAAATATTAATATTTCTAGAAGACAACCCTAATTTCGTATTTACTATGTTGCCAGGCATTGTATTATTTGTATTAATTAATTTTCTAGTTTTTCTAGAATTACCACTAAACACCAAATCAATTTTTTAAACTTCGGGATGCGGGTTTCGATAAACATGTTAGCATCATCAGGAAATGATTCAATATAATTCTAACTATGTTCTATTTATATGACAATAGTATCTAATGAAGCGTGTAAAAATCATGAACCATGAAGTTAACTATGCGCTACATTAATAATTGAAAAAGTTGACTGAATCGAATAGGTCCTTTATGCCGGTTCATTGTTTTCTTACATTTTTCAATTTGAATGCCTTCACATGCATTCGATGCACATTATTATTTAAAATTATAATAGGTCTTAAATTACTAATATCTATATCATCGTTTCTGGCCCTTTTTAGTATCGCGACCGACTAAATAGTCAAAAAGTTAAGTAAAAAACGTTGTGACCCCCTCTCTGCAATATGTTAATTTGACGTTTATCAAAGTTTTACATCGGCCGGTTAACATGGCGACGTTTCGTCCTTTTTTCGTTATCGTGATTTGTGAAGAATCGTTTTTATTTTTAAATGGCTTGTAAACTCCTACGAGCGTGTTCATCGTGAAAAAAGGAAAAGAAAAAACGAATCATCTATTTGTCTTTATATTAAATGACGAATCGTCAATGACGGATATATGTGTGAGTGAGCCATTACACTTATACCGAAATACCGTACACAGCCACAAATACCGAATTATAAGACTTGTGTAACCCCTTGTTTTTATATTACTTTTATCAGTTCGAACCTGTGGTCTGAACTTGCACGCACTTGTAAAATGAACGCGCCCGCATACCTCGCACCAGTTATCCCGAACGCGCTTTGGCAGGTTCCTACAAGCTAGGCGCTTTGGTAATAAAAACAAAGGAACGAGGTGAAGAGTTTCATTGTTAATTGCGTTTTTACGAAAACAAGTATTACCATTTCTTCTCTCACCCAGTGTTAAATACTAAGATATCTTCTCTCACTCTGTGTTAAATAAATTATAGACAGTGTGGAAATAAATTAATAAACCAAACGAAATGCACCGTCTACATCTGGTGAAACAGTAAAGAAAAACACCAGATTGTACAATGATACATATTTAAAATCTGGATTCATTGCCTTGGATGACAAGCTGCAGTGTGTTTTTTGTTATCAAGTTCTGTCCACGGAAAGCATGAAGCCTTCAAAATTAGTCCGGCATCCAGAAATAAAATATCCGCCTTTACAAAACAAACCATTAGAATGAAACCATTAGAAAATCAACAAATTGCTATCAACAAATCAAGTCGTAATGAGACCACGTCACTTCAAGCATCCTATTTAGTAGCAGGGAGCAGGGGAGCAAGCATTCTATTTAGTAAGAGTGGCCAGGGAGTCTAGGCCTAACATGATTGCGGAAAACTCATTTTATCCGCTGCCATTGATATGGTTAATGTGGGCATAAGTGAGTAATAAGATAAGAGATAATGTAAGGATGAGATTAAATCGTCTCCTGATGATGCTAACATGGTTAGCGAAACGTGCGTCGAGAAGTTAAAAAAAAAGTGATTTAGTGTTTAGTGGCAAATCTCTTCAAGTTTAATGTTTTTGTCATTTAAAAACGGTGTAAAATAAATATTAATCACAAATTTTAGATTATTATAGGCGTAGATATTCTATTTGTAAATATTCCAAACTTTTGGACCATCCTCAGAACAACTCTACAATATACATTCTTTTTATAAAAAATGCAAATATATACCTAAAAACCTACCACGATATCACTACCCACCAATCCCTTCAATTGGAGGACATATGTTTTGTCTCTTGTCATAAGATCATAATTCTACAATACATATAACTGTTATAAAAAACACAAACTTACATTTAAAAACGTACCAATATTTACATAAACAATTAATTTTTTTTGAATTTTTGTAAATAATATGTGATAATTTTTAAAAATTTTTTTTTTAAATGACATGTTTGACTTTGACATAATTAACAATTCTTTCACCTTTAAATTTTTGTTTTTTTTTATTATAACCTAATTGCCGACCGCGGTGGTCTGGTGGGTTGATACCTCGCCTGGCAATCCAATGGTCCCGGGTTCGAATCCTGGTGGAGGCATGGATGTTTAGTGGTGTAGGGTGTGTTTGTCTGTCCATTTGGTGCATTGCACAATTTATAAGGTTTAATAATTTATAAAGATTAATGTTCGGTGGCCTCGGCATGGTTTAGAACCAGACAGACCGGGGTTGCTAAGGAGTTTAGTGGAGCTGGCATATTGCACAATGGAGCAGTGCCATTAACGAGAAAAAAAAATAACCTAATTGTTTTGAATTTGTTATGTGGAATATTAGATGCAAAAATAAAAAATTATGTAAATTTATTATTTAATAATGTTATTATTATTATTATTCACGTATGGGCCCTGGTGGACCACGCGAAGTACTATTAAAGGCGTTTGTTGTTGTTAGCTTTCCTTTGAGCCCATACTAATTTCATTCTTTCGCTATGAGCATTTTTCCTTTCGTCAGACCAAGTTGTTCCAGTCTTCCTACATTTTTCTCTCTGGCCAACCTTCCAAACGTTAACCTTGTGTCTGAAACAGCCTCTATCCTGAATTTCACTTTGTGTAATATTTGCTGATCTTAGGTCCTCTTTAATTGCCGCAATCCATTTAATTATTTCTACTTTAGCTCTACTCCTATTTTCATAAAATTCGACTATTTGTCTAGTTAGCCTACTCGGATTCATCCGTTTGATGTGTCCGTAAAACTTAAGTCTTCTTTTTCTCATATCGCTATGTATATCTGTGTATTGTTTGATTTCTTGATTTTCTCGAAGTCGGTATGTTGTGCTATTTATTTGTTTGGGGCCTAGGATTTTTCTTATGATTTTTCTTTCCTTCTTTTCAATGTCCTCGATGTCCCTCTTTCTATTCAAAATGAGCGTTTCTGCAGCATATAGACATTCTGGCTTAATAACCGTGTTGTAATGTCTCAGTTTGGTGTTTTTAGATAGGCATTTTTTGTTGTAAATATTTTGTGTAAGTCTCAATGCCGTTTCCATTTTTTGACATCTACCCTTATTGGCCGCTTTTTCCAACCCATTTTCCATGATTACTTCACCCAAATATTTGAATTGAGAGACTCGTCTGATGTTACCATATTTCGTTTTTAGAAATGGTGTTCTTAGTCTGTTGCTGGTCATGTATTGTGTCTTTTCAAAGGAAATTTGGAGTCCTACCTTTTCTGCTGTTTCTTTTAGGATTTCAATCTGTTTTTGAGCCGTTAATACATCTTGAGCTAAAATTGCTAGATCATCAGCAAATGCCATACAATCAATTTTAATGTTGGTTCTCCCCAGTTTAATGGGCTGGTCAATATTCAGTGCCGACTTTTTTTCACGCCACTCCTGTATTACTTTTTCTAGAACACAGTTAAATAAGAGTGGCGAGAGTCCATCCCCTTGTCTCACACCAGTTTTAATTTCGAAGGGCTCTGAGATGTCACCCATGAATTTAACTTTTGACCTCGTATTAGTTAACGTTGCTTTAATAATTGCCAGCGTTTTCAGATCTAGTCCTTGTTCTTTCAAGACTCGGAATAAAGATTCGCGGTCAATAGAATCATATGCTTTTTTGAAATCCACAAATGTACAGACGAGATTTTTATTGTACAGTTTTTGATGTCTTAGAATCAACTTTAGATTCAGGATCTGTTCAGGGCAGGATCTGCCCGGTCGAAAACCTGCTTGATATTCACCAATGTTCGGTTCTAACTGTCCCTGTGCTCTGTCTAGTAGACATTGAGATAGAATCTTGTAACAAACTGGGAGAAGACATATTCCTCTATAGTTGTTTACATCCGTTCTATCTCCTTTCTTATGTAGTGGATGGATTAGAGCATCTTTCCAGTCTTCCGGAATCCGTTCGGTTCGCCAAACTTGTTGTAGAATTTTGGTTATTTCCTTGATTGTACCTGGACCAGCGGATTTCAAAAGTTCAGCAGTGATTCCATTTTCACCAGAAGCTTTGTTATTTTTAAGCCGCTCGATTTGCTTAAGTATTTCCTCTTCATTCGGTGGTAATGAATCTGGGTTTGTTTGTTTAGGGTTTAGTGTTGGTAATTTGTTTAAGGGCTCAGGACAGTTTAGTATTTGTTCAAAATATTTCGCAAGTTCTTTGCAATTGTCTTGGTTATTTAGAGCTAGTTGTCCGTTTTCCTTTTGAAAGCATAGGCTCTGCGGTTGATAGCCTGTTAATTTAGTTTTAAATGTTTTGTAAAAGTTTCGGGTGTTATTTTTTTGGAAATCTTTTTCTATTTCATTAAGTTGATTGTTTTCATATTTTCTTTTAGTTTGTCTCATTGCTTCGATGTTTCTTTTCTTACTTCCAAAAAGATGTTATAGTTTATTGCTGTTTTTTGACTGTTCCAATCTTTGAATGCTTTACTTCGGCTTAATACTGCTTGCTCGCAAACTTCATCCCACCGCGGATGTTTTCTACGTTTTTGTAAAGGGACCAACTTTAAGGCTGTTTTAATAATTTTTTGTTTTGATTCTTGCCAGTTCTGTGCAGGTTGTTTATCAAGCTCTTCTGTTAGGGCTGGTTTTATTTTCGTTGGGTCAAACTTTGGTATTAGCAGCCCCTTTTGAATAAGTTTTCGAGGTTTTAAGCTAAGTTTGATTCTAGTCAAGTAGTGATCCGTGTCTATATTTGCTCCTTTCCTGACTTGAACATTCAAAATCTCTTCATAATTGGGGTACGAAATGGCAACATGGTCAATTTGAAATTCACCCATGTACGTGTTTGGGCACCTCCAGGTCTTTTGTTTTGTTATTTTCTTCTTAAAATGGGTTGACATTATTTTTAAATTAAACTGCGAACATAGTTCAACCAATCTTCTACCATTATGGTTAGTCCATTTATGAGCGGGAAAACTGCCGACTGTTTTCCTGTACTTTTTTTCTTTCCCTAGTTGGGCGTTGAAATCACCCAATAGGATTTTTACATGGTTAGAGGGAATTTTAGAGATAGTCTTTTCCAGAATTTCCCAGGACTTATTTACTTTTTCAGGATTAGATTTATTTTCTTCGTTAACTGGGAGGTGTGCATTGATTAATGTATAGTTTTTGTTAGCACACTTGAGGGATAGTGTCATAAGTCGATTATTTACTGGCTGGACATTTGTTATATAACCAAGAATGTTTCTTGAGACAGCGAAAGCAACACCGAGATGTGGTGTATTTTTGAGTATTCTTTTGTCCGTTTTACTTTTAAAAAGTCTGTAGTTGCCGAATTCCAAGGTATTATCATCTATCAATCTGGTTTCTTGCAAAGCTAAAATTTGGATTTTTTGCTGATTTAATGTTCGCCCCAATTCGTGTAGTTTTCCTGGACGCAGGAGAGAATTGATATTTACCGTTCCAAAGAAAGTTTTTATTTTTGGTTTCAGACGTTGGCCAGAGGTTTCCGACTCCCTCTGAAAGATTTTGCGTTTAAGCCCGGACGCCCCGGAATCCGAAAGTCCGGTTGTACCAGCAAAGCTGGCAGAGGATTGTCTACCTCCTGGGATAATTTTGTAATTACTAGAACGCTTCATCTTGTACTTTGAATTAAAGGTTTGAACCATGACGGTTCAGAGGTTAAGACTGGAGGGGTTAATTCCAGAATTTAAATATCAGCCGCACCACTAGTGAACAGACGCTGACCACTCAGCCGCTTGATACAAGTCAGACGCTAAGTGGATTTAGTTTTCTTTTTGCCTTGATTCGGGGCTGCTTATTTTGGGATATTCGCAGCTGTCCATTAATATCTAATGGAACTTTCACTATCCACCATCCGTGACCCGTCCAGTACCTTAGGCGAGGTATACTGGATTAATAATGTTATTATATATACAACTTAAATTATCTGTATCATTTCTGAAATTAATGGTATTATGTGTTTTTTTTATGTAAATCATTTCTTTTATATTTTTTTTTATATTGTTTTTCAAAATCTAGGATTTTTATGTCGTTAAAATTAAAGTTGTGTTCATTAATTATAGCATGCCTTATATATATATATATATATATATATATATATATATATATATATATATATATATATATATATATATATATATATATATATATAGTATTATGATGGTCTATGCAACGCCATGAGGGGGTGATAGGTCATTTGAAATACAATACCCCAAATATGCCTTAGTACAAAGTCTTACTGTTTTCGAGGTATTTACGATTTTCGATTTTTTTGAAAATATCCAAATTTTTATATTTTGACTTTATTAACTCACAAATGAAAAGTTACAGTGTATAACAGTTACAGTTATTTTTCTGATTCTCGAAACATGTATCTGCTTTGTTAACGTCATTAACAAATATATACAGTGACATAAATGTTGAATAATACCGTATCAGTTATATGTTTCATTTTTAAAATAAAGTAGTCTCAGCTGATCCAATAGTTTGAAGACATCTCCGTTGTATGCCTTTTCGAATGATATATCACAACTAGTATATTGTTGGAGCTACAATGTAAAAACTAGTAACATGTTTTTAGGTAAACCATCGTTTATTCCAAATAAAAGACTGCCAAGGAGACCGTTTATGAAATAGGCACCTTTATTCATAGTACGGCTGCTTACATATTGAGACTTGTTTCTTTTTCCCTTTTAGTCGAGATTCGTGTAATTCTATCGTGTCAAATTGCAGTTCCGTTGTTCGGGCGTCCGTCGCTTTTGGAGTTTTGTTTAATTTGGACTATTTTTTGGGGAAATGGCTAGTTTTACCAATGAAGAATACGCAGATATTCTGTAGATGTATGGCAGAGGCGATGGTAATGGATTAGAAGCACGCTGTAGCAGGAACGATTTCCGAATATTTGTATATTGCCCAATATCACTGTTATATACCACATATCGTCGCATTTACGAAACTGGAAGTGCCGGTCATAGGGAGCCTGGGACTGATCCTGGGACACATCGTACAGCAGACGACGAGCAATCCTTGAAGCGTTACAACAAGATCCCACCACAAGCATCATTGTAATCTTGGCTTGTCAACATGGAATGTTTGGAACAGCATGCATACTGAAGGAAAATATCCTTTTCATGGAACAGGTGTACAAGATGTTGAAAAGGATGACCCTGTACGTAGAATACGGTTTTGTCTTTTTTTGTTAAATAGTGATATTGAAGACGGATGGTTTTTGACAAGAATTTTATAGACCGATGAATCGAAATTCTGTAAGGAAGGACTTACGAACTTTCACAGTCTCCATGAATGTGAAGACAAAACAGACAATCTTCATTGAAAGTAAACAGGCATCTTTCGCTGCAAAGACCTGCTTCTTGCGTTGGCAAATTTTCAGTTAACGGGTAGGCGAGTGTAATCGAAATAAATTTAATTAGTAATTCGATCTCGATTAAAAGGGCACAAGAAACACGTCTCAACATGTAAGCAGCCTTACCGAATACAGGTGCCGATTTCATAAGCGGCAGCCTCCTTGACAGTCTTTTGTTTGGAATTAACTATTGTTTACGTAAACACGTGTTACTAGCTTTTACATTGTAGCTCCCAGAATGTATTAGTTGTTTATAACTGTGATACATCATTCGAAAGGCTATAAAACAGAGATGTTTGTGTTGAACATTTTGTGATGTTTTGTTGAACATTTGAGACTGCTATATTTTAAAAATGAAACATTCTAAAAACCACAATTTACAGCTAGATTCATATTTTTTCTTAATTGAAGCAGCATTATTCAACGGTTATGATAGTGTATATGTATAAAAATAAACAATGGTGTAACTTTCCATTTGTGAGTTAATAGGGTTGGATAGTTAGTCATATATAGGAGTTAATAAATTTGGATATTTTCAAGAAAAATCGAAAACTGTAAATAACTCGAAAACTGCAAGACTGTTCTAAGGCGAATATATTTAGACTTAATACATTTCACATGATCTCTCCTATTACCTCTACGTGGCTTTGTATCGATCTTCATAACATCCTGTATATTAGAAGAGTAGAAATAACAGCTTTCTTAAACATAAAGATAAAGGAATCTAAAGTTCATCAGACGTTACTACTCATTATTAGAAAACAAAAACTTCAGGGCATACAGGAGAATTGCAACATGGTTCACCATTTATTAATGGCCAAAAAACGAGCAGCGATAATTATACGTTATTTATAACATAGAATGACACAATGTTGAAAGTGATATTAATGACTAGAGGAGATTTCATTTCTATATTGTAGTTTAGAAAGTGTTTGGTGGGTCAACATTAAAGATTTATGTCAAGGAAGATCAGATTCAAAATTATTAGGTGATGATCTATAGCCATTCCAGCAAAAAAATTGGAAAATTAATTGTTAATATAAATGAAGCAGCAAAAGAGATGCTGGGAATAAAAATAAATTGGAATATGTTGGAAATATATTTCAAGGCAGGTCACAAAACATCCCTTATATTTCACGCAACAGAGAATACTGTTTATACACAATTCAAATACTACTGTGCACGATCTATATTATCGATCGTTCGAAGGTTCAAGATAATTAATTTTAAGTAATGTCTGTATGATTGTGGCGTGTTGATATATTTTTTTTCCTTTATTTGGGCTTTTCTGATTATCAGTTCAATTCAATTCTTGTCAATGTAAGTATCGTTGATATACACAAAAAAATATATTTACTTTAACTCGTTTCTTTATATATTACAAATTAATATAATTTATTTTTAGTTTAGTTTTGAAAATGGGAGAGAGTACCCTGCGAAACGTTAACGTTAAAAGTTTTTATATCTTTAAAATTTTGTTCGTAAGGCAAATTTATTACAAAAAAGAATCACTGATTCTTTCTTTACATTCAGTGATTCTTTCTTTACATAAGAACAGGTATTTTTGATATTTTTTGAGTTTTAGATAGTGGCGAAAAACCCAAATAAAGGAAAAAATATAATTAATTTTATCTGTTTTAAATAGAGGGCGTCAGTAGGAACATTTCAAGGGATAAAGCTAGGATTCTTTTTAGGAGGTGTGTAAATAAAATAATGAGACTGGAGGCGTAGCTTTCGACCTAACAACACTCATGGCTTCCCCGATGGGGATGAGGCAGACCAACATCTGATGCCTATTCAGTATAAGTTTCAACTCTCTAGAGCATTCGTTTTTCAACTTGGGGGTTGCGTTCAGAAATATGGGGGGTCGCAACCTGTTAAAAAAATAAGACCCGTATACATCCTTTTATTATTTAGTAGTATTTTTAATTTAAAAACAAGTGTTAGAAAATTAAATATTACCAGGTAATAAAGTATAATTTAAGTTTTTCTATACGTGGATCATCATTGCAAACACGTATAAACAAATTATTTTCCAGTTATAATAAACGATTTCTATATTTAGTTTTTAAAGCCACCATAGACGAAAAGCTTTTTTCGCATAAGTAAGAAGTAGCCAAATGGATCAATGTTTTCAAAGCTTTCGTTACTAGGCTCGCGTATTCACATCGTCATACAAGCAAAACATTAGTAACTCTTGGGTTAAAATTGTAGTTGTGGAGTTTTGTCGGCCGATATTCCAGTAAGTTGGTTGTGAATCTCAATAGGTAATTCAGCAGCTGCAACAATATTTTCATCAAACGGATGGAGAATCCATGTTTTCGACAAATCATCGTTGCTATCTGAAAAATATTCTAGTAACTAAATTTTCAATTCGCGTAAGTTAAGTAAGTTTTTCCATCTTGTAAAAACTGAAAGTGAGCTATTTTTATCTTTAAAAAAGATTTTTTATTTTATCTCGCAATTCAAAAGCTTTGTTAAAACTTTTCCTCGCGACAACCACCTGACCTCAGTATGGAAAAGCAGTGGGTCGTATTTGGCACTCATTTCTCAGCACAATGTGGAAAGCAATCTAGTCTGCAATGGTCGGCTTTTAATAAAATTATCAATTTTTACGGCTTCTGACAGCATTTTGTAAATTATCTGGCATCTTTTTTTGTAGCAAGCGCATTTCTGTGAAGAAAGCAGTGCGTCTATTTCATATATGGCATAATGCTGTTCTTCACCGTTATCGCTTTCGCGCCATCAGTACATACCGCAATGCATTTATTAAAGTCCAAATTTTCCTTTTGTGTTGCAAAACTTTAGAGTCCTTCGCTAGTTGCATAACCAGGGATTTATTTGCAACATAGTGTTGCAACACACAACAAAAATGTTTTTGGGTTAGAGGCGCATCAGCAATTAAGGCTATTTAGCGTCTGGACCTACAGCTTAACGTGGGTTCCGAACCACGGTCATCAGCTACCGACAACCAAGGCCAGTATCCCATATACCAGTATATATATATATATACATATATATATATATATATATATATATATATATATATATATATATATATATATATATATATATATATATATATATATCATCATCATCATCATCATCCTGTATCGATCCACTGCAGGATGAAGGCCTCTTCAGCATGCTTCCAACTTTCACGGTCATGGGCCTTTCTCTGCCACTTTACACTCTTGCCTAGAAACAGTCACAGACAGACAGGAAGTAATATATATATATATATATATATATATATATATATATATATATATATATATATATATATATATATATATATACAGTGTGTCGGCTTTAACATGAAGACACCCTCAAATACTTCAGGCTATCAACCCTTGGTTATGTTCTTACACATAAGTCTATCAGGACACCTACCGACTGGAGAGTGACCAACGCAGAACACTTCTCAGAAGGCATCCGGCCTTACCCAGGCTTTAACTGGCGTGACTGAGGGATAATTCATTGTCGGATTTTACACTCTTGCCTAGAAACAGTCACAGACAGATAGGAAGTAAATACAGACAAAGAAAGAAAGAAAAATAGCCATTGAAGCGCTGGAATCGAAGCAACTACCGCGTCAATGCTGTTTCGGCACAGCAGCGGCAGACCGCCACTTTGCCGTCCGCGCCAACGGGACCGGCTCAAAAATTGCGTCAAAATACTATGAAATAGGATGCTTGAAGCACTGAGGTCTCATTGCGGCTTGATTTGTTGATAGCAATTTGTTTATTTTTCAAGACGAGTGATTTACCCTCGAAAAATTCTAATGGTTTGTTTTGTAAAGACGGATGTTCTGTTTCCAGATGCCGGACTAATTTTGAAAGCTTCATGCTTTCCGCGGACAGAACTTGATAACAAATATCACATTGGGGCTTATCATACAGGGCAATGAATCCATATTCTAAATATGTTTCATTGTACAATCTGGTCTTTTTCTTCACTGTTTCACCAGATATAGACGGTGCATTTCGTATTGTCACAAATTTGTCTATTTTATTTAATATTATTAATATATTTTATTACCACATTGTTATTAATTTATTTAACATTGAATGAGAAAAGAAATCGTAGTACTTGTTTCTGTAAAATCCTAACTAACAATGAAATTCCTTGTCTCGTTCCTTTGTTTTTATTACGTTAACGTTTTTTACTTAACTTTTTTGTTATTTAGTGGGTCCAGACACTACAAAGGTTGAGAAACGATGTTTTCATAATGAGTGACAATTGTGGTTGGATTTATATGGCGAATCGTGATTTTGTAATGTCATGCAAGCTGGCCAGACATGGTTAGAAGACCAAGAGGAGAAAGGAACAACTCTTAATTTTCTGGAGGGAGACATATGCATAAGGTAGTGTCAGAAAATTTTGTCAGGTAATTGTAGATATATTGTGAGGCCCATTTTACCTAAATAGTTTCTTTAATAATCACATCTCACATTACTGGGGCCTAAAACAATTATAATTGATTGGCGAAAGGCGTCTTCGTGGTGACAAATTCACATTGCGGTGTGCAGTCTCCTCACAAAGAATTAGTGGTGCTTTCTTTTTTACAATGGAGAAGGATGAGCAGAAACAGAAAATCGAGCTTTATGGGCATATAATTTTACTTGCCTGAATTAAGAAACTCTGAAGTCTATTGGTTTCAGAATAATGATGTTGTAGTTCATACTCCAAGTGCTACAATCACGCTTTTGAAGGAACCATTTCTATAATTAGTAAACCTTTAAAAATGGAGATCTGAGATGGTCCCCCTATTTTTGGATTTAACCGCACGTGACTCTTCCTTGAGGAATACCTAAAATAAAGAGCACATTTACATTAATAAGCCTCCAACATTGGATCAGATCAAGACAATATTCGGCGTGAAAAGAATTAGAAGGAATATGTTAAGAAATACTATCTTAAGGAAAACAGATTGCCTTCTGAAAGCAATTGGATAAAAACTTCGGAAACTGTATTAATTTACAAGTTTGATAATAAATCTTTACTTTAGTTTTTTGTTATTTTTTAATTCTAAATCACGAGAGACCTAATTTTGCTGCCCCACCCAGTATCATATACATGGTGGGGTGTTATCTCTACATGCAGTAGTGACAACGGTGTGGAGAGCTATTACCTATGGTGGTAGATCACCTGTGTTCATTTGAGCTAATCTGTTGAGTCCTAGTCCGTCGCTTTTTGAAATGTCTTAGAACGCTCTAAAATTTCATTTTATCATCATTGTCAGTAAGATAATATGCTTAAAGAGGTCACACCGAGGTCTCGAAATAATCTTTTACCTTGAACATCAATATGTTTTACCAACTGAGCATTTTCTAATTCCTTTCAAAATGTGGAAGTTCCAACACATGAGGTACAAGTAATTTTGGATAAGGCCATCTTATTCCGTTAGAAATCGCAAAAAATTAATCTTTTTAACAGGAGCCTTTTGTATAATAAATTCCGCTTTCCAATCAATTATTTCTCCATAAATTACCTATAAATACATTAACTTAAATTATGTAATTTAAATTTAATCTACGCTGAAAGACAAACCTTTAATTGGTGACATTAAATGCGTCGGTAGGTGCGGCACTTTCAAAGATTTTCATTTCTAATAATATAAATGTCTCCAATTAATAATTATTTAATGGTCTATGTAAAAATCTAGAAATAAATTAGTGTTTTTACACTTGTAAAACTGGTTTCGTCTCATAAAACAGCCGATAAACCTTTGTCGCTCGGTATGGGTGACAAAATCTCTCGACATTAAAACTTCTAGATCATTGACCGAGTAAAAAAGTATGTATACCGGTAGTTCATTTTAAATAAACCTAAAAAAATATTCAAGCCTTGCATAATTTGTTTTTAATTTTAAAATGTGTAGATATAATTTGAATTATATTAAATTTTAATTTTATTTATATTAAAATTCAAATATTTTTAATTTGGTTATTTTATAGAAACTGGTTTACTGTCGAAACAATAATAAAACCAATAAGTGCATGAAATTGTGTAATTGTACAAGACCATTGCAATTTGTTTATATTAGATAATCGCAAGAGGAGGAGAGATATGATAAAATTTAATCTAAATAGAATATTATTCGTTAAAAAATCTGAAAAAATCATAAAGTTTCGCATTTGTATTCAAAATGTGTGCTTGATCTTTGCAGAAGGTTGGCTAAATGTGAAGGGACAACAATTTAGTTTGGATTGCTTTTAAATTCCTAAAATAATTACTTATATATGTTTTCGTTTTTGGATAAAGGATGGAATAAAATAAATGTTATTCGTTTTGAAAATAAAAATCAGTCATACTATGGAGATATACTGGTGCTTTTCAATTCATTCTTGTACAGATTGGTGTAAAAGTTACTGCTCAACAATAAGTAGATGACTTTTACAACCCTTACTGCTGGGAAGAATTAATTCGTACATTTGGTAAAACATGGATTCTTCGGATTTTTGATTACTTTGTATATAGCAATATGAAAAACTTAGAAAAAATTATTTTACTTCAACCTACAGTTTTAAATCAGTCCTCTTTCTTCTGTCGAACTGAAAATAAATCCCGTCATGGGACGTTAACAATGTTTAAGGCGTTGTGAGAAAATGTAATTGCTAATTTCATTAAAGATCTTGAAGGGGACAAAAAGAAAAATATTACTGGAAGTTTCATACAAAAATTTCCTTAACTCTAGATCACTAAATTAGTCTCATAGACTACAAAACTCCAACGCATTCGCTGTTTAAGTGTATACGAGGTACTTACCCGCCTTACCACGCTCAGTACCTTGGTGATTGGGCTCATTAGTACCCTGTGCGTATGTATTGCATCCGCACGCATTTTACTACCGGAGATTTCGCGGAATATTAGCGTCTCAGACTAATATTTAGTGACAATATGTGAAAAGTGATTCAAGGCAAGTTATAAATAATTTTGATTATTTGTAAATGTAAATGTATATGTAAATAAACTTATTAATAATTGGTTGCAATTAATATTATAACTTTTTGGCGATATTTTCTGCATTAGATGGACTTGAAACGAGATCAAGATAAAATCTTGCAGATTTTGAATGAGTCTGACAACAACGATGATGACCAAGTAATCGGAGGGCTACCAGGTGACCTTTCCGACTCTGAACCCGATTACAACTTAGAGGGGGACTTACCTGTAGGCACCGTTGATCGTGAAGAAGAATCTTCTCTTCCGCTGATGAGCTGAATGTTGTCAGAGGCAGCCTTGATGATGATTACTCCAAGTGTTCGCAGTCATGCCTACCCTTATCTTCACAGGGAAACACATTTATAGAAAAAATAGACACAAGTGGGCAACCACTCCACGCACCTCAAGTGCCCGTATCAGTTCGAAATGTTATTCATTCTATACCTGGACCTGTGAAGCAAGGGATATGTTAGAACACATTTCATTATTTTATTATTTCATTTGTTTCTTTCCGATGAAATGATTGTTCAGGTTGTAGTTCACACAAATGCTGAAATTCATTTGAAAAAGCTGAAGTACAAAAAATTGTCTTCAACATCAGCTAACGAAATGAAAGCTTTGCTCGGTCTCCTTTTACAATTAGTTGCTATAAAAACTAACCATTTACCAACGCGAACGTTATTCGACACCAAACGAAGTGGCAGCATTTTCGAAGCGTGTATGAGTGCTGAGAGGTTTGACTTTTTGCTAAGATGCTGTCGTTCGACGAAAGAGCTACCGGACAAGAAAGAAGAGCGTCAGATAATTTCGCGCGAATAAGAGAATTTGAGCGAATAAGAGCATTCGTGCAAATTTTGGCCAATAATTTTACTGAGCCATGGTTCCGTGAACGGTACGATACTGTAACTTTGAGGAGATGAGATTGAAAGTGTTGTGCTAAGTACCTCTCAAGCAGATCCAAACAAACGTAAAATTAGCTCAGTTTGTCCGTACTAGAAACACAGAATGACCAAAGTCATTCCTGCATTTGTGGCCATTTGGGCGAACACATCATTTCAGTTTGCAGTGAGTGCAAGGATTAAGTTTTTGAAATTTGCGGTAGTTTTTCAGTAAATTTAATAAACATTCTTCCATACCAGTTACTTGTTTAATAATAAATGCTATGATTAAGAAAATAATTGTTTATTTTGTTAGTCATTATGACTAATATTTAGTGACACTGTTGGAACAGAAATTTTAAAAAACCGCAAAAAAACATTTTTAATATATTAGAACGTTTTCTCCATTGAAATTTAAAATGATTCCAGTGTCTAAAATGCTGCTATTGGCAGCGCCCATGTTCACTTCTGTTTTATGTCGCGTACTTCGCTAAAACATATACTGATTGGAAAATTAGCGAAAGAAAGCATAAAGGGCAAGAAACAACTTTGAACTGAAAAACAGTTTATTCATTTGCAGGTTTAATAATTGTTATAAGATTAAAAAAAATGTATGAAAGAACATGCGAAGGAATAAAATGAGTAATATAATAAACAGGATGAAAAAAAAATTATAAATGTTAAAATAAAACAAATAAAATTTAATGTCACACAGGTACACATTATTTTTACTGCCCAAGCAACTATATTTGGTATCTTTAAGCTGAAAAAAAAAGAAATTTTGTCAACTGTCGGACAGCGACATTTGAAAAGGTCATGCGTTCTTGACACATAATGACTAAAGCGGACGTAAAAAAACATTATGATAACAATCATGATTTTCTAAAATTTCCGATCACCTGCCGAGCATAAACATAAATGTGACAGCTGTCAATAGCACAAGTTAACTTCGTGGGTAATTCATAATATATCAAGCTTTGTTAACTGTTGACTTTCTCTTCTATAGTTTTGTTTATGTTTTTCGTGATTTAACAATACTTAGGCCAATTATTTATGAAAGCTCCGGATTAATATTAGATCATCTTTAAAATATACTTTAAATAATCGTCTATAAATTTTCTAAGGATATGTTTTTGATTTTTAAAATGTACCAGTCTGATTTATGTTATCTTTTAATGGCACATTAAAATGATATATTGTTTATGATATTAACCAATAATTTATTAAAGTACTGAAACACGTTTTGTCTAATATAATACAACTAAATTAGTAAAGGTGTAGTTAATTTAAAATTCGGGTCATTTGCTACAATCTAATTGGTTCTTGTTAGTAATATTTTCAGCAGAAGATATGTTCTGCTATCTGGGATTAGTTCATAAATTGACACTAATTATGTTGAGAAATCGGTGCTAATAAACAATATTTCATCTACTGTTATAACATGTGGAAGAAACTCATAGAATGGGGTTTAAATAAGTCTAAACACTCTTGAGAAACCTTCATTCGAATGCGTTTTTTGTCGACTGTTAACAAACGCGGACACCAAATGTTTCTCGCTGTCAGCAAAGTCGGGTGCCTTATGATATTGTAAATATTGTAAAGTTGTCCACTCATACCCATTTGTCTTTTGACTCCAGGTGTGGCCTCTATCCCGAATACATATCCGAATACTATCCCGAATACTATCCCGAATACTCGTGATGAAGCCACTGCCCCCACGATACCTACGCCAAAGAAAGGGCACTAGCCAAGCTAGGCTTCCCTTCCCCGTGGTACTTATGTTAGATTACCTTCCTAGTCAATGTTAATGAGTAACCGCTCAGTTCACTTTAGCAAACTGTACTTTACTAGTTTCCGATGCCAGCGCCTGTTGCCAGTGGGTGTCTAGGATATGGCAATTAAACATCATCTTAGGTCACACACCTCATACCTTACGATATTTTGAATTTTTGTGACAATTTGTGGGACGTTGGAGTTTTTTGGGCGTCTCATGATTTAATCATCTTCAATGGATGTAGGCAGACCACATTTAAATTCAGTAGCTTATTATTTATCGTCAAAAACGAAGGGCTAACAAAGCGGGAAGTGACTTTCTGAGGACGAAGAGGTAACTCCTGAATCTCTTGGGGATTTTCATCGGCCCAAATCCTACAGTTATGTTTGTTATCAAATCCAGAAGTGCGCTTCGCCAAAAAAGATTTTTTTTCCCCAAAGTGGGGCTCGCCTTCCAACTTCCATTTCTGCACACTGTTGAATTGTGAATATTTCCATGGTGAATTGACACAATGTACTGAACACAGCATTTTATGAGTGACATTTACATTTTACAGTGTTCCCGCTATTACGTTTTAAAGTACTGACACTCTTATTAGAAGACTTTTTATATGACTCCAGTGAGTAAAATTCGAATATATTAAACATGCGCTTTAACTCAAGACGTAGTTAGATGAATCAGAATACAACGGAAAAGCTGAAGGACTTGGATCATATGAGTTTAGAAAATTAAGCAAGATGCCAATCACCCACAGAAAAGCTTGACACCCGTTGCCCCATAGGAAGACCACCAAAGAGATGATATGAATGCTGGACGTTTGCATCTCAAGAAGGCTAAGGCAAAAACAGAAATAACACAATTTAGTCCTAATAAAGAAGAAGGGGAATAATTGGAACTCTTATTATGTTAAATCCCTCAAAACGAAGTATTTTATAACCGCTTTCTAATGTTAATTTTATTTCAGAAAATGTCAAAAGCTGTTTGATTTATTTGATCGCCGAAAACAAGCAACTAAACACACGTGTCTAAAAATTCTCAGCAAGCCATTTAATGAATCATACTTGTCAAATATCACAGTTACTTGTTATATTTGTGTCATCTTTGTGCCAGGCCGAGAACTTTTCGAACGATCTACGTATTGTAGAACATCTATGTATGATGGTTAAATTTATAGACAATTATATTCTAATGTTACAAAACACAATATGATAAAATATTTAATCACATATTTATAATGAGACATCAAAAAAACTGGTTCATCCTGTAGAAAATAAAATCGAATGTTGTGATGTTACCGAAACAAGTTTTTGCACAACAAAAGATCCTAGATTAGTGATATTAATTTAAACACTGTAGCTAAATTTGGTAATGCTTTTCGGTGTGAATCTAGGTCTTCGATTGATTTTGATGATGTCAATTATGTCATATATGGTCAGATTGTTAAAAATGACAAATACCATTGACATTATTCATTTTTGATTTTTTTGTAATTGCTTTTAAATCACGATTAATTGTTGATTTTTATTCTTTTGTGGTTGGATATCCTACCTTTTATAAAGAAATACTAGATCAATATTTCTATTGGAGCCTTTAGTGTGAAACACTAAACTAGAAGAGTTTAATGTTAACATCATCAGGAGATGATTCAGTCTTGGATTTATTTATTTATTGTACGGTATTTGAGATGTACATGGCAAGTAGTAACATTAAATACAATCATGGTTCAAAAGTAACAAATAATAAAATAAATAAAATGTATAGATAAAACACAACACAACACACACTAGTGTCCGCAATTAGTAAATAAATATCACAGTGCTACATCTAGGTTCCCGATCCACTCGATTGCAGAAGGAGACAAGATAAGAAAATGCCCAAATGCCCGTGTCTGCATTCATAGGCTGTATGGGAAACAGTTTGACGTGGGTCCCCACAGTTACGAACTGAAGGCAGCTTACCCCACTATATCATGCCAGCGGATCTACCATGGCATGTTTTTATTCGGTTGGAAGACTTCCAGACGTGTCGTGGGAGATCAAACCCATCAGGCTTTTGGTTAGCAGGCATGTTCATATGGATATTAGGTGGTGTGGAATGGTCCCATTCCTCCACCCACTGTTGTTGTATGTCGAAGTTTACGCGGTATAGCTCTTCTACAATTCTTAATGTAGGGGAGATTGGAGGCTTCGACAATTTTTCTATATTGGCATACCAAAGCTTCCTGCCTTCTAAAATGTGGGGGACTGAGTGTTGGAAGCCAATATGTTGGTATAGACTTAATGCATCCGGAGGCGCATTGTACAATTCAGTTGAGTATCAAGGGCATGAACATGCTTACTGTTCAGCCACATCGGAGCTTCATACTCCTCCGTGCTGTAAACCAGAGCCAGAACCGAGCATCGGAGTGTGGATGCTGTCGAACCACATATGGAATTGCAAAGTTTTTGAATTATATTATTCCTTGTTCGTACCTTGGATTCTGTATTAGTGAGGTCTTGTTTTGTAGGTTAGGATTCGGTCTGGTGTGATTTCCAAGTATTTCGGATTTTTGGTTGTGCTTGAGCCCGTAGATTGTAAACCGCTGATTGGCGAGTTAATTATTTACGTAAAAACAACAAAACTCAGATTTGTTTGGGTTGGCGGCCAGTCTACATTTGCGTTAATATTCTTCTAAGACTTTAAGGTCGTTTATTAAAAGTTGTGCTGTCAGTGGTTGCTGATTGCCAGTGCCATATCGTCAGCATATGCAAACTTTTTTGACGTTATTTCTGGCATATCACATATATACAAATTAAAGGTTAGTGAAGCCAGCACAGATCCTTAAGGTAAACCGTTTTATAATGTCCTCACCAATTTGTCAATCTGCTTAGCTATTACCACTTGAAATTGTCTGTCACAGAGCATGTTATTTAGTAAACAGACCAAATCTATATTAAGAATCACTCTTAAAAACTTATAAATCAAGTTTCTAAACTTGTTTCTAAACTGTCTGTTCTTGTTTGTAAACTTGTTTGTAAACTGCCTTGTTTCTAAACTGTATCATAGGCTACGGTCTGGTCAAAAAAGACGGCTGACATTTTAAAGTATTGTTGAAATCCAGCCTGTATGAACGTGGTAAGGCTCATTACCTGGTCTGTTCAGTGGGGACCAGGTGGAAAGCCTGCTTGATAAATCGAAACATACTCATTTATTCTATCTGCCACTTTCTCGAGTATTAATCTTTCTAAGAGTTTATAGCATGAGCTCAGTAGTGGTCAAAAGCCCTGGGCTCTATCTTTTGATACCTAATAAAGAAGTTGGCCAACTATTGCTTGGTGTATGGACTGGTACGATAAATTCGTTATGGATTGAAGAAAATCCCGATACCTAGCTTCGCAGTTATTATCCCAGCCAAGGATGTATTCCTTTCGGTAGCCGCTCGGAATGTGTTTTTTGGCTACGCATTTAACAGCTCGTACACACCTCTCATAATTCTTGTGTGTTGGATGAATCTGTAGTAATCGTAAGTTGGGGAAATCTGTTACATACTCGATGTAACTATCGAGGTTGGATTTGTATTTAGCCCAGTCAGTTTTTTTTGAATTCTACTTTGGTCGTGGAAATGATTTGACAATTGATATGACGGTGATGACTTTTCGGGAAGTCTCTAAGACCTTTTCTGGACACGGTAATAGGTTGACCATGTTCGTCCGAAGTAACAAAAGTTAGGTTAGGGTTATAATCCCTGTTCCAAGCCACAGATCCCCTATCCTTGGCATTAAATACTAGATGTAAGCCATATTGTTCAGTCCAGTCTACAGATGACTCTCTGTTGAAGTCATTATCTTTATACTTCCATTTAGTATGATGGCTATTGAAGTTGCATGCGGAAATAGTTGGATGAATAAGTGGTGCCAAGGCCTGCGCTGGCCAGGTAACACAGCGGGATATATATATATATATATATATATATATATATATATATATATATATATATATATATATATATATATATATAATATACATATATATCATCATTCATATCACCAAATTTAATTGTGATCTAATGGTTGCCACCCTGAGTGGAGTATCTGAGAGAGCCAGGAGATCCGAAGATAGTCTGGCCGTCGATTGCACCTTTATCAATCTTGGAGATAGCGAAACGTGATTTGACGTTTTTAGTGGCAAATCTCTTTGAGTTTAAAGAACTAGTAAATGTGAAAGATTAAAAAGATATATGTATATATATATATATATATATATATATATATATATATATATATATATATATATATATATATATATATATATATATATATATATATATATACACTGCAATGCTGCTGATTTTAAAGAAGTGCTTGCTGCCATTCTGCTGCTATTCTGGGGATTCTCTATACTCAAGGGCTCCTGTTGGAGATTTTGATATTTCGAGTTTGAAAAGTGTCAATAAAATTGAAGCGGGATTGAATTACTCAAGAATTATCATAAAAAAGAAGCGAAAAAATAGAAAAATATTATGGCTGAAGAATAATGGATATTGTACAGCAACTGGGAATACAAAAAATCAAGAGTCAATACCAGCCAAGGGTTTCCACTCCATTAAAATGAACACGTACTGCATTTGTCTAGGCATACTTTTAATGATGCCGTCTATGGACGCATGACAAAGTTTACTTCAAATAATTTCTAAGGCATCATTCAGAGTCTTTGTAGGAATAGGATAGACCTACCGCAAATTCTTTGGAGGGATCGAGAATCGACCTATCATATAGTAGATATCATAGACTATAAATCTGACGATTGTGCTGGGCAAGAGACAATATTGATGGTGGTCTCTTGAACAACGAATTGATCATGTAATCACTACAACATGGAAAAGGGCATTGTCTTGTTGAGAGGTCGCATTATTCAGTCGTTAAATATATGATATAAAGCAACCGATTTTGGAATTTTATTTAGGTAAGTTTGAACGTTTAATTACTCTTGAGAAATACTATACGTATTCTTCGTCATATGTTAACTCTGATTGTTATAAATTAAGTTAAATAAAATTGATACTATGTATATATAGGTGTTGTATAAAGGGTGTCTCAGAATGTTTTTCGTTTTTGATATTTAAAAAATAAAACACCACAATTAATTCAAACTTATTTAATTGCTGTTAAATTACAGAGTATTTTTTGAATTTTTATTTATGAAAGACAACCATTTGCAAATACGCACCATCCACTTCTTCACACAATCACTCGCTTGAGCTTCGTTCTTGAAATCGCATAGATTTCTTGATATTCGTTTGCGCCCAGTTGATTTGGGCGCAGGCATTGTGTGTCCACTCCCTACCAACTTGCGCATCCAATGCTTGATTAAATTTGCACTTGCCACATTTCTTATGGTCGCTAAATTAAAATGTGCTCTGTACAGACTTCGAACAATAATGTAGGAATCGTTGTTTTTATAAAACGCTCGTACGCAAAATGCACGCTGTGGTCCCGTGAAGCAATTCATCGCTACTAAGCCCGTCTCCCGTGCTCCACGTTGTGCTTTGCCAATCCTTCATCCGCCATCCAAAGCGCCAGCAAGTGTCCCCCAAGACCGGTTTCCGGTGAACCGTGTCTTCAAGACCGGTGAACTTCCTTAGCTTTTTAATACTTTTCTCCACGGGCCCGGTTCACAATTTTTCGATCATACCTGGTACTTACCAGAAGTTAGACGGGTCACGAACGGTTTCGCACAGTCTAACTGCTGCGACTGTTTACCGCAGGATGGCGTGGCTGCATGTGATTGGAGCCTCCATTCGACATGGCCAATTTAAATGGTTATGGCTTTAGTCGTTCCTTCATCCGCTTTTCAGGTGTCCAGCTTGAGCCCAACTGATGACTGATGGCTTAAGGCCAGAAACCGGTCTTGGGAGATACTTGCTGGCGCTTTGGATGGCGGATGAAGGAATGGCAAAGCACGACGTGGAGCACGGGTGAACTACCTTGTGTATTCGTGTTCATTCTTCCTATATGTATTCGTCGAATTATCAACAAATTCTGAAAAAAATGCTGCGGAAACCCCGGATATAATTTGTGTGGCGTTGGAAGATAATGCTATTTTATACAGTATTTATAAGAAGTAGTTCCAGCAATTTTGAACTGATATTTTGGACTTAAATGATCCAGAACGTCCGGGACAATCAAAAAACTGAACAAGTAATGCTGCAGATGTCCAGAACATGATTTATGTGGCTTTGCTAGATAATACTGTTTCATGCAGTACTTGCAAGAAACGGTTCCAGTAATTCCGAACAGAAAATGCTGGCCTAAATGAATGTGCGTGAACGTGCGTGATAGCGAAAAAAAAGCCAAATCCAAAAAAGCATGAGAAATTCTTATCGTATACTGTTAAAACACGGATGGCAACTCGGAGTAACACCGTAAACCATTTCTAAACGTTTACACAAACTAAGGAAAATTTAAAAAGAGAGTCGTTGAATTCCTTTTTGATGTTGTTGTGTCATTGCCCTCCATATTCAAGAAAAAAACTTCATGCATAAAACTCTGATCTGTGACGGAAAGTGGACCCTTTACGATAATCCAAAGAAGCAAAAATCGTGAGTTAATCCTTGTAAGCCATCAACCATGAGATATCAATATAATGTCAAAAATATATCTATAATGAGATGTCTATACAATGATATCAACTAGGTTCTTGCATTATAAGGTACCCGAATTTGGTTAAATAGTGGCTGCTGCCCGTTTGATGTTAGATTTTATTGGTATTTTTGGTTTGATTGACATTTTATCGCACTCGGCTTATTCTCCAGACTTGGCCCCTTCAGATTGTCATCTCTTCCGATTTCTACAACATCACTTAGCCATTTTACTTGAAGAAGTCTCTTGAGGAAGTGGATAAAAATCTCAATGACTCTCACATGAAAATCGCCAAGTTTATTTTGTTCTAAGATTCGACAATTGTCTGGAAGGTGACGAAAGTATATAGACAGTGAGGAAGATTACTTCGATGACCAAGTTTGCATTACTTTTTTATAAATAGATGTCAAATGTAGTTAAGAAAAGCCGAGAATTAAATTAAAGGCCACACAAAAACCATCCGAATTTTAGGATCACACTAACATTATTAAAAGATATTATATTAGTATCAAATTGATGTTGACTGTCGTTTGCTGTTTATTTAATAACGAGTTAATAGTACTGAAATAAAATACTAAAATAAGCATTTAATTGGTCATTCAAATATATGAAATATGTAATTTTATGTTTTATAATTCTTAATTTTCCAGTAAAACTATTCACCATTTTATGATGCAATAAAAATACAGTTCGTTGCACACTTATAATGCATAAAGGTAGATGAGAATTATAGAAAGATAATTAGGAGTAAATTTTGTCCATGTAATAGCAACAGATTGCAAAATTTTTCCGTAAGGGTCAGTGAGCTAGTCACTAGTCCCTACCAGTGCCGTAGGTAGTTGTACTATTGGATTAATTAGAAAATAATTATGAGTTAAACCATTCTGTTTTAACGGGAAAAACAAAAAGTTTCCTTATTTAAAATTTCTGAATGATTGGCAACGTTGCATCATCGAATTTATTTTGATCGAACCGAATTAACTTTTTTTAGCTTTATTGGCCTCTTAAGGTATTATTTCAAAGTAAAATTAAATATCTTTGTAGCCATTCATTCTATACGTTTTAGCATATATTTGGTTTGGCAAACTTGCATATTGTTCGTTAAATGTCAAAGTTGAAATTACGTGTACTAATTTTTCATACGATAATACGTTTCAAACAATTCACGTCACATTAAAAAACACATGATTAACTATTTTATGAAATTAAATGTTCAAAATGTCCACCATTACCGTTTTAACCAGTTACCGGTACCGTTTTAACCAGTTTTCCCGAACACGTTGTAAAAGTCCTGGGATATTTATGTTCGGGGATATATCTGCTCGGCAGCAGCAAAATTACCTTGTCGTAAATCATTTTTTCGCTTATTTCAGATTTATCAACGAAATTTTCTTTTCATTTCCCAAAAAATATTTCTGCCCATTTAATCTTTATATCGAAACTAATGACTCTATAAGCTGATTTCCCGAATGAATGATGATCCAGATGAATCGAAAATTTATATTGATATTTGTTTTCAATAACTAGCGTGAGGATTTTCATCTACCCAGTTGTGGAAATTATGAAAATTCCAAATCACATTTCTCATGAAGCAAGTTTCGTTAGTTGATAAAATATTGAACAAAAAATTTGGATTCCTTTGGTTTTGGTCCATAAACCATTCACAATATTTTTGTTTGGGTGAAAAATCAGCGGGTAAGAGTGCTTGTACCCTTTGTACATGATAAGGGTAAAGTAATTATTCTTTTAGTGTTCTATACACAATCCAATGGGAAACTTGTTGCGCAACATTTCGAGTACTTCTGGTAGAATTCTTTTCAACAAGATGTAAATTTTGTTCTTCGACTTCATGACCAATTTCTCACTGCCTCCCACGTTCTAGAAATTTTGGAGAAACTAGCCGCTTCGGAATTTTGGAGAGCTTCTCCTTAAATAAGAAGCAAAAAAGTGCTCTAAGGTACAACAGCCGAGAGTTCTTAATGATTCTATAATGATTGAAATTTTAGGCCATTTCTCTGTTGATCCTAAATCGTTAAGTTAACAAATATTTTCATTGGTTCCATACACAACATTTTAAAACAAAACAAGTTCTTTTCTAACAAATTTAGTATTCTTCAGCAGCTCAGCGAAGGTGATTATGATAGAAGGAAATGATCCGAATTTGATAACGAATATTTGTTTTAGTGATGAAGCAACATATTTCCTTAATTGCTTTGTAAATAAACATAACTGTAGATACAGGATTAATAACAATCCACATGTGTTTCGAGAGGGTCATAAGCATTTTTCCTAAAAGATTAACGTTTGAGCTGAAATTCTGGAGAATGCAATAATAGGTCCGATTTTTATTGAAGAAAATTTAACCGATGAATTGTACTTATTGGAATGAAATCCATCTACTCATAATACAGTCCGTAGAAAACTAAATCGATGAAGAACTAATAAAGCTTTCAAATTGATAGACAGATTGATCGGCAGAAGAGGTGCTGTGAAATGACCGGCCAGATCTCCAGATATAACGCCACTGCATTTCTTTCTTTGGGGTTATCTAAAGACAGTTGTATACAAAACTCCGTCACAGGATATTCAGGACCTAAGAAATAGAATTACGTATTCATGCAGGTTAATTAATAAGGACATGATTTTCAAAACGTTCGAAAATAATTCGAGCACAGATTATACTATTGTTTAGCTAACAGTGGTGGACATTCTGAGTACTTTATAAAGTAAATTTGTAAATCGTGTTTATAAAAGGATACTTATTCCATTAATTTATTTTTGTGTTTTAGGTAAAAAAAATCACTCGCAAAAAAAATGCTGTTTACATCCATCGATAGTAATATACTATTATTTTTCCCTATATTATGAGAACTAATCAGTTCTATGTCAGTTTTGCATATGCAGTTTAATTAGGATTTTCAAGATCTCTAAAATAGAATATTGCAAGATAGGGGTTGCCATTTAAAATTTTTAGATGCAGGTGGCTGGAGGTAAGGAGGTGAAACAAAATATAACGGATATTGGTTTTGAACTTCTCCCTCGATATCTAAATTGAGTGTTTTGTAGCTAGAGCTAATTTCATTGCTAAAAGAAATAATATGGGTGGCTACTTTTCAAATAAAAGCACTGTATATATAGTAATATAGTGTAATATTATACTTACCGTAAAATCAGCTATGTTACTAATAAATTATACATTTTTTAAAATTTTGTTGCTTGTTTCAGAGTTTAATTTGGAGCTGTCAGTTATTAAAAACTGCATTAAAGGCATGCATATCTGATTTCCATTAGAGGTAATGTTTTTTCTTGCAGCTTTTTCGTGAAAGGGAGTCGTTTTAATGAATATGTTTTTGAACTTTATTTTTAACAGAAAATAATATTGATTCCACAAAGATTACGTTATTTCTTTGTCCTGATAATTATTTTGATATGAAAAAATATGCCAGGTAGAAGCAGTTTTATAATACAGGATGTTCAGAAGCTCTGCCGACGAAAACGAGAATACTAAATTCTACAGTTAATTTTATGTCGAATCGGCGTAAACCACGTTATCCAAAAGGGAGCCAGAGCCCTGGATGACTGAAAGGTGGTATCATTGGTCACTAAAAATATTACTAAGATTCTCTGTGGATTTTTCGTTGAGATGCAGTGTGTTCCAGAGATACATGTGTGGCAGTTAATAATGCTTATTTGTTTAAAAGATTGCGCTGGAAACAAGGGTCGGTTCACAGTCTAATTTCTTATGTTATTTTGTTGCTACGATAGTACCTTTTTAAAGGCCATTGATGTTTAAATGATTTCGAGTTAGCGCCATATTTTTTTCGTGTGATAAACTATGTCGAGTTTCGAGCCAAATAAAGAGCATTTGCGGCAAGTACTGCTTTTCTTGTTCAATCAAAAGGAACAATGTCCCTTACGGTGACAATGTCCCAACGCAAGACGCTTGTAAGCGTTGGTTTAGACTATTCAAAAGTATTCATTTTGACTTGAAAGGCAAAGAACCCCCAGGTCAACCGAAAAAAACTGAAGATACCGAATTGCAAGCATTGTTGGAAGAAGACGATATATAAACTTAACAACAAATGGCAGAAACGTTAAAAGTGGGTCGCCGAACCATTTGTGATCATCTGGAAGCCTTGAAAAAAGATCCAGAAGGCAGGAAAATGGTACAACATCAGCTCAACGATAAACGGATGAAAAAACGAAAAACGGTGTGCAAGTTTTGCTCTCTCAGCACGAAAGAAAGACTTTTTTGCATCGGATCATGACCGGAGACGAAACATGGATATATTTCGAGAACCCAAGATGCTTAAAATCATGGGTTGATCCAGGACAACCATCAATATCGACCGCAAGAGCGAATAGCTTTGGAAAAAAGACAGTGCTGTGCATTTGGTCGAATCAGAAGGGTGTACCATGTCGTGTACCGCGAAAGCGGTCAGAGACACTATTTCTACATTTGGCTGGGAACTCTTGCCCAACTCGCTGTACTCACTAGACTTTCCCCCTTCCTACTATCACTTGTTTCCATCGATGTATCACGCACTTTCCATAAAACATCTCAAGAATTACGGAAATGTCGAAAAATGGTTTGATGACGGACCACCTCAAAAGATGTACGGTTTTTCTGGGAGGGCATCAACAAATTGCTAGAAAGATTGGAAAAATGTGCAGCTAGCGATAGCGCATACTTAGAATAAACCATTTTTTACTTTTCTCCCAAATTATACGTGTTTTTTTTAAGAAAAACTTAAGAATAATTAATAGCCATTTACACGTGGTAAGAGTTTTATTAGTTTATATGATTTCTGAGCCACAAAAAATATTTCAAAGGCACCTCTTAAACAAATTTGTTTATTTAAAAGAAATAATTTTTTTTGTTTGCATTTATCAACAATATTTCGTATAAAAAATCGATGACATGTGCGTCTCTTCTTCTTTTTTCCTTCGAATTCCGAATATTGGATATACATTTCTTCATATACTTTCCATATTGCTCTATACAAAGATCTTAGTCGTAACTGATAGTCCTATTTAGTAGTCTTTCTGTGACTGCATGCGATTTAGTTAACTTCCCCTTCTTTCTACCAATATATTCGTAAAATTTTCTTTTTTATTTTAACAGCCCTTGTCTCGAAGGAACCTGTAGTAAAAAATTGCAAACATATTTGTTAACATTAGATTTTTGAGTTTACTACCAATTTTAGAACAATTACTCAGGTCAACAAATTTTTTGAGATCATAATGATGAAAAGAGGTGTATATGAAGTATTTTGTAGTCCTAAATCCAAAAATTATAAACTAATTACTGTAACACGTACAGTTTTGTTGTTACAAGGAGTCGATGGTGGGAAAAAAGGAGACTATATATTTTTATAATCTAATATTTATTTAATATAAATATGTAAAACGTGTTAAATCTATGCAAAGACATTACTGAGGATTATGTGAATAAAAAATATATTAGATAAGATATCATACAGCGACAAAAACCTTCACTTTTTCCTCTTGTGTTCTGTAGAATCATTTCTTTTTAAAAACCAGCAGTCGCCCAACATAGATGGGTTCCATCCTCCTTGGTATCCTGCTTCCATCGTCCTGATGTCCTGGTAAAACCTCTCTCCTTGTTCGTCGCTTACTGCGCCCAAATTTTCCGGAAAAGATCCAAATGGAAGTGTAAAAAATGTATTTTTAAGGACATGCGATACCCTAGTATTTCATAGGCTTTCATTTCCTTATCCATGGCTTTGACAAAGTTTTTCGTTAGTCCATGCTTAATATGGAGAGGTGGAAGAAGCACCTTTCTTGGGATACTGAATCTGGATACTGAATTTTGTCCCTTTGCTTTTTTGAAATTCCTTCTCTTTTAGTAATACAAAAATAGCAATCACTTACATTGTCAGTAGGTTCGCTCTACACCATAGGAGCAGCAAACGGCATAGATTCTTTTTTGCGATGATCCACTGCATTAAATTTACGTGACAACTTACACATCAAACATGAGGAGCCCAAGTTTTTTTTTTTTTACTACAACTATAACTTTTTTAACTAAACTAAAGAAAACAATACAACTGCTCTTAAAGGTTTGTTTAATACTGTGGAAATACCCCCTACGGTTTTGTGGTTATCCCTACATTGTCTAGTCCAAAGTCAGGTACAAATAATTTCAATACCTCATGATGTAAGGAGAAGCAGGTACTTGAAAATCGGACGTGTTTTAATAACTACCTAAACGAAAGGCAAAAGGGGTATTCTCATCAATGTTACAAAAATCATGTCGACCTGTGTTATCAATAATATTTTTAATTTTTCCTTGTCTTCGATTCTTCTTAGCTTCTATTGCCATTTATATTGCCATTCAGACGCCTATTAATTAAAATATTGACTATTATATTGTAATTACATTTTTAAGTGATATTGTAATTTTACATTCTTTAATTAAATATCACTTGGATATACTACTGTGATCAAAAAATAAGGTGACTTCTTAAATAAAACACAAATTATTTATTTATTTATCCTAATTTATTTTTCTCTTTCAAATTAATCCTCTCTTGCTGTAATACAATGTATTTCCCGATCCATTAAATAGTTTTAATATCCGAGTTAGGATATTTCTTTTTGGTCACCTTTTTCAAAGTGGCCAGCGAATTCTCTTGAATGGCTTCTATGGAGACAAAATGCCGACTTCGAAATGGTTTCTTAACCCATCCATGAAAAAGTCATACAGTGTCATATCTGGTGAATATAGTGTTTGAATGGGGTTTGTTTGATTTTTATGAAAAATTACAAATAATTATTGGTAATATTACAAATAATTATTAATTTTCTTATACATTGTGCCTAATTCTTAATCGGTGATTACTTAGTACAATATCTTTGATTTCGATAATGTTTTCTTCGTTAGTTGACGTGACCATTACTAAAGTCCTTGTATAACATTTATTTTATATAGCTTCATCGCCGTAACACTTTCTTAACATATTTAATGTATCAGCACAAGAAATTTTGTTTTTAAGACAAAATTTGCAAACTTTGGATTAAAATGGACAAATTTAACCATTACAAAAACAACTTTTACAAAAAACGCTATAATTATTTCTAACTGCAGAAGCGAAATGATGATGGTGAAGCTTATATCAGATGTCAAGGACAGTCATACCAACTTAAAAACCAGATAGTTGTATCGATACGCAAAGCGTGCGAATTTTTTAAACAAGTCACCTTATTTTTTGATTATAGTAGTATATCCATGTAACTATTCTAAATCTATGCAGATATTTTGTAAAACGACCAACAACTTAAAATATTATAAATTCCTTTAAGCCCACGCCCGATTTTATTATCGGCCGTACCAATGATAGTTCCATCATCCGCATCTCAAAAAGTGGCGCTTCAGCCGTAGCGCGGTTAAGGCAGTAGTAAAGTAATACTTTCAGTAATCGCTATCATTATACCTAGACATATATGCGGCCGGTACTGTATTGAATTGGTACTGTCATTTAGCACTTTCACCAGTTCACACGCTCTCAGATCGCCTCGATAGTCCAAACCCATTCGATGGATAATTATTATCAAGGCACTGGGTGATGTAACGTGTAGCCAGGCCACTATTTGGTCAAAACCATTTATTATAAACTAGGCGCGCAAAGTGTGCGTACTACACTTACATCGGCAAGAGAAAAAAAAAAACAACTTTTGACCTGCTTTTGCAAAAGGTTTTGAAGTTGACGGCTTTGAACCTTATCGTTTTGTGTTGTTTTTTTTTGGTTTCTTTTACAAGTGATTTCGTTTGCAATACAGAATGAAAGGAATTTCGCTGGTTTAGTTTTTAAATAATGATAATAATCAAATAATGCAATACGATTCTTTTTTCGAAATATAAAATATGTCAGGGCATCGTGTAATTCATACAGCGCTTATTTAATCATACGAAAATAATAGCGCGTTATATTTTTTGACTGTCATTATACAAATGTCAACAACATCAAATAGACAAAAAAAACTTTTATGTCTAATAGCCGAAGGAAAAATAATATATTTATCAATTGTTGAATTATTCATTCAATAAATTGAAATACTTCTGAAGTGGCAGAATAACTCTAAGATCAGCGACAGATCTGCACAAAATTTACGTTGGAAATTTTAATTTAAAGTATGACCAAATTTCACTTTAATATTTTTTACTAGAGCTAAAGGTGTAGTTTTTTAGGCAACTTAGGTAAAACAATGCCAAAGTAAATTATTTGTAATTCGTAGTAAGAAAATAGGAAGTAAGAAAAATCTGGCAATTGCAACCAAGAATTTGTTAAAGTATTCAGGAGCAATGTAAGATCGTCCGGAATTCCCCGAATAAAATTCTGGCATAAATAAAAGTCGGTAATTTCTTTCGACGCATCGTCCTAATCCATCTTTTCGCCTCCCCCTCGAGCCATAGTTGTAATTAAAGGGCACTGTTTAACAAGGGCCGTATATCTTCAGAATTATCAATTTATACATCCGCATCTGTGACAATTTTAATTTTTTGTCATTAAAATCTCGTTCTACCACAATTTATTTCACTAATTAATTCAAAAAATTAACCGCAACACTGGGATTAGCCTTTTAAATATCTTAAATGCCTTCCCCGCCCTTTTTTGACTCAACAAGACAAATTTTTTTCGTTCAGCTGCCTCCTTTTCTTTCAGATGATGCCCGTTTTTAATTAAAACAAAAATCTTTTTAATGGATCTCACTTATCCTCAAGTATTTGAGATTGTTAAGCTTGACAAATACACTGTAAGGATTCTTATCAAATTTTTTGCAATAAACATTATATAAAATAAATTCTATATTAAAAATGAACTATTACATATATACATATATATATATATATATATATATATATATATATATATATATATATATATATATATATCTATATATATATCTATATATATATATATATATATATATATATATATATATATATATATATATATATATATATATATATATATATATATATATTGTGGATCAGACCTTGACGTGGTAAAGGGGCTTGAGTAGGTTAATGGCTTTGGGCTGTTCCGTCTGGATCGTATGCCCCTGGCGGAAAAGTCAAAACAGAGACCTCAGACTAACATGATCCAAAATCTGCTAACCCGCATTGGACCAGCGTGGTAGATTATGGTCCAGCGCCGTCCCATCGCTTGACGCTTTTCACATTATTTTGATCAAAAGTGGCATATTAACCATCAACCATTCACTATACTTGCCTGGCTTGGATTTGGCTCCCTGAGACTTCTACTTCTTTGAAAAATTGCCGATGAAAGGTTAGGGCAAATGAACATGGCCGACATTGAAGCCATTCAAAAATCACTGGATAATGTATAGATTATCTAAAATTTTTCTCTGTAACAAACATATTCTTTAACTGGTTTCTTTTACATTCAAGAGCCAAAATTTAGTTTCTACATCCTCACAATATACTAATGAGCCTGACGTTTATAATATATGAATTATTACTATCAATATATGCCCTGAGGAATACCAAAAATTTAATAAAAATTGTTAGATTTTAATGTATTGTTCGTTAATCAGCACACTAATTAATTTAAACAGTAATTAATTTTATAGAATTGTCTGGTTTTACTTCGACTTTCATATCTGACAACAGCAGTATCATTTTCAAAGTCAAGATAACCTGTTAATGATATTTACATTCCTCATCGGAAATATCATTGTTTGTCGTATTAATTTCGATATATATTATCGTTATCAATTTTACAACTGTGTATAATTAAAGAATTCTTAATTATTCACATTCTCTATTCTTAAAAAAAAACACTTACACTTAATATTATTCACTTCGCTTCTGATGTGCTTATACATTTTAAATTTCTGTTAATGTCTAACTCTTCAAAAATGAATCATTATAATTATCTTTTTATTTCGGTTGTCAAAGATAACTTCTTCAATACAAAAGTTTCAATTTGAAACAGAAGACCCCTCTAATCATTACAAAATACTCAGGAAATTTCATATTAAATGCATACAGACATACTTGTTTCAAGCCATCACTGAATACTGCATGGGTCTGTTATCATTTTTTATAAGAAGTTCTATTTATGAAGGAGTTCTAGTTCTGGCCTATGGCACTTAACTATTTGTTCAATCCGAATAGTAATTGATATTGAGGTTAACTGTTTCATTTTACTGTTTATTTTACTTCAGTTCTAAGGTCTAACTACGTGTTCTACGTTCAGATAACTGATGAATGAACGTGCTATTTACGCATCTTACAGGAAACATGATAGTTATGTTTATCTTGAGTTAACTTATAAAGAGTTGTCCAAGAAAATTGTTAGAACTTTAAAATGAGGCACAATAATAACTACAAGTGATAATCCGGTAATTTTTATTTTTTCTTTAAGAACAAATAATAGCGTTATGTTTCGAAAATAATGTGGTTCAAATGTCCCGCTCGGCTTCGTCTGATGGAAAGCATCCTGGAGATCCAATTTGAGATTACACTTTCACAGATACTGCGTAGTATTTTACCAATGGTGGCTTGAATATTTTCTTTAGAGTCAGGAATTATTTGGGGTTTATTTAGCATAACTCCACAAAAAATAATTCAAGAGCATAAGACTGCACGATCTTGGTGGCCAATTAACATTACCATTTGGCGAAATTACATACCCAGGAAATTTTTCTTACATTAAGTCGATTATCTGGCAAGATATTTGACAAGTCTTGTTGAAAGAAATCATTGTTTATCTCCATATTTATCAATTGAGTCCAAAGATATGCATAAGAATATTCCTCCAGCGTTCACCATTAATAGTAGTACGATTTCTATCATCGTCTTCAAAAAAAAAATAAGACCATAGCACTTATTCAGCCCAAAAACCGATTAAAGCCTGCAGTTATATGTGTTCACAAACTTATTAAGTCTGAAGTGCGCTTCGGATGCCGGAAAAGATTACACAAGCCAACAGTTGTTTTGGTGCCGGTGTATTTGGAGCTGATTTCATTCGAATTTGATGCCCTGAATTCAAATATGGCATTAATTTTTGCCTAAGAGCTCAAATTTCTAAGATATAACATTTTAGTGAAATATACATTACACTGTTTTATGTTAAATCCATGGATCAAATAAAAAAAAACTAAACACGGAATTTTTATTATTATATTATACAAATATTATTATATGCAAAGATAGACGAAAAAGTCATCAATGAAACCAAGTAATCACTGAACACTTCAAAAGCTTCTTTTCTTCTTGACAGAATAATGGTAGCAGACCCTTATCTATTGTACGGTAAAAGGTAGTTTTCGTTCCTTGTTCCAGTAAATTTTTGTCGTTTAACCTGGAAGCCAGCCAGAAGCTTCATTTGGCAGATTGAGATCTCTGGTGAGGTCATTTAACACATCTTGGTTAAAACGTTGAGGAATTGATGACGTCCCCTTATAATCTCTGCCACCTTCATTAGTATCAGAAGGGTGATCAGAGACGTGGTTTTTGAGTTCTCTCCAAACCATCGGTATGCCAAATTTTAGATTTTTTCTTTTCCTGGTAGTCTACTGTCGTAAATGTTCTGTACAAGTTTTATAGACCAGATGCGGTGCCCTGGTTTTATCCTGATCACCAAGCCCGACACCAAAATCTCCAAGATAAGCTCTTTTTACAAAGTTACTAACAGTTTTTCGTCTAAGACCTGTCGTAAGGCAGGAGAATGACCGGGTTAAATCAGGCTGCCATTAGACTTTGGACATTGCATAGCTAAATATTCGAATAATAAAAACGGATACCCGACTGCAAGAGCGATTGATCGAAAATATACATTGGAATGTTATAAAACTATGTAAAACACGAAGAAACAGCGAAGAGCTAATCTGCACTGTACTCTGCAGTTGGGGTACGAGGAATGGATGATGTGGTGGATATGTTGGTCTTTTTCCAGATGCACCATTTCAACTGTGCAAATGCTGATGTTGCTTGCCTTATTCGGCTGTTGTCTTTAGTTGAGCATGCAACTTTTTGTTGTTGTACTTTTGATTCCAGATAATTGAATTCTTTCACCTGTTCTATTTGGATGCTGTTTAGGTAGATCTTTGACTATGAACTGAACTATCCGTGGTTACGACTTTTGTTTATTCAGTATTTATTTTTACTATGATTTACAGACATCTTTTTAGACATGTGCAGTAACATAAATGCGGTCCAGGATGGATGTTGTTTCCGTATCACTATTGCCAAAAATTACATTGCCTTCTGCAAACATAAGACCGGTTAAAAATCATATTGTGTTTACATCATACTGCGTTTCGTGACTGTTTGTAAAGAATTTTTTCATAACTGCGTCAATAACAGTGCTGAAAAAAGTAATTGAGAAACAATGTCTCTTTGTCGGACACCCATTGTAACTGGAAATGCTGTTGACAGTTCATTTTAGATACGTATACAGCTGGTTTATGCCTTATACAACACAGTTGGCTGATTTCAAGGAACCATGAGAATTCTAATGGGGTTCTAATTCCTCGGGTCTAATAACGTAGGTAATAATTTTTATAATTTTAATAATTTTAAATGGTTTGAATTAAAAAAATGAAACTTGCAGGTGTGTAAAGGGCTGAATAAGTGGTATTGGGGCGTATTGGTATTTTTTTAAGTTACTGTACCACACTCATGTTAAAAAACATTATTTTATTCTTGATGAAGTAACTGATATGAATTTGTGCTTGGGTCAAGATGAGAGATGAAATAGTGAAATGTTAAGATGTATTTATTTACAAAAATATCCCAATAGACGCCAATCGGATAGACAAGGATTTTCTCAAGTGGATCGGACTTGAAATCGGCTAGAATATGATATTTAAGAACAGAATAAATATTCTGGATGACCGCCATGAGTTAGAACTGTTAACAGGGAGGAACACATCTTAAATTTAGTGGAAAATAATACCAGCATAAGTTCCAGATGATTAAGTGCAATTGTGGGTCAAATATTTCATTAATTTATTTTACAGGTATTACTTAAACAGCAGTTTTGACCATATCATATTTAACCGGTGCAGGCACTACAAGAAAGAGACCCTATTTTAACATTCAATTTCTCCACATGGTTTCTTCAAAAATGCGCTGAAAATTTTTTTTTTGATACAATTGCATTCAGAAGAAAAATCACAACTTTTTGAAAATGTGTTATTAGATATCAGATTACCAATGTAAAATCTACACTACAGTCATTCAGCTCATAATGCGAGGGTAGTAAGACTACCCTCTATTACTATAGTTGGTCTATAGTACTATAGTTTGTAAACGGCAGCATACGTTCAAGGAGATTGTCTAGTGACTGTGTTATCACAAGTAAAATTTTAGATTAATGTGGGAATGGCTACACACGAGTGTGTGTGTAAAAATAACGAGTGAAAATAAGTTGCAAAACTTCCAAAAACTGGCAAAAAAATCAGATTTCTGATTCGAAGAAAAAGCAGAAAACGCAATTTGCATGCTTCAAATAATTAATAATAGGTCTTTGGGATACGATTCAAAAACGAAGAGACAATGCAAATATATAATATTACCTTGTCCACAGAAATCTTGCAAAAGCAAATCGAAGGTAAAATTAAAATTGATTAAAGAAACAGTAGATTCTTTTCGTAAAAATATAGTTAATAGAGAGGGTTTTCCAATAAGAGCGCCAGAATTTTAAAATGAGGCACAATAACTACAAGTAATAATCCGGTAGTTTTTGAAGAACAAATTATGGCATTAGGTTTTGAAAATAATGTCGTTCAAATATTTTTCTCGGCTTTGTCTGGTGAAATGCAATCTGGAGACCCAATTTTCAGTTACTCTTTCACCCATATCGTTTGGTATATTTTCAATGGTGGCCTGATTATTTCGTTTAAGCCAAGAGTTGTTCGGAATTTATTTCTATAAACCAGAAATTGAACATAACCTTAACAAAAAATAATCCAAATAATTGGTGGCCAGTTGACATTATTTCGCGAAATAACGCACCCAGGAAACCTTTTTTGCAATAAATCGATTGTCTGGCCAGATGTGTGACAAGGCACCATTTTGTTGAAAGAAAACATTGTTTATATCCACATTTACCAGTCCAGGTCCAAAATATTCTGTTAGAATATTTTTATAACGTTCACCATTAACATTAACCCGATTTCCATAATTGTCTGCAAGAAAATTAGGTCTTATCACCTTTTCAGCCCAAAAACCGCTGCAGTGACTTTCTGATTCAAATCCTGCAGTTATCATAAAACCATTAAGTCAGAAGTGCTCTTCGTTGGAAAAGATTATTTTTTCCCCAATGTGGGGGCACTGTTAAATCGATGTATTGAACACAGCAGTCTATGAGTGATATTTACATTTCAAGCTGTGTTGCCGCTATTACGTTTCAAAGTTCTAACACTCATAAGTTTTTGTTGAATTTCAAGAATGAGAAGGATAAACAAGCAAACAGTGTATATTAAGATGGTATATTAGTTTTAAGATGATCAATACAGTTTTTATCATATCCTGATGATGTTAATTCCATTAGCGAGACTCGTGTTCGGTAATTGTGATTTGATGTAAGTGGAAAATTATAAAGTTTTTATTTAAAACTAAAGGTTCCAAAATTAAAATTATCAAAAATACACAACTTATGTTAGAAGTAAAAAAATACACGTCTGTAAAATTGATAATAAAAAATCCTTGTTGGAAGATTCGATAGGTACTTATATTTTACTAAACATATGTTTTATAATTGCAAAAAAACAATGACAATTTTCTCGATCGTATTATTTCTGAAAGCACAAAAGAAAAATAATTTGGCAAAAATAAAATGTTTGTGTGGATGTGGATAATCTTAGTTAATATTCGGGCATTTTCGTCTGAAGTTGGGGCCAGATGCGACAACCAATTCCAAATGACACTTGAGCGATGGCTCATATTACCCTGTGGGATTTTGAACAGCTTGCGGAAACAGTTTGAATAGACAGCCACTTGATTTTGAAGGGTGCAATGTACGAGAACGACATCAATTTGACACCGTTCTTAGAACAATTTAAAAATGTAAAATAAATCGCCTTTGAATATCATTGTCGCGATTTTAAAAACTTACTAGACGGTAATCCTATTTGCTTACAACACAGTTTATATGAAAGTATGCCTTATTACTAATCTACTTTCATTGAAAAATTCAGCTGCTTTGTTATTTGTTGTCTATTTTAAAGCCATTGTACACGCATCATTTTGTGTTCCGCACAATATTATCCAGTTTTTCAAAAGCGAAAAAAATACAGTATCTTAAATATGTATTAGATTTGATAATATCCTGATAATTCTAACATGAGTAGCGAAATGTGCAACGATACATTGTAAAAAAGTGAATTGGAGGTTTATGGAAATTCTGATTATGAGATTTAAAAAAAATCATAACATATTCATCTAGTAATTTAATACATTCAGACTGACGGCGTTCCTATTTTTTAATACCCCCAGTATAATGCGATTTGTCCAACTCTGTAATGTAAGCGCTTGTCTCAGTTTTGATTTCATCATTTGAAGTGAATCTTTGTTCAGCGAGCCATTTCTTTAGTCTTTATAACGAGAAATCATCACGGGAGCCAAATCCGGCGAATATGGAGTATGTGGAGATACTTGGGAGTGTATTTTTACGCACAGTTTTGCAACAACAATCTTAGACGTGTGTGCAGGTGTATAAGTGATATTAGTGTGCAAGTTGTGAAAGAGTATTTTCTTTTTATCCAAGTGTGGACGGTTAGTCTTTTCAATTAGTCCTGCAGAGAGGCGTAATGCTCTCCCGTGATGGTTCTACCTTTTGCCAGATAGTCTATGGGCATCATATCACAAGAATCTCAAAAAACTGTAGCCATGATTTTTCTTACAGATGGCACAGTTGTCACTTCCTTGGAGCACTTTTACCTGCTCCTATTCACTGTTGCTGCCTGCCTGCTGCTTCATCTCTGGCATGTCATGCTGAATCCATGTTTCATCTGCTGTTATAAAACGCGGAAGAAAAATCGCATTTACATAAGAATGCGTCTTTGGTTGACTCTTAAGAAACGCGACACCCTGATTTTCTCTGAGTATTTTATCGGTTGTACCGAGTTTTGGGCTTCCAAAAAGGCATCATTTAGTTTTTTCCTATCGAGAATGAATGGAAAAAAATCCTTTAAAATGAAATATATCTTTTCTTGTAAATTACAATAGAGAACGTACTTCTCGAACTCGTTCTAGCTATTTTTGAGAAAATGTGAAAACGTGTTTGCTTTATTTCGCAGAAATAAATTCTTACAAGAGGATTAATAATGAAGAGAACAACCAGGTCCTTAGCGTCGAACTAATGAATCAAAAGATTAAAAATTAATTTTTTCTAGTTGTAAAATTGAGGAAAGAAATGTGTATTATAATAAAATTGATTACTTTATTGAATTAAAATGTAGAAACTAATTTAAATATCGTTAAAGATTATAATGATCTGGAACTTTGAGGAAGACGTTTGGTTTATACCAATTATTGTGATATTTTGCGTTCTATACACATGTTAAAAGAACTCTTAGTGCAAATGATGTTAAGATGATCTCTGAATTTTTCGTCTTCAGAAAACAAGGTTAAAATGAAACTTTTAGTGAGAATTTTTTTTTATTATTAAATTGGAATCGTTTTGGGAAACGGCCATTCCGTAAGATAGTATCTACTTTGTCCGTCACACGAATTTTATTTTTCAGACAAAAAAAACTTATACCAATTCATATTACACGACTTAATGTAAATTATTTTTTCTTGATGAAAATATAAGAATAATAAGAAGAAAAAAGGATCGTGTTACGGTTAGGAATAATTGGATCGCACAAAAATGACCAAAACAAATTGAAGAATCCTCAGGTCGTCCATGACATATTGGATAACGTAAAATCAGTGGCATGACGGATATAATAAATCATCATTGCCATGGCATGTCTTGGCAAAAGTTCATTTTAAATGATGAACGAGTTTCGAACATAAATTCTTTCAATACCTAGAAATGTATCTTGGCAAAGCACAGTTACACTGCTTACCCTTAAAAATAATGAATATAAAGTATGATATATAATAACTTTTTGTAATTGCAACGAGATGTTTCATTGTCTATTTTGTAAAATAGCCTAACTACTCATATATATTCTTTTGTTGTCTTAATGTCGAATGTTCAGATCATAATACTTTTTAAATTAATCAAATTACTGAAAGTATACATATCTGTCTAAAAAGGAACCTGAACTTTCTCTCTAAGAGGAGAAAATAAGAAATATTTTTATGGGTACGTCTACATTTATAGATCATTTAAATTATTTCAAACTTTTACAAGACTTTACACAAACTTTTTCGTCTTTAAATTTCGTGTTAAACAATTATTGTCAAAATTATGTTAATTAAATGTGTCGTTAGCAACAATGCAACTTTGTTGACACATTTTCATGTTGTACTTGAGTTGGTGTAGGTTTGGGAGTTGTTGATCTAAACTTTTTCCTTCAAAAATCTCCGTAAAAAATAATCCGGAGCCGTCAAATCAGGAGATCTAGAAGGCCACAATAAATCTAGATTATCATAAATTTGGAATATTGGTCTAGCAGGCAAGCGTAATACTTTCCGGTGATGGTCCTATCTTTTGCCAGGAAAACCATAGTTATGACTTTTTTTGCATATGGAATAGTTTCCACTTTCTTTGGCGCACTTTCACCTTCTGTTACTCATTGTTTGGCCTGCTGCTTCATCTCTAGCATGTAATTGTATATCTATGTTTCATTTGCTGTTATAATACGTAGATGCGCTTTTTGTTGATTGTTAAAAAACTCGGCACCCATCGAGTCATCAGTCGGCCATCATTTAATACGATATTGTGGATTTTTCTGGCTATTTTGTTGGTTGTAGCGGTTTTTGGGTATCCAGAAAGCAGTAGCGGCTCGTGAGGGAGGGCGCCGCCCGTCCAGGATTTATCACAGTGAACAATTTTTCAGAACAAAACACCATTGCCAAACAAAATGGCATCGTGACAATTATCCGAATCACTTTATGGGATAAAGAATCATCTTTATATAGCAAGTTTCTCAATAAAGAGTTTTGTTGAAAGCAGATTTAGTATATTTAGTATCTAGTTGTATTTTTTGTCTTAACATTTTATAAATTATATTATAAACCAAATCTGGCAATTAGGCATTATATCAGTACAGAACAGCCTGTTCATCTTGTTTTGAAAATCTAGCTAAATTTTTGAGAAGAATCGCTTGTATCATTCAAAAATTTTTATCCGTGACACTGTTCATCATCCAGATATTTCATAGTTTGTGAATACGTTTTTAAAAAACTTCAGTACCTACATAAGTTAAAAGCTTGTTTTTAGTAATAACATCTCATTCTTAACTGATGCTAGTAGCATTTCTACTAATTTGAAGTAAAGAAGAAAATATTTATTATAACCCAATATTTCATTTCAATCCATACTATATATTTGGCGTTTTATATTTATCAGGTTTTGAAATGTAACAAGATATTTGAATAGTTTTGATAACTGGTTGACATAATGTGTATTTTAAGTATCGATGAGTTCTAAAATATCCATATATAGATAACGTTACAATCATGGTAGTAAACTGAGTTGCAATGAAACACGGTAGTCCTAGATTATAATTTATTATAATTGTTGGTACGTCCTTTATTTTATAACTCTAATTAATGACTTTGTTTGGATTATATCTATGCTATTTTATACTATTTAAAGTATAATAATTCTATTAATAGCATTTCATTTTAATGTAGGATCTATAGCATATATTAATAAACCATATTAGAAAAAATCAGTTATAAATTGTGCTAATATATATGGGTGCCAGTTAATATGAACTAGCCCTTACTACTACTATTAAGCCGTAACTAATAGTTGTAGTATTTTATTTCTATTTTTATGTAAAGGCTAATAATATATCGTTTTTTTTGGGAAAAAGCTCTTCTTAGAGGCGCCAGTGTTGCAGCGGTGTCTAAGTCGATGGCTTGACGGTATGTGATACGGGTTCGATTCCCGTTCAAGGAATAGCCCCTCAGTCATATCAATTTGAGACTGGATATGGATACTTTCTAAGAATTCTTTTCTGCTGGTTACTCGTTGGTTGCTACAGTCGGTAGATTTTCGACAAAATTGAGCAAAAATCTGAGGTTTGATAGCCTATTGTAGATGCTCAATTGGGTTAAGTATGGAAAGCTGATGATGTGGTTTTATAATCCACGTTAAGCTGAAGGTCCAGTTGCTATATAGCAACCTAGTCTGCTATGCATCTATAACGGAAATTTATCAATCTTCTTTCCCGATTCCAACTAGAAATATCTAATATATATCCTATATTTTGTATATTCTTTGTATCAGTTCACGGTGAATTTAAAAGACCATTAAAATACTCTCTTCATCTTCGAATAATATCTTTCCCTTTTTAGGTTAAATTGTCCTCTTTATTCTTATGTCCAACTGGTTTCAAAATAAAACACTTACAAATTAAATAAAAACATTTGTATCAATCTTTTATATTGTATTGTCCTGGATGTATATTTAGTAACAATGTAAGATGCAAGAATCTTAGCTGCTATAAGTCAAATAACAAAATTTATTAAGCGTTTCTTCTTCGTTTTTGATGTTGCTATTTCCAAATGATTTTAATCAAATAATCCTGGTGTCTCTCAAAAGAATCGATTACTTCAGCAATTTTTGATAAGCTTCCCTTTCAAAACTAAAACTACATTTGGTGCTCTTCTTCACGCTCAAAAAGCTGGACAAGATGAAGATACTTCTGATGGAACAAAACGTTTTTTAATACATCTAAAAGATATTCAAGCTTATATCAACCAACCATTGAAATATTTCATATAATAATATAATTTTTGTATAGAAAATACACGTTTATTGTATGTAAATGATAAAAAATATTATATTCGAAGTATTGCCCATCGCTGGCTATATATTTTTCGCACCTGTCTGACAATTTGTGGATGCCACGCCAAAAAAAACTGTTGCTTTTTTAGGCAAACCAGTGATCGAGCCATTTTCGTATGAAGTGAAACGCTGCTCAGCAAGTGCGTGTCCCATCGATGCAAATAAGTAGTTAACGGATGGAGGGAAGTCTGGTGAGTAAATCGAATGCGAAAGTATTTCCCAATTAAACACCTCAATCTTTTCCTTGACCAGTTTTGCTGTGTTTGATGGTGTATTATTATGAAGTATCACTTTGTGTTGCCTTTTTTGGTCGTTTTTCATGCAAAGCTTGATTCAAATCAATCAGTTGTTGTCGGTAGTATTCAGTATTACCAGTTTCGCGAGGTTTTAGCAGCTCATAATAAATCACATCCTTCTGATCCCACCAAACACAGAGCATTGTCTTCCGTCCATACCGATTTGGCCTTGCAGTCGATGTTGATGGTTTGCTTGGAGTTACCATGATATTTTACACTTAAGATTCTCAAAATATATCCTTTTTTCATCGTCAGTCACAATTCGATGAAGAAATGACTTTCTTTTGTATCTGGCGAGTAGCATTTCGCAAGTGGTTTTTCGATTTTCCTGCTGTCTTTCATTCAGTTTATGTGGAACCCCTTTTCCCATCTTCTGGATCATTCCCATGGCTTTCAAACGTATAGAGACGACTTCTCGTGTCACATTTAATTGATCCGCGAGTTGTTGTTACGTTTGAGTGTCATCCTGAACCAACAATGCTTGCAGTTCGCTGTCTTCAAACTTTTTCGGTGGTCTTCCACGTTCTTCGTTTCTCATGTCAAAATCGCCAGTTTTGAATTCTTTAAACCAACTGTTGTATAAAACTTGTATTGTTGTGAGTTGAAAATCTTCGTTACATGTCAACAAGGAAATGGTGCCTATGACGCGGTTTGACGATAACTGCATTGACAGCTAGGGCCATCTATGGGTAAATTTAATATTTTTAGACCTGGTAATACTCCATGGGCCTTTTTTAAACACGATCCTTCGGCTTGGGATACTTTTGAGGATTTTAAACCAGGAGTTGTTCTATTGATTGATGATGACACCGCCGAAAAAGGTTTAAACTAATGAAGGAATTACTAGTGTTTTAATAAAGAAAAATGACCAAAAGCAGTTTTTGTTACAAGTGGTAAAAGACGACACTCTCAAATGTTTAATGTTTATATTTGACTTTGTTATAAACTTTTTTCTTTTTTAAAATTAAATACCGTTTAATACTTCGATTTTTACAAATATATTTAATTCGTAAAACAGCTATGAATTTTAAATTTTGTATTGCCCTCTATATTCCCATGTTTAATTACATAGTAAACTTCAAATCATTTGAGGCACGGGCTAATATTAACAGATTTCTCTGAAATTTGAAATATATCCTTTTTTGCCGTATGAAAAAACTTTTGGATGGAAATATATAAATATCCAGTGGTAATCCAGTGATGTCGCTAATCTAATCGATTCACCTGTTTTCTGTTCGTCCTCGAGGTCTATTGCGATTAACTTTGCCGTGGACAATTCACTTGCCTAGGTTATTATGATTTCTTCTCATGATGTGATCAAAGAATTCCAAGATTTTCCCTTCCACAGGGCGGCTTAGATGGTTATCTATATCTAGATCATTGATGACGAATGGAAAAGACGGCAAATGACAGACCCACATGGCGTGAGAAGATATACAGACAGATGCCGCTCCATGAGGAAGATAATCGTCAAAAACCCGCAGACAAACAGGTTGGACCGCGTGTATCAATTCTGTATCCTCCTGACCTTAAATGCCTAGCTTGCGGGAGAACATCTAGATCTAAGATGGGTTCTCTGAGTCACTATAAAACCGATAATAGCTCATGGAAACTGACAGCCATTGCTGAGGTCATACTCGTATCGCATTAACAGCCATCATAATCACTGATTGTTAACATTTTTACTGTTTTTCTTACACTTTAATAGAAAATTGTCTTTAACCAGCATTTTGTTGTCAATCAGTAATTTTAATTATAATTAAATAAGTAGAGATTAATAGTGCCGTTTCCAAATACAAACTATGATGAACTCTGATAAACAGTTTATTATAGTTTGTATTTGAAAAAGACACTATGTGTCGAAACAATTGTTAAACATACAAGTTTATATATAGTGGAAATTTTAGATATTAATCTTTGCTTATTTATTTAAAATTAATTTTCATCAAGTACTGACTACCTCATTTAATTTAATTCTAATTATGTTAAATTTCTTTAATTTTCCAGTAACAGTCCTTCTAAAGGAATTGACAGCTTTCCATCATAGTTAAAACGAGTTATTTAAATCAATCAGTCCCGACATTTTCTGTTTTGAGTTAATGTGTTCAGTAGAATTTTCTATATTCAAATAAGATCAGGAAACACAAATTTTCATTGGAAATTTGTATTTCAATGATGATTAATTCGTTTTTTTAGGGCATATGAATGCATATTTAAACTATTATATTAAAGCAAACTATATATAATAGTTTTCAAAAAGATGTATTAAAATGCAGATAGTAAATTGGAAAAGGTTTGCAATTAATGAAAAAATTGAAATGTATTGTACATTATCTTTAATTGAATGAATAGGTATAAATTGGGGATAGAAGTTCCATGGTAACTTATACAATTGTTTTCATTTAGTTTTTTTCGTTTTAAAATATATTTATTTTAAATTGTTGATTGATTTGTCCGTTAATTAGTGATAGTTCATTTTTTAAAAAGGAATAAGACCATTTTATACTTTGTTTAGTTTAGTTTACTAGGAAACTATAGTCACAAACATTTAAAAATAAAAGTGATAGATAACAAAGTATAACATTGTTTTATATTTATTTCAATTTGTTTTCAAATATCTTTATTTCAAATTTATGTTCATCATCCCCTAGTTAAACTCTTTTGTTCGTATTGCCAATCTCTCACCAACAGTGACTTTTTGAAGATCGGGTGATATCTTCGATATTTTCTTATGGATTTTTCTCATATACAGCAAATTTAACAAAAAAAAATCAGGGAACGACCATTTTTTTACTAAAATTAAATAATCGTATACGCTGTTCGGAGAAAAGATCCGTTAAAATGCGGATTGTAAAATTTCAAAATCGGCAAGATATAAATGACAAAGTGGCGTGGCTTGGTGTAAAACGAGCCGAAGAACATCCTGCATCGATAAATATCAAGCATTTCGATATGGAAATGTGCAGAAAGTCAGAAAACAGTGACCGCTGGCTAAACGCTGTACAGTTAGGATTGTGGTGCATTACTGTTTGAAAGAGCGGGCGTTACATAAGCGCAACAAAACGTGCTAATTAATTTTCCATCATGGTTACATTCATTCTGAGAATAAGAGTGTTATCGGCGCGCTGATTGCTATAGTTGGCGTGCCCCTCCCGGCAAATCTTGCCGCTGCTGTCAGTGCAGAGAACCGACTAGGACGCGGACAGTATACTTGTAGAATGTAGTCACCTTTCACCCACATGGAGACTCGCCATCACCATCACATGTCATACAAGCTCCAGGTTTAAACGGCTGCTAGCCATGCAGTGGCGTTACCCATCATTCAATAAAACTTTTCTCCTCGCCTTTTATAAAATTTCTAACGAATATAGTATTCGGTGTCACTGCTCATTTAATATGATATGATAGCGTTAAGACATTACAGTTTTCTATGAATTTATCTTGAATTCTCTCTGATATTCATTTTAATTATGTAATTTTGAGCGTTATAAATGCCTCTTGATGGTCACCGTTTTGTTAAAATTCTTTGACAGCAATCGCGTTATAAAACATATTCTTATATTTTCTTCGTCTGCTAATTTTAGGGTATTTCATAAATTGGTTTATACATTCCTATTTCTTCATGATATTTTTGTTTAACTGCATAGAATTTACTTTCCAAGGTCATTGAGAGTAGTTTGGATACAATGAAGTTATCCAACTTGTCACTTGATGTTCTTTCTGTAATTTTGTTTAGTACTCTCCAGTCCAAGTTGAAATCAGCTTAGGTAATATCTGATTAATATGGCTGATTGGATAATATCCTTGGACTTTGGTCTCATCTTGGTGAACATTTCGAAACAGTATTGTCGGTTAACATTTTTACTAACAGATAAGTATATTCGTAAAAAGTACTGGAAAATTCAGTATTTTATTTTAAGTTATTTGTGTCGTTCAGTTATTTACCCACGCCAATGTACATTTAACATCGTAAATATCACAAGCATAATTTATAAACCGACTAATTTCTATCGTGCTCATGCATATCACTATGACTATCATTTGACACAAAAAGTGACACATTTTCTAAATGTAATCTAATGTATTGAATCGTGATAATGTTGTCAGTTCACACCTAATATGTTAAACGTACTATTATAACTTATTAATTTCATTTTATATAGCACTAATTAAACCTTTACAAAGATCGTTTAAGTTCATTGCTTCCAATTAGGTAACTTGTTGAGGTATACACAGTGCATCAACTAAATTTTAATATCTCGAATACTACTCGATTGTGTACCTAATATATATATATATATATATATATATATATATATATATATATATATATATATATATATATATATATATATATATATATTATATATATATATATATATATATATATATATATATATATATGTATATATATATATATATATATATATATATATATATATATATATATATATATATATATATATATATATGTCATGATGACAAAACTTAAATAATAAAACTACCAAAAAATTGTTAGTTAATTAGTTAATATATTTAGAATCATAGCAAATGAGAGTAATGTTATGAGAGTTCACATTACGTTATCTACAAAAAGGAAGTATTGTCACATCAAGCCAGATAATCGATTTATTGCAAGAAGTTTTCTCGATGCGTTATTTTGCTAAATGGTAATGTCAACTAGCCACCAAGATCAGGCGATCAGGCGATCTTACGCCCTTGGATTATTTGCTGGGGGGGTTATGTTAAATCTCTGGTTTACAAAAATGAACCCGAACAATTTTTGAACGAAACATTTAAGCCACCATAATTTTTCTTTATAATGGGAATTTCGGTTAGTTAATAAGTTTTAATGTTTTTATTATTTTATTGTCGTTTCGGTTTAATAACGAACCATCCTCAGAATATTTCTACAATGAACATTATTTTTATAAAAAACACAAATTTACATTTAAAAACTTAAACAAAAACTTAACAATGTCTAATTAAACAATTAATTTTTAAAACTTTTTAACTAATATGTAACATTTTTTTATAAATTTTTAAATGACATATATTTGACTCTGGCATTGAATGTTACTCTGTTATTGAACCGAAACATCAATAAAACAATAATATGGATCTACGCTTGATAGTTAACGTACCTTGGTATGTCTCAAATATAGTCGTTGAAGGGGATTTGAAAGTGACTTCAGTAAAACGTGAATTTCAAAAATAGCGTGAAAGATGGAAAGGGTATTCCAATTGTTAGAATCATCATGGATGAAATCATGAAATCAACATGTCGGAAAGGTTTAAAACCTACCGACTTGTTGATTAGGTTCAATTAACAGATTTTACATATGTTTTGTTATCTGAGTTAGTTGAAATGAATGTGTATGAAAGTTTATTTTACAGTTGGAAAACTGTTTGTTTAATTATTATAGTGCATTTTGTTCTTTTAACATGTATTTTTTTCTTCAGATGATAAAAATATATAAATTATAATTAATCATGCTTGTTTGGCCTTATTTGTATTGTTTTCTTCATTAAGTGTTTCAATGTAACAAATTAATATCTATGGGAATTAGATTAATATTGTTAATTGTTCCTTTGGTTCACTGTTTGCAACATTCAGCTAGGATGTCTTTTAGTCTGAGCTAGAACTAGATCTGTGCGAAACTCTACCTTGGACAAAATGTGACAAATACTTTTTAGTTTTAAATTGTTGCGTTCAAGAAGTATTTAATTGGAATATGTTCCGAATTTCTCTGCAGATTACTGTGCACAGTTGGAGGAATGTATGTTGAAAATTAAATGAATCAAAAGTTAATATTTTCTATGTATGGTAAATATATTTTATAATATTTATTATACAATTTTTTAGACACACTGTGTATAATTTTCGGACGATGGTTTATTCGGGAGGTGTGGTGGGTACGACACTGGCTTGGGCGCATTATGAGAGCGCTTGATCATGATCACCTTGCGGCATACCATCACTCATAGGCCCTGCTGTCTTAAAAATGCCGCAAATGCTTCTTGCAGGTCTTTGCGATGGTAGATTAAGTCCACCGATAGTCGTTTCAATACACATGTGCGGAACGTATTATAATGTTTCACTATTTGACCTTTCGGGTGACCATAACTGTTTCACCTTATTTGAGATGAATAAAACTTTAACGCCAACCTTTTAACTATTTCCTACAGCTATTATTTAATTTTATTATATTTATTTCAATTTCATTTTATTGTGTTTCAAGAGCTAATTAATCTTTTCTCTTTTAGTTTGGTTAAATTTATCATTACATGAAATTAGTATGCTAATTTTAACACAATCATATAATTATTTTAGTTTTGTACATACGAGGGATTTACGAACAGTACTTTTACTGCACACTGGACTTAATGTTTCACGTGTTTGCCTTGTTTAAGTATGGAGGTATTGGATAAAATTGGATATGATTGGATAAAATTGGATAACATTGAATAAAATTGGCTACAATTGAATCAAATTGGATAAAATTGGATACAATTTTATAAAATTGGATAAAATAGGATACAAATAAATAAAATTGAAATGACAAATGTCATAAAGTATGACAACTTTGAATTAGACATCTTAACATCCTTCCTTTGTAAAAATGAAGGGTGATATCACTGAAAAAAGATCTACTGGATTAGGTGTGGATTAGGTGTAGTATTATATTAGAGGCCCTTACTTGAAATTAATGGAATTGGTTCCAAAATTGGGACATAAAATTGAAGACAGTCGGAACTCTCTAGCCAGCCCAGGACGTTACCAGTTTTTATCCCATGGTTAGGGTAAGAGGATCAATATATTCTGTACAAGAGGATTCTTGTGCAGCGAGTTCTGCGCTGTAGGAGAAATTTTGCAAAATAGTTCAATGATTTGTGAAATCAAGAGGACGCTTTGGTTTTGGATTTGGTTTTTCCTAACGAAATAGGATGCGTTAAGTGCCATATGTAGGATGCAGGCTTTTGGGAAAAAGAGTTGAAAAGAAATATAGACCAAGCCTAGTATCGGCATAATAAAATGGATCTCACTAAAAATGGTAGACTAGAATTCTAATTTTAGGAGAGAGTTTACTGGATATGGAGGAACTATTTAAGTTTTCTATCAAATTGTAGGACTAGATAAGTTGGTTTTTACAGCCAAGTTCTGGGTGCTGGGTAGGCAAGGTATGTCAAGGTATGCAATTAAAGTATGGAATGTTGTTAGACTAAAATTCTTTTGTGCAATCGGTCTATTACTGAGTACCATGTTTTGGAGAAATACTTTTTTTGCATCTGTGCTTTATGATGGTTCATAAAGCCTTGCTTCATTCAAAAACGAATAAACTTAAAATGAGAACCATCATAAAACACAGCTGCAAAAAAAAGTATTTCTCGAAAACATGGTACTCAGTAATAGACCGATTGCACAAAAGTGTGTGTGTGTGTGTGCGCGCGCGCGCGCGTGTGTGTGTGTATGTGTGTTTATATATATATATATATATATATATATATATATATATATATATATATATATATATATATATATATATATATATATATATATATATATATGGTATGCCTAAAACATTTCTCAAATCTGAGCGGCTTATATTAGAGAGGAATGATTTCAAGTTATTACAACTGATAATAAAGTAAAAATTAAGATGACTTTCTAAATAAAACACAGATTATTTATTAACCATATATATCCAAATTTATTTTGTCTCTTTCAAAGCATTCTCCTCTTACTGCAATATACTTATCCCAATATTTTTTTCCGGTTAATTCAAAATAGTTTTGAAACTCGACTTTTTGACTTGTTTTTTATACTCGACAAAGTGACCAGCCAACTTGAGTGGCTTCTGTGGAGTTAAAATCGCATTCACGATGTTGTTTCTTCAATTGAGGGAGCAGAAAAAAGTCATACGGTGCTGGATTTCGTGAATATGGTACTTGTCGAACGGTATTCGTTTGATTTTTAGCAGAAAACTGATCGATAACTATTACGGTGAGCGATGGTGCGTTTATTTTGATATAAAAACCATTAATTATTTTGTCACAAATCTGTGCAATAATGTCTACAATGTCTCTGATTACTGTTGTTGATTCCTAAGTACAACATCCTTGATTTTGATAATGTTTTCTTGATTGGTTAACGTGAAATGGGTTTCTGAAAGCGGTTTATGTTCAACTATTTCTTTGCCTTCATTAAAGATCTCGTACCACTTGCAAACATTTTTTTGACATAGCTTCATCGCCTATATACTTTCTTAACATTTTTAATATATATAGGTTAAGAAATTTCGATTTTTTTAGACATAATTTAATGTAAATTCTTGGCTCGACAAATGTATCCATTTTAAAAAATTCTAAATTTAAAAAATCGAAAAAAGTTTTTAATAAATACCAAAGACTAGAATTAAAACAAGCTGATTTAAAAAATAACTAATTTATTTTAAGTTATTTATTTATATAGTATAAGTGTCAATACATAAAGCACGCGAATTTTGAAAACAAGTCACCTTACTATTTGATGATTTCGTACTAGTATGTTGGTATTAAAATTATCTTGTCTTTTGCTGTGGCGATATTAACTGATATTAACTAAACAAAAAGAACACAAAAAGGACATTTCAGAAATACTTGTATGGAAAGTGTCTATTAATTAACATCTATTTAAACAATTGCCGTATAAAATTTTAGTCGCATTTTCTCCATCGGTTATTTGATATTTGAAAAATTTCATATACGAAGTAAAAGTAAAAAACGCTATTTCTATTTTGCAACATTCTCTGTTCACGTAGTATATTTTTGCATTACGTAATCAAAGTTGAATACGATCGCAAATAAGATGGCTGCAAAATTTTTGCTGCTAGTACTGCTGTCCTGCCCAAGTATGCTCCGATACAAAACAAACTAGGCTATCACGACACGTACAAAACGTTCTCCCTTTTATTTCTAAATTTGTTACTGCAACATGCAGCGGTATCGTATTACATAACAGTTACAACGTACTAATTTTAAATTACATTGGACAGATGCGGTTATATGAAAATAAAGGAAATCTTTTGTTAATTCCATTATTTCTACTGTCATAACAAAAATAAGTACTGGGACGGATTCTTTTGAATAGTTTGTCGTTCATCGTAACATTTTTCCAATAATTTGACAAATACAATGAAATATTTCGTAGAGAAACTATGGAAATGCGGTATTAGAGTTTAAATGAGGAGTGCATGTGGAAAACAACAATTCTGGATTCGCTAAAGGTGCATGCATGTTGATAATAAGATATCTAGTCGATTGTGAATCTCATTTGGTTCGTGCGTTACGGTAGTAGTCCCCGTAATCAATTCCGCTCCACATGCTCCGCTTTTGTCCGAAATGATACCACGTAATTTTTGAAGTGGCAGGTACAATAAAAGATAATTCGCAATGAGTTTTAAAGGCTGTAATAAAAACTGCTTACCAAATGTGTAAAAATAATTAAAATTAAAATATACATTAAAGTTGCTTGAATAATTTGTTTTCAGTATTTTATTGAATTAGTTTTTTGAACTAAAATATATGATAAAAAAACTGATACACCTAAGTTTTCGTGAAATAGCGAAACTATTGTATATCGCTACATTTGCCGTTATGAGGACATGACTAAAATGGTTTGAGGATTAGAATTATATAGAAGTACGAGGTTTTGGTCGTCCTAAAGGTATCCAATGACGTGAAGAACGAAACTTTAGATTTCCTGCTGTACGAAATCGATATGAAAATATTCGGCTAGTGGGTGATGCTTCCGTTGCAGCTACAGGTAGGACTGCTTTCAGAATGGGTGCTTCCTCTTACCCGAATGCGAATTAAAATTGATTTTGACATTGAATGAAACTATATTTATGGTGGGAATGAGTCTGGATTGGTTTCATGTGGTCATATGTGTATATACAGTGTAATTTTTTTAAACCTGACAGAGGCTAACTTTTTTATTTGAAATGATAGACTAGTATTTCCAAAAGGAAAGTTGTAAGAAATAACTTGATTATGAAAAAATACAACAATGCTTTCCGGTGTTGCCAGATTTCGTCAGTAGCTACTGAAATAATATTTTTAATGGCAACATCGTATTTTTTAAACATAATTTGACAAATCTTAAAATTCGAAATACAATATATTATATCACATTTCTTTATTGGAGCAGCCGTTTTAGAACAATTAGAAAAATAACTAAAATAATCAGCAGTCGGCAGGAACTAAAAGAAGCTAAGATAGCAATAGTAGGCCTTGGAAATTAAACAAAAATTGTGTTGTTTGAAAGAAACCATCATTATTGTGTGTTATTGTATTATTTGAAAGCTGTTGTATTTGAATATCTATAAAAATAAAAAAGCAGAGATTAATATGTTAAAATTCCCACTATATTTAAAATTGAATGTATAACAATTGTTTCGACACACAGTGCCTTTTTCAAATACAAACTATACTTTAGTACAAATACAAAGTATACTATACTATGAATTTTCATTAAGTATCGGCTACCTCAATTAAATGTATAAAAATAACGTTTTAATTCAGATGCTAAGATGAATCTGCCATTTAATCAAAAAGAGAAAGTTAAATTAATTTTTTTCATGTTGGTGGCTCTACGCCCTTTATTATTAATTAATATTAACTGTATAAATTATATTATTAATTAATTTATTATAATTAATATTATATACTTATATAATTGTAATTAATTATTAAGTAATTAATTACCATGTAGGAAATAACTTAAGCCACAACTTTGTGACGTAACATTTTTTATTTCGAATTTTAAGATTTGTCAAATTATGTAAAAAAAATACGGTATTGCCATTTATTATTAGTAGCTACTAAAACATATATTGTTTTAGTAGCTACTGAAGAAATCTGGCAACACTGGAAAGCATTGTTTATACATTTTTCTTAGTCAAGTTATTTCCTACAACTTTGCATTTGGAAGTACTAGTCTATTACTTTAAATAAAAAAGTTAGCCTATAGGTTTTAAAAAAATTACACTTAAATCATGGCTCATTGCATATTAGAAGAACGTTTGGAAATTGTCCAGTTGTATTACGTAGATTTGCGGTTCCCTCGTGCTAATGAAGGAGCAATTCAGACCCATCGTGGTATTCGTTGTGGTGGTCCTTCTGAACAGGCTATTGATCGTGTTAATAGAACATTTGAAAGTGAGTCTACTCTACACGATAGTGTGGTATCCGTATGATAAAAAAGCCACAAATGTTAAGAATATTGCCGCCGTTCAAGCAGGTGCAGCCGAAAATGACAACGTCTCGGTTGCTCGCCGCTCGCCGCTCGCAAGAGTTAGGTCTCTCGCTAATGACAACCTGGCAAATTTTGAGGTTGGACTTAGGCTTGGATCGCTATAAGCTGTGACTGGTACAAGAATTGAAACCAACCGACCATCGTATTCGTCGTGAATTTGCCGATTGGGCTCTCGAAATGATGCAAGCTGACAACGAATTTCATTACAAAATCATCTTCTCCGATGAGGCTCATTTCTGGCTCAATGATTTGGTTAATAAATAAAATTGTCGTTATTGGTGTGAATCTAATCCACATGTGATACATGACAGTCCTTCGCATCCACAAAAGATCGCAGTTTGGTGTGGATTTTGGCATAGAGGAGTAATCGGTCCTTATTTCTCTAAAAATGAGGAAGGAGCCACCGTTAGCATCAATACCGAGCACTACAAGGCAATGCTGGAAGATTTTTTTTCTCGGAATTTTTTTGGAATCGATGCGAATCATTTTTATTTTCAATAGGATGTTACAACACCGCATATTTCCGGAGTAAACATGGGCTTATTGCGAGCCAAGTCCGTTAATTTCACGAAATGGCCCCATCACCTGGCTGTCGAGAACATGCTCGGTTTACAGCAAGGTTTATAGCGATAAACCCGTGACTATTGGCGACTTGGAAACTAACATTCGTCAAGCCATACAGCTCGAAATGTGCGCCAGGGTCATCGAAAATTGGCGCGAGCGGATTCGCGTCTGCAAAAAGGGACAATTTTTGAACGACCCTTCTATAAATTTTGATCTTGCCAAAATCATCTTGGATAAAGCATGAAGCAATGATTCTTATGGGTCTTAAATGAATCTAAGTTCCGATATGTAATAGATAAGTATAATAGAAGATTAATTCTTCTGTTGGAACCTTCAGAGTGAAACAGTCAAACTGGAAGAGATTTATCACTAAACACCAAAACACAAATTTCTCGAGGCGTGTTTCGTTAACCATGAAAATTTTATGTTAATTTCATTAAGTCATCAGATGATTTAATCAGATTAAGTTTAAAAAAAATTATTTGGTGTTTAGTGGTAAATCTATTTCAGTTTAGTATAATAGAAGAATTGAATTATAATCGCCAAGACAAAAAAATCACAAAACGATTATTTTCCAGAATAAAGTTGAATTAATTATCCATATTGTTCCATATCGACAGTATGAAACAATTTCGTTAAATATGTTTAATATGTTACTAAATACTTAGTTTAATCTGAATTTAAAGATAAATTATTTGTGTGACAATAATTTCAAATTATTGATACTTTCATGAATTTATTCATTGTTTTTAAATAAGCTTGAATTTGATATATTTACGTAGCTATGAGCTAAACAATCGGGTAGATATATGCGATCAATAATGCAATGAGTGATTTACACCGAATAATATTTTATTGGGAACTGTATAATAATAAATTTTATATTTGTTGATATTATACTGGATATAATATATTATTAAAATTTCAGTATTCATTTTGTAAAAACGCGTTTGAAATTTTCTAGGTAATAACAAAATAAACTGAAATATTTAGATTCTTACGAGTTCCTATTGTTTAGTTAAAGTTTTTACAGTTATATTCTTGAGTGTAGATGATAACACATTCTAATGACTATTAAATAATTTTCCATTTATAGTTTCTTAGTTTTCATTTTTTTTATATTTCTTAATAATAATACTTTTGCATTTATTCAGTCTATTTCCACGAGTACTAAAACTAAAAATGGGTCTTTAAAATAATAATGATTTTTTTATCAATTTAATAACTAATAACAAGTAATAATTTTTCTATTTGTGTAGTTTTTTTTGCTGTGATATACTAGACTCAAAGATATTTACCATTAAATACCAAAGCCATTAGAATTTCCCGATGCACGTTTTGCTAACCATATAAGCATCATTAGGAGATGATTCACCCTAGCTTAGTTTGGTTTAACAATTTTATCAACTCTTCTATTGGAACCTTCTGTGTGAAACTTCAAGCTCGAAGAGCTTTATCACTGAACATCAAATCACTTTATTTAACTTTGCGACGAGCGTTTCGGTAACCATGTTAGCATCATCAAGATATAATTCAATCTGGGTTCAAATTGGGGTTTTGCAAATGCGCGTCGAGAAGTTAAATAAAGTGATTTGGTGTTTAGAGGTAAATCACGTCGAGTTTAGAGTTTCACACCGAAGGTTCTAATAGAAGTATTGATCTACGATGGCTACATGGTCAGGAGAACTAAACGTAACAACGTAACAAAAACGTAAATAATGTTGTTACTTATATTTTGAAAAATGCTAAAGTCATTTAGCATTTTTCAAAATATAAGTTTTACTCTACACTAATCTTTGAAACATTTCTCTTGAACTTCACTTTAACAACATTTGACATGTCCTTAGTAACAACTCGATCGCTATTTTGTCATTCAACAGCACTAACAAATTCCAGTAGCAATTTTATTAATATAAAGTAAGAAGAATTATTTTTTCAATAAACTAATCCCAAAATTTTTCGATGCATGTTTTAAAATAAATTTCGAAATTAGGAAATATACAAATTACGTAATGTTGTCATAATAAATTGAATTAAATAAACAGAATAAGACGAAAAAAGCATATACCGAAGAAGCATCTAAATGTTAATTAAATATTTTAACATATTGAATTAAGCTTCTAGGTAATCCATTATAAGTTAAAGGCGTACTATGTAAATGTCTAGAATGACAAGATATCGTACATCAGAATCAGTAATCTAAAACACAAGTAACATAAGAAAAAATCAAATCGAGACGATGTGTCTGGGATAAGACAAATCGATGCTACGTAATAAATTTTGCCATTGTCATTGACTAAAAAAAATGTAAAGAACGGATTGAGCAACAGTTCTTGTATGATTGATCGTGTCCCTCTAAAAGTAAAACAAAAATGCCGTAAAGCGACTCTAGCTCGGTATATGCATACCGATCTTGGCTGGATGACATTTGACAACTGGGTACATGCATTTGATATACAAATTGTCCGATGAGATATCTGATTGTCGTACCTCTACATTGATGCCACTTCTCATACCAGATTTATCTTTCTTTGTGCTTTAAATCACTTCGCACACACGTTTAATCCAATGTATAGGGCTGTCCGAAAATTTCTTTTGGGGCTTTACAATACAAACTTTGTGTACAACCAAACTATTTTTATTTAATATATAGTATTGATTATTTTATTTAATAATTTTTTGCTCTAGTACATGCAGTTTCCTAATTCCATTTTTAAAAAAGTGAAGACTTAATCTGGCAAGGAGTTAATCAGCAATACGAAGTATGTAAATAAAGTAATGAAACTGGTGGTGTAGCCACTTTCGGGGGGAGACAGCCCTTCATGAAGGAATTATTTTCTTGAACCGTATTTTTCTAATGCGTTCTGAAAGAGTGACAACAATTTAAGGAACAGTGCGCTGTCAAGTTTTTTGCGACGCAAACTTTTGTAAAACTTCTACAGACATAAAGAAACACTGTTTTGTCAAGGGCCCAGGTTTTCAGGTGGTTTAAGGCATTCTCGGAAGACCGAGACTGGAGTGAAGATGAACCTCGAGTGAAGTAATGAAAATGTCTATAGGCTCCGGGATCTTATGTGCTCTGATCATTGGTTAACAGTCAGGATGACAGGGGAAAACTTGAATTTAACTAACGCAACCGTTCATCAAGGCCTTTTGAGAATGAAACGACTGCTGGATAACCTGAAAACCTTGGAAAAATCACTCTGAATTTTGCTGAAAATAATGATGATTAACTAGGTAAATTCCTTCAATTTCTGAATTACATTCATGTAATATAAACTTATAATTTTTCATAATGTTAACAAAATAATGTTTGTGTTTTTCGCAGTTGGTTGCTTGTAAAACATTTTGAAAATACTAGGATTTGATTTTAATTTAAAAGCTACAAGTGTATCATTTAAAGTTCACAAAATTCACAAAATTCTGGAAATTAGCTCATTAGAACCTGTAGATGCATTTACAAATATTAAATCTCAATATATTAAAAGGCACTATATCACTATATTGAGTGTAACACATAGTATGTACATTAACTATTTACTGTTAATGTAACATTTTGCATTTAGCATATACATATATATATATATATATATATATATATATATATATATATATATATATATATATATATATATATATATATATATATATATATATATATATATACATGGTGGCCCAATAGTCCGATATCGGTTGATATAATGTTAATGGCTGGAGATAGAGATAAAGTTTAAGTATAAAAGTTGTACAACTAAATAGGCTGCATAATTTAAAATTCATTTTATTTATTCAGGATATCTCACAAAACCGTGGCGAGGTATAGTTTTGTATTTTCTTATCGAACTGTTCATAAATAGTTTTGTTTTTTCTTATCGAATATGTTCATCCATTTTGATACTTTAGTATTGATTTTAAATATATTTCGTGAAACATGTCCTATACTTAAACCAAATGGTTTTACCGGTATCCGCCATTTTGAAAAAAATATCGGAGTTGTTTTTTTTATTTAACTTTTAATGCAAACAAGATTTGTCTACGTTATACAGAGTATTTACGATAACTGAGAGATAAATGAAAAAATCAAAATATTATATCTCAGTTTTTTTAAATGAAATTTCTAATATTTTTTATTTTACAATAAGCCAAAATACTTCTATTTTTCTTAAACATGCCCTATATCCCTATCTGTCATAATTTCCGAGATTGTTACATTTTTGTTTTTAATATTTCGTTTTTAATGGAATTCACCTTAGGCTTTATGTTATTATTAAACCAACGAATACATTCATGATAAATCATGATATATTAAGAATTTAGGCCATCACATGTTTTAATATTTGATTAGAAAGCAATTATTATAGAGTAACAAAACTATTGTTATAGTAAACAAACGTCAAAAATATGTAGTTTTTAGTAAGGCACTTTAAGTATAAACATTTATAAAGAAGTCACTACAACCATTTAATTAAATGTCCTATATGTCTACCATTTTGTGCAATACAAACTATCCTATGTTCAAAAGAACTATTGACATAACTTGACGGTAATGAGCGGAATATTGTAAAATGAAAACATATTAGATATTCCATTTAAACAAATTGAGATATGATGTTTTGATTTTTTCCATTTATCTCAGTTATCCTGGACACCCTGTACAAATTAGACAACTTTTGTTTGCATTTATTGTTAAGTCATAGTTTTACTAATACCCTTACGAAAAATGATAATCCTACGTAAAAAATAAATGATATATGACACTGCAAAATAAAGTCTGCAACTCCGATATTTTTTACAAAATGGCGAATATCGGTAAAACCCGTGGGTAAAACCCATATGACATGTTTTACGAAATATGTTTAGAATCAATAACAGAATGCAAAAATGGATGAATATATTGGATGTTCGATTAGAAAAGAGAAAACTACCTAGCCACGGTTTTGTGAGACCCTGTATAAATAAAATTATTTTTAAATTATGCAGTCTATTTAGTTTTACAACTCTTATACTTGATAACTGATTTTTTCAGAAAAATCGAAATATCTCTTGACATGTCAGAGATATCGATTTCGGGTTTTCACTGGATGTTTCCTCTTTAAATTACTTTTCTAACCATGCAATAAAAGCTGTACCATTCTATTTGAAAAAACTGAACAAAACTTCAAAAAAGCTATTGTTGAATGTAACGCCACCTCGCGGTTTCATTTATAACCTAAATAATTTATCTCCCAGATTATCTGATTGTCCCAGCAATTGCCTTTTAAATGAATCCAAATTGAGGAAAATCGGTTTAGGCAAACGGACATTAGACGACTTTTTATCTAAATAGGTAATCCCCCCCCCCCCACTTCTTTATTCGCGAAGTTACGACAAAATGTCATAAAACAAAGTTGTAGGAGACAGTTTGCTAATTATAACTGAGAATTTTTCTTACTCGGTTAACACTTGAAAATACACAAAAAAATTATTTTTAAAAATGTTTAGCTCCTCACTGTGCTCCAAAGCTGTGGGATAAATAGTTTTCAAGATACGGCCGCGATCCATCCTTAATGGGACACCTGGTATATATATCCCCTTTGTGGATCAGACCTTGACGTGGTAAAGGGGCTTGAGTAGGTTAATGGCTTTGGGCTGTTCCGTCTGGATCGTATGCCCCTGGCGGAAAAGTCAAAGCAGAGACCTCAGACTAACATGATCCAAAATCCAAGCTAACCCGCATTGGACCAGCGTGGTAGATTATGGTCCAGCGCCGTCCCATCGCTTGACGCTCATCATATTTTTTTGATCAAAAGTGGCATTTTAACCATCAACCATTCACCATACTTGCCTGATTTGGCTCCCTGAGACTTCTACTTCTTTGAAAAATTGCCGATGAAAGGATACGGCCATGCCGACATTGAAGCCATTCAAAAATCACTCGATACAGTATAGATTATCTAAAATTTTTCTCTATAATAAATATATAAATATATATATATATATATATATATATATATATATATATATATATATATATATATATATATATATATATATATATATATATATATATATATATTATCATCATTCAGCCATTGTCGATCCACTGCAGGATGAAGGCCTCCCCAGCATGCTTCCAATTCGCACGGTCCACGGTGTTGCATCGTCTTGCTATATGACCTGCCAACATTCATTTCAATTCTTTCGCCTTACCAATGATGTCACATACCTTCCTTTGTTCTCTGATCCATATGCCGGTCTTTCTGTCCCGCTTTGTAATTCCAAGCATACACCTTTTCATTCCCCTCTGTGCAACTCGAAGCTTTTGAACAGATTGTGATGTGAGTGTCCATGTTTCACTTCCATATGTCAAAACAGGCAGCACGCACTGATTAAATACCTTTCTTTTCAGACAAAGTGGGAGTTTGCTCTTAAATACCATATTGAGCCGGCCAAATGCCTGCCAGCCACACTTGACCCGCCGTTCCACCTCTCGGGCGGTATCACCCTCCATTAAAATCCTTTGCTCAAGATACATGTAGTGGTTCCCAACCTCTAAATTACTTCCTAAAATAAAAATTCTTCTGTAGACAGCAAATTTGTTAAACATAACTTGACTCTTTTTAGGTTTATTTTTAAACCAAATGGTTCTCCCGCCCTTTGCAGCTCTCGTATGTATTCTTGTAGCTCATCTGGGTCTTGTGAAAGGAGAACGATATCATCCGCAAATCTAAGATGGCTTAGATATATACCATTGATTTTTATTCCCTGCTGTTCCCAATCCAGATTACGAAATACCTCTTCAAGGCAGGCTGAGAAAAGAACAGGCGATATTGAGTCACCCTGCCGTACACCACGTTCTACGTTGATTTTAACTTTAAATTCTTCCATGTGAACTGTAGCTGTAGCTTACTCATACATGGATCTTAGTAGGTTCACATAGGCTCTGTCTATCCCTTGGTTAAGCAATGCATCCATTATGGCCTGCGTTGGTACTGAATCAAATGCCTTTTCATAGTCAATAAAAGCCAAGGACAGTGGCATGGTGTATTCATTGTGACTTTCTATGGTCTGTTGGACAACCTGGATATGGTCCATTGTACTAGACCCACTTCTGAATCCTCTTTTGGTTGTGCATCATTCAGTGTTCTTAATATTCTTTTAGATATTATCTTGGTGAAAACTTTGTACATAACTGATAGGAGGCTTATTGGGCGGTAGTTTTTTAAATATTCCTGTGCTCCTTTCTTATGAAGAAGAATCAGGCATTTTGAGGCATTTTGAGTACAATTTTGCCAGTATATTATGTAGAGTTCGGACACCAGCCTTCAATATTTCAACCGTTACATTGGCTTTTCCTGGAGTCTTTCCATACTTCATCGCTTCTATGGCATTTGTCACTTCTTCCAACAGGATATCTGGCATTTGCTCTTCCGTTGGCATTGCCGTCTTTAACTGGTTCTGATTTTCATATAACTTTGAATAAAATCTTCTGATAACCTCTAACATTTCCGTATGCTCCCTACACACTGTGCCATCTTCACGCATTAAGGCAAACATTTGTGTCCTTTTATTTATCAGCTTATGTTTGGCTTTGTTTATTCTTGTGTTTTCTTCTAGTGTTTTTTTGCACTAGCTGCATGTTGAACCGACGCGTTTCTTCTCGAATGCGTTTTCCTATAGTTCTGCGAAGCTCAACGTACTCGACTCTGTCAAAGGGACTATCTGCATTTTTCATTGTCCTCCGTTTCTTCATTAAATCGATGGTCTCATTGGAGATTTTTAACTGTTTGAAACTATTTTCTGCTGGTGTTATTGCAGCAGCCGTTTCAACCACATTTTCGATGATGTTTTCATACTGATCTGTTATTTCCATCTCTTCTGGGTCTTGCAACACAGCAAAGCGGTTCGACAAATCTCAAAATCGTTGTCCCTTTGCAGCAGCTTCTCAGAATTCATTTTGCCCCTCTTCGATCGTACCATTCGTATATGTTGTCTTCGACAGTTTATTTTACTTTGCTAGTACTATTCTAAGGTCACTTCCAACATTAAAACGGTCAAGGACAGTACAATTACAAAATATTGTTTAATCATTTGACATGATGTTGTCAATTTCACTTGTGAGACCGGATGGACTTTTCTATGTCCATTTTCTGCTGATTTTTTCTTATAGAACGAGTTCATAATGTATTATTCTTGTCCTTCAGCAAAATCAACCAATCTGTCACCTCTATTATCCCGCTCGTCATTTCCATATGGGCCCATTGCAGTTTCATTAGTTCTTGCTTTTCCAATTCTAGCATTAAAATCGCCCATCAGGATTTTGTACCTGCATTTCTCGCTGTCTAGAAGCTGGGCCACATCATCATAAAATACCTCAATTTCCTCATCGCCATGGCTTATAGTTGGTGTATAAGCTTGAACGATTTGAAGTTTAAACTTTTTACTCAGCAATTTTACGACACTATCCTATTTGTTAATGAGGAATCCAATTCCACCCTATCGCCCATTCTCCGTACCCAGAGTGTAGAGTACGTGACCAGTTATTTTCAGTTTGATTAGCTCTTCGTCTTTTCTTCGTGTTTCACAAAGCCCTACAACACCCCAATGTTGTATGTTGTATGTTGTCAAGCTTGATCAACAGTTTTTGCGTTGCTTTAGAGTTGCAATATCCAAAATTCAATGGCAGCCTGATCTAACCCGGTGATTCTTAGCACCCTCTGTCTTGGGACAGGTCTTCCCGCAGCCGTAGGTAGTTTTCCCTTGGCCTCCGGGGAATGAGGGCCGTGATTGAAATTGTAAAGCCATGGGGGGCCATATATATATATATATATATATATATATATATATATATATATATATATATATATATATATATATATATATATATATGCCTGACCGTTTAATATTGTTCTTTTGGGATTTTCGGTCAATTATATATTATTTATAATTTTTTAAAATTTTTAAATTTAAACGTTTCGGTTTATTTTTATATATATATTATTTTTATAAAAAATAGAAATTTATTATATATATTTAAAAATATACCAGCTATATTTTACCGAATAATTAATTTTTAAAATTTTTTTTTACATGAAAACTGAAAATTAAAAAAATTCATATTTCATTAAAAAAAAAATAATTATTTAATAAGATATAGCTGGCATGTTTTCAAAATATAAATTTGTATTGTTTATATATATATATATATATATATATATATATATATATATATATATATATATATATATATATATATATATATATATATATATATTTGTTTTATTAAATAATAGTTTTGATTATATGAATAATTTTGTATAATATATTAGGTATTTAGTAGTTTACATAATATCATGTACTTTTTTATTTAAATCGAAAACTTGAATAAGTTTCTAATATGATAGTGCCAAGCCGGCCGGTTAGTCGCCTTCCTGGCAATCCATAGGTAGCTGGTTCGATTCCAGCGCTCGGATGAGTGTCTTACTTCCTACCCTACGTACACATATTTATACACTCACATACATACACACACGCCCACACATATCCACACCTAAATGTCTGTGATTGTTTCTAGGCAAGAGTGTAAAATCCGACTACTCATTCACGCCAGTTAAAGGCTGGGTAAGGCCGGATGCCTTCTGAGAAGTGTTCTACGTTGGTCACTCACCAGTCGGTAGGCTTCCTGATAGACTTATGGGTAGGCACATAACCAAGGGTTGATAACCTGAGGGTGGTGCTGGCCTGGATTTGTCGGTAGCTGATGACCGTGGTTCAGTGTAATACATTTATTCCAGAATTTTTTCTTGTCTTTCAAACAGTTCTTTATTCTCGACTTCTAGTATTTCTTTCAGTGTTCAGCGAACTTTCTTGAATGAATTCTATAGTCTCAAAAGGGTGCCAACCAAGGGTTTTCTCTAGGAAACAGGAAAAAGTCACACTGTGCCTTTATATTGTTTGGTTTTTAACAATAAATTGACGAATAATTATTTCGGTGTGCGATGGTGTGTTATCGTGATGCAGAAATAATGAATTGTTTTGTAACAAATCTGGACCATTTGAAACAAATATGTTTCAAATGGTCTCTAACACTTAAGTGCTCAAGATTTTTGATTTTGCCAATATTTTCTTCTTTGGTCGACGTGGAAGGTCTAAATAAGATTCCTAAATCAAGTCAGTCAATCAAGATTAATCAGTCCTAAATAAGATTCACCTTCAACCTTGTTCTTTACCATCACTATATTCCTTGTACAACTTTTAAACATTTTCATCTGACATAGATTCATCGTTCGTTTTTTAGACAACATTTAATACAAATCCACAACATTTTTTAAAATAATTATAAGCGTTCAGGCGTTATAATTTCTAACTTAACATTCGAAGTCACCTTATTTTTTGATCTTAGTAACGGTGGTTTGTGGGGGAAAACAGGTTGAGCACGTATAACCAAATTTTGGAATGGGAATAGGGAAATGCGTCGCAAATAAAAATTTTACATTTCTTAGTATCATAAACACACACTGCTGCGTAAAAATACGAGTGTAAGTGTTAGAAATTAAATTTTTATTTAATTTTTTAGCTTTTTTAGGTGGGGCATGTGCCCACGTTCCCTTATGGTACAACCGTCACTGGATCTTAGTGGTATTTTGTGAAATGTGATAAAATTATATATCATTCTCATTTTTTATCATTTAATAACTCTTGAAACTCATTCAATATTTCTTGCCAGGATGTATACATTGCCGTACCAGTTTGCTTGTTTAATAGCAGCTCATAATGCAATAGAAATATCAACGTTTAATATGATTTTAGATAGTTTATTATATCGCCCTGATTTATTCAGAGAGTGTCTAGAGAAGATTTAGGTTTATAATTGTTTTGTTTGGAATTTTTATAATTTTCTAGACTACGGTTGAAAGTTGGACAGCAAACAGACAAGCTTAATCCCATTAAAACAATCTGATACAATCTTAAAATAATTTTATAAGGTCTCTAAGAAAGTTTAAAGGCTTTACATGTACCTGACAACACAACACTACATATATATTTTTTTTACTATAAACTAGTAATTAATAAGATTAACTTTATACATTTAAAAGTGATATATGACCTGTTTTTTTTTAATAATTTAGTCCTGTACAAGCTGGCAACGTTGTAATTCTCTGATCTCATCTGATTAGTTTTCAGTCAAGCGGCTATCTGTGATCTTGTCTGAAGACTGTGACAATAATTTAAAATGCAAATCTTTATTTACTGGTAATTTTATCGCCAGCATATCACTTGGGAAATATAAGAGCATTTTAGCACTCTTCACTTTTTTTCTTATATATTCAGTTAAAAAAATCTGAATATCGAAGGAAGGAGCGCGGTCTGATAAATATATTTAAGTTTAAAATTTTTTTTATTCAGGAACGTTTTTATTGGCCGTCATTAATTATGGATTTTCCCCATTTTTCATAGGCTCTGCCTTCAATTTTCAATTCAACAAAATGTTTACTTAATTTTTACTTTAATTAATTCGAAAGTTGGGTAGAATTTGAAAATAATATTACTCAAATAGCTGTCTCTCCTTTCCAGCCGTTTCATGTTTGGAAGGAGAAAGGAGTTGGAGGTGCCAAGTCCAGAGTATAGAGTGGATGCTTTCCAGCCATTTCATGTTTGAAAAGAAGTAGCTATGAAAGGGCCATACCCGGAGAATAGAGTGGATGCGGCATATGCTAGCGTAAATTGACCAAGTTCGCTGTTGCAAAGGCAGATTATTGGACATGGGCATAATGGTGATAAAACAGCTTTTTTTCCTTAGCTTTTTCCTTAGAGTCTTTTAGGTTAGTCTTTAGGTTTAATTAAGGGATCATTGTTTGTAATTCTTCATATAATTTGTAAGGTTTGTTTGCTGCTGGTTACTGCTCTCACCCACTCGCAGGACTGTATATAAATCTTGACAGTTTTTTAATATATGCTGTTTTAGAATGTTTTTAACTTACTTAGATCATAAAGAAAACAAAATTTTTTAAAATGTTGATTTAAACATATAACTCTTGAATCTATATTGCTCACTATAGAATCAATCATGGTGTTAAAAAAATTAGTTTCGTTCCGGCTTTTGAGAGACTGTATAGGTTCATCGCTTCTTTCATAATCGAACATCGTTTTCCTTTTGGCTACCCTTTTATTTTTAAAGTCTTTTGGCAGATTATAACTGCTTTTCTCAATAAATTGACGAGATTCAAACAAGCATTGTTCGAATCCAGTTTGTCCATATGCTTTGATCCAGTGACAAAATGTACGCAACTGTTCAAGAGCAATACTTAAATAGACTTATACAGATTGTCATAATTTACTTATTATATAAACACGCCATAAATGTTACCATAAATGTTACCATAAATGTATTACCATAAATGTAATGATATAATAAATTCTAAGCTGAGTATTTCGTTCAAAACCGAATCACAATCACTGAGTGTGTCTCATTCTTCCGTGTGGTTTTTTAAGCTTTTAATGCATTAAGTCATCATCAAATTGCAATAATATGGCCTCCACTGCTTCGATTCTATTTCCCACCTTGTGTCTGATAAAATCTTTATAGTAAGCTTTAATTTACCTTTGATTATTTCTCAGCGTTTGCTGGATCTTGAAAATCGTAAATAAATTTTCTGAATAAAACCAAAACATGTTTTTGCTGCCGCAAAAAAATTAGCTGCGTCTACCAACAGTAGATTACAACTATGATACCCGCAAGGTGTAAAAAATGTATTGTGATTAATATTTAATATTCTAGTTTTAACTCCACTATTTATGCCTACAACATTTACACTGTTGTCTATCCTTGGCCATGACAGATTTGAATATCTAATCCATTTTTTCTAGCTCTTCTAGTATTGCATTAGTTAGATATTCTCCAGTCATCTGGAGCAAGAAACAATAATAGCAAGAAATCCGATAAAGTTTTCTTCTATTATTCCGGTTGATGTATTACAAAATCTGATAGAATCACAGATATACAGAACCTGAGATAACTGACATTTGTTTAACTCGACTATAATCTCTAGTCCAGTCATGCAAAATAGAATAATAGTTTGGCTCTTTTATCCTACGAATTACTTCGTAGGATAAAAGAGCTATATCGTAGAATAAAAGGATATCGGTAATTGTTTTTGATATCAATGTGATCAATTCATGTTGAATATTGTGACTTAGATAACGGTGTGCAAGTTGTTTGTCATTAGATATCAATCATATTTAGATATCATTTTAAATACCGGTAATTTGGCAACACTGGTTTCTAACCCCAATGGCGACTTTGACCGCAAGTTAACGTCAATTTACGGCCAGAATCTGAAGCGAACTTGACAAAAAGAATTGGAGAGCAAAAAGTTGCTTCAGAGTGTTTAGTAATTTTAATTCAACTTGGGTTTAAAAATTGCTGGTCAGTTATTGACGTTAAGTTGATCGAATGTTTTATTTCAAATTAACTGCAAGTTTGCTGTCAAGTTGCTTCTAATCTACGGTCGTAAGTTTATATCAACTTGCAAGGTAACAATTACCCAATGAAGAGTTGCGAAAACTTGGCGTCAAGTTGCCCGTAAAATCACTTCACTGCAAGTCCTTGCTGAGCAAGTATGGCTATTAGATAGACTTGATTTTTAAAAAACGAATGTGGTAGGTGATTAATCGTTTTATGATGAGTAAACTTTTTACCCGCGGTCAAGGTTTTTAATGGTCCTAGCTATATATTTTTCATGAAAAGCTTCATAAACCTTCGAGGCCCCTCGGACCGCGAGGTTGTAGGTGGTGCCCCACGATGCCCACTCTCTACGCCGCCTCTGTGTGTAAAGCGTGGGTGACGTGGGCCACCGCCTACGCCCTCGGCTTGCCTTGAAGAAGTATTCCGTAAACTGGATTGGGAATAGGATGTTGTAAAGATCAATGGTTCAAACTTAAACCATCTTAGATTTGCAGATGATATCGTTCTCATTTCACAAGACCCAGAGGAGCTGCAAAGACGCATACAAGAACTGCAAAGGGATGGCGAACCATTTGGCTTAAAAATAAACCTGAAAACGAGTCAGGTTTTGCTCAATAAATTCGATGAAGACAGGACAATTTCAGTTTTAGGAAGGGATTTGAAGATTGGGGACCACTTTATATATCTTGGGCAGAGGATTTCAATGGTGGGGTATACCGCCTGGGAGGTGGAACGGCCTATTAAATGTGGCTGGCAGGCATTTGGCAGGATCAACATAGTGTTTAAGAGCAGACTACCACTTTGGAATGGAAAGATGTATGTTTGGCATTACAAGACGAGACAGAAAGCCCTGCGCATGGATCAGGGAATAAACAAAAGTGTGGAAGAGTGAAGCAATTGAAATGGAGATGGGCAGGTCATATAGCGAGGCGATGGTCTGACAGATCGACCAGGGCAATCCTGGAGTGAATACCGCTTGATTGCAAACGTTCTCGAATAAGACCGAAAGCTCCATAGACTGATGAGATCGTTAAGTATATGACCCGAGTGGCAGAGGAAAGCCCAGGACCGTGAAAGTTGAAAACATACTGAGGAGGCCTTCATCTTGCAGTGGATCGACATATATATATATATATATATATATATATATATATATATATATATATATATATATATATATATATATATATATATATATATATATATATATATATATATATACTGTCGAGGAAAAACTTGAAAGACCCTGTAGATGACCTATGTTTTCTAATGGGTAACAAAGTGATGAATATAATTATTCTTGATTATCGCATTTTATAAAAAACATTTGACTAACCTTCTTTTAATAACAGGTTCTTGCAATTTATGTCATCGTGATCTTTAATTAATATAACTATTCGGTGATGTCATATATTTTAAACCAAACGCTTCAAAGAAATCGTAATTTCATTACGGTAATAAGTTTGCTGAAGGTCTCTAATACTGATTCCTGAAATCAGAACATGTAAGTTTCGCAGATTATTCAAATGAATAAACCTGTGACACTAAACGAAAGCAAAAAGCCGAAGGTGCAATGTTTGCTGATTAAAAAGTCGGATATTTTCAATCAGAAGGTGGTTAAGCTTTCAGATTCACCATGGTTCAATAAAATGTAAATTGCCGACATGACCGTACCCTGAAAATTATAATTTCGTTATCTTGGAGATTCTATTAATACAGCTGCTAATTATATTAATTAAAGGAAATTTGATCTATATTGAAGGACCTCAAACGAAATGAAAAATTAAATTCTAAAATATTAGGTTAAAAAATGCTGATTCTTAATGATTACTTAATTTAATTTATCGACTAATTTAGAAGCTTTTTGATAGCATAACTGATGAAAAAATCTGTAATAGACTGTTACATTTGAAGGTTTACAAGTTACGAACGAGTAAAAGTTAAAAACAGTCTATGAACCAGTTTTTTTTAATTTTCGGTATTATACTATGATTAAAAAGTAAAGTGAGTTTTTAAATAAAATACAAAGTATTTTTTTCTCCGTCCATATTTATTTTGTCTCCTTCAAAGTAACCCCCTCTTACTGCAATATACTTACTCCAACATTTTTTTGTAGTCTTCGAAATAATTTTTATACTCTGGACTTTTATACTCAACTTATATATAACTTTTATACTCAAAACGGCATCCAAGAAGTGCTTTCTTAAATTGACGCAACAGAAAATAGTCATACGGGGCCATATTTGGTGAATATGGTCTTTGTGGAATTGTATTTGTTTGATTTTAGTAAAAAATTATTACTCATGAAAATGAATCACAACGCTTAAACTATATATTCTTTATTAAATGTTTAACCAGTTGGAAGGAATTATTTGTAGACAATACCACTGTAATCGAGGAAGACAGTTAATATGATTTTGATTTTTAACTGGCTTTGACGTATTATTTTTTTTTAATTTGGTGTATCTTTAACACGATACTTGTTTGATTATTGAGCTGTTTTTGGGTCATATGTAGAGACCGGACTCGTTATATCGTTCCATACAATGAACGTGCGCCATCACTTCAATTTATGAAAATATCTATATTGCCAAAATGTTTATACATTCATTTCAATTATATTTTTTGAGTACATTGGATTATTTCGATTTTTTTATATAAAAAAAATAACAGAACGAAGAGAATTGGTGAAGTAAATCTTCCAAAAAAAAACCTTCCAATTTTGTCGAACATACAGTTAAGCATGTAATCAGAAAGTGAACGCAAATTTTATAAAATCCTATTAATTTTTTTTCACGAAATAGTAAATGTAAACATGCCTTAAGTTATAGGAGGGTCTTTCCTTCACTCTGCGAACTCCTACTGTGAGTAACTTGTCAAGAACCATCTTTCTTCGCTATGTAACATGCTTGCTATCATACGCCTTTCAGATTACTATATACAACTGTTTTGTAGGTTCTTGTTTCATTGAAATTGTTTTAATAGTAGACATACCCGCAATGGAAGATCTCCGTTTCTGATAAAGATCGCAATCTTAATTACTAAGCAGTAACGTACGTTCAGGCTCATCATGGAGAGACACTATGGTTAAAAAGTTATTGGCTATCAAAAGTAGAAGTTTCATTGGCGGGTTCGACATCTGAAACAATAAAAATAAAAATAAAATAAATATCTTCGGTTAGAATTTTGGTTATTACGAAGGTAACATTGAACAACTGTTTCAAAAATAATATAATCCATTTATATTGTTATTAATCATACAGGATGTGGCAGAGAAATAATATAGGCAGGAATAAGGGTTATTTCTTGTTTTCAACCTTGCAATATTTTGTGTGGGGTTAACCTAGACCTTGTTCTTCAAATAACTCCACAAATAAAAATCACATGCTACAAAATCTGACGATTCTGCTGGCTAAGGAATGTCCTCATATCCAGAATTGTCATGATTGGAAAACAATGTCTGATGGTGTTGAACCATACCATCTTGTTGAAATCATGCTTTACAATTAACAATATGTAACCTGATTAATTGGTTTAGCTAAAACCAATATTGAAAACTTGACTAGTGGATATGCTTCATCAAACAGAAACAAATTATGTGCCAGCTACTGACGACTAAAATTACTTGATTGAACTAAAATGTATGCAATTAAAATGTTCTTGATCTCTCAATGCATGTACTACCTGGTACTTCATGATGGTCATTCCATGTTAGCTTCATCTCTTGATGGTGACCAGTGAAATGCGCGCCGAGAAGTTAAATAAAGTGATTAAAATAAAGTTGAATAAGTAGTAAATCCTTTCGAGTTTAGCCTTTCATACCGAAGGATCCAATAGAAGTGAAGTAGTTCTTTGCCAAATGAAAATTGATTGTCTTCAATCACCATCCGTATTTGTCACGTCTAGTTTCTAATTATTTGTTCAAAAAAGTGAAGCTCATTTGAAAAAAGTGAAGCGCCTCTTTGATACGAAGTATTAATGAAGAAGGGTAGAACAAGTACATTGTGGCTCTCAAAAACTATTATTAAATTAATATTATTATTATTATAATATGTATATGTATATATTATAATAATATTATTAAATTTATGTCCAGTAATATACAATATAATATATTAACGATGTATTAGATCTAATTAGGAGATACTTTACAGGATAAAACAACATAAATTATTCAATATATTCCAATAATATTTTATTTGCTTGTAACTAGAATTTTTTATTTTTTATTTTATTTGATATTGTAACTAGAAATATCTATTTCTGCTCTATTGCATAGGACAATAAATTTAAACTTTTTTGAGGTAACGTTGATGAAAACTGATGAAAAACATGAAGTATTTTGTAGTCCTACCTGGCTTTTGTATGAGTGCAAAAAGTTTCACCTATGTGATTCTTGTTTAGTACAGAATTAGTTTCTTTAAGATTAATCTATATTTTGATAGCATGACTAGACATTTAATATTGAATTGGTAATTAAATAACTGTTGGCTTGCCACAATACAATAATTACACAAGTTAACAAATTTTAACTTTTTTGAGGTAACATTAATTGAGTATTTTGTAGTCTTAAATCCTAAAATGATAAGCTAATTACTGTAACACGTACAGCTTTTATGTTACAGAGGGTCGGTGGTGGGGAAAAAAAGAAGACATATTTTTACAATCTAATATTTATTTAATATGAATATGTAAAACGTGTTAAATCTATGCAAATACATTACTGCGGATAATGTGAATAAAAAATATATCACATGAGATATCATTCACAGCGGCAAAAACTTTAATTTCTCCTCTTGTGTTCTGTAGTATCATCTCTTTTTAAAAACCAGCAGTAGTCGCCTAACATAGATGGATTCCAGCGTCCCTGGCATCTTGCTTCCATCGTTCTGATGTTCTGATGAAACCTCCCTCCTTGTTCATCGTTTACTACACCCACATTTTCCTGAAAAAAATCCAAATGGTGTAAAAAATGCATTTTTATGGACATGCGACACTCTAGTATCTCATAGGCTTTCAAAAGTTCATCTATGAGGTTTTTATAATTTTCATCTTTCTTGTTGCGAAGAAATCCTTTCACTACACTTACAAAACACTTCCAAGTTGCCAATTTCTTTATATTTAATTTTTCTTGAAAACGGAAATCACTTAGAAGCTTCGTTATTTGAGGTCCAATAAATATGCCTGCTTTTAGTCTTGCATCACTTAATTGAGGAAATATTTCTTTTAGGTACTTGAAACGATTACCATCTTTGTCCATGGCTTTGACAAAGTTTTTCATTAGTCCAAGCTTAATATGGAGAGCACCTGTTTTGGGTTAACAAAATATGGAGAGCACCTGTTTGGGTTGTTTGGGGGGGGGGGGGGGAGGTGTATATTTTATGTTTAAAGTACCAGGTTCAAAAGAAGTTTTATGAGGCCAATATTTCTTACTGTAATATTCTTTTGTTGTCTTACTCCAAACTCCCTTCTCCTCCTTACTCCTAAAGGTAAGTACTCCTTACCTTTGTACCCCAAAGTCAGGTACAAATAATTTCAATCTCCATGATATAAAGGAGAAGCGGGTGCTTGAAAATGTACTATGCTAGGCCATTTCTGTGAAAAGGCGTTTTAATAACTACCTAAAGGAAACGCAAAAAGAGCATTCTCATCAATGTTACAAAAATCATGTCGATCTGTGTTATTTTTGTAATATGCCTTAATGGCGAAAGTTACATAGTTTAACATCACTTGATTAAGTCATCTCCTGATCATGCTAGTATGGTTAGGGAAACGTGCGTGTCGGGAAGTTAAATAAACTGATTTGGTGTTTAATGATAAATCTTTTCGAGTTCAATCGAGATGAATCAATCAATTAATTGAATCAATGATGATGCTTGATGCATTAAGAAGTTAAATAAAGTGATTTGCTGTTTAATATTAAATCTAATTGAGTTTAGTGTTTTACAGCGAAGGTTACAATATAAGACGAATGATGAATGTTTTCACGGATGTGAAATGTAACGATAGTTTCTTAGAGTATCCGTGTTTGCTGAATGTCCACTGGAGGACTGTTTCATTGGCGTTTCGATGAAATCTCATCCATCTTTTTCAATTTCTTCGCTTCCGATTGCTTCTTGTTTTATGTGCTGGCAACTCGCCATCCTGTAACGCATAAGGAAGTCTAACAGATATGGAACACTACCAACAAGAAATAAATCTTTTTCAAAATGTCCTGACAGCTGACGGATATCAACAAAAAAAACAACAAGACGGAGAAAAAGGCACACACAAACAAAACCTTTCTACCATATATTAAAGACACCATGGACAAAATTGGAAAACTTCTAAAGAGACACGAAATTGAAACCATTTTCACTACCGAGAGGAAAATCAAAGATATCCTTCCAACGGCCAAACTTAAAATTCCCTTAGAAGACCAAGGCGTGTACAAAATTTCGTGTAAGGACTGTAACCTGTCATACATAGACCAAACAAATAAAAAAATAAGCCCCAGAAGGAACGAACATATTAACGCCGTCAAGTAGAAAACAATCACTTTCTGTCTAGCGCAGCATGTGCTCAATACCGGACACAAAATTAATTTTGTGCGGCTGCTTAAAAAAAAGACGTTAGCAAGAAATGAAACCTTCTCGGCCAGAATTATTAAAGAGGTCATAGACATAAAAAAAAGACCCAATAACATAAATGGCACAGATGATAGCCAAAGATCCAATCCAAGAGCGAGCCTAAGACAACGAGACGTTTTGAACGACAACGTTTGAAAACACGCAGCCAAACGCGAGCTCTCATTGGCCAGAATCAAACGACCAATGATGGCCGTCAGCACATAAAAATTCCCCTTCGTGGATCATAACTTGTCGTGGTAAAGGAGCTTGAGTAGGTCCATGAAGTTTTGATCAATGCCGTCTGGAGCGTAAGCTCCTGGATGGGCCATTCCTGGTGTACAGGTCAAAGCAGAACCTTCAGACTAAAATCACAGCTTCAAACACGGCTCTCAGACAGAGAGTGCTAAGATTTATCGGGTTAAATCAGGCTGGCATTGGACTTTGGACATTGCAGCGCTAAATATTCCAACAATGAAAACGGATGTCCAAAAACTGTAGATCGAACTCGATAGCATACATTGGATGTGGTGCTATGTGAAATATTAAGAAAGGGCGAAGAGCGAATTAAATTGGTCACGTACTGTACACTGGGGGTACGGATAATGGATAATGTGTTGGAATTGGATTTGTCATCGACCTAAAGCTGAAGTACACTGTCGTAAAATTTGAAAGTATATCTGACATGGTAACCCACTGCGTCATTCAAATAAATAAATAGTTTAAGCTTCAAATCGTCCCAGTTTATGCAACTATAAATTATAAGGAAGAGAAGATTGAGGAACTTTATAATGATATGGCCCAGTTTCTAGACAAGGAGAATTGCAGACACACAATTCTGATGGGTGGCTTTAATGCTAGATTTGGAAAAGCAAGAATGTGTAGTTGAAAGTTCAGGTGGTCTATGTGAAAGTGGTGAGTGGAACAATGACGGTGACAGAATGATTGATTGATATAAGAATAGAATCATCTGGGAGACCATCTGGACTTACAAGTGAGATTTATTACATTTTGTCAAACGATAAAACAATATTTTGAAATTGTACTGTGCTTAACCATTTTAATGTTGGAATAGACCATGTGTGACACAGAGAGAAGGGCCGAAATTTATCGAACCGCTTTGCTGTATTGCAAGACCCTGAAGAAATCGAAATGGCATATCAGTATGAAGAAATCTTCAACAATTTGCTTAAAATTATTGCTTCAATAGTACGAGCAAAAATATTTCAAACAGTCAGAAAAATGGCAAGGCTCTAGGAAAGGACAGTATAACTATTGAAATGCTAAAAACTGGTGGGCAAACTTTACATAAAATATTGGTAAATTGTACTCAAAATGCCCCAAAGAACAAAAAGTATCCAACTTATGGAAAAGTGATTTTTCTATATAAAAAAGAGGGAACACAGGAAGCTTTAAAGAACTAGCGCCCAATAAGCCCTCTATTAGGAAGTTTGTACCAAAATCATAGCTAAAAGAATATTAGAAAAAAAGGAATAAAACAATTTTGTACTTCGCTATCTATCACTTTTATAAGTGATAAAAGTGATAGATAACAAAGTAAAACATTGTTTTATTCCTTTTTAAAAAATTAACTATCACAAAGTAACGGACAAATCACTCAATAATAAGAATATTAGAAATACTGAATGACACACAAATAAGAGAGCAAGCACAATTCAGAAGTGGATTCAGTACAATGAATCACATCCAGAATTATTATCTTCCGAATACGTTGGAAATAGAAGGATGTTCTATTAAAAGGTGAAATAGCTTAAATCCAAGTGAGTTTAAGAAAATTATTTTATAGAATATGCTGGAAAAAAAGACCTGCATTTATGCTATAATGAAAGAAACATTTAAAAGAAGTAATGGGGTTTTCGAAAAGGATTTTTTTAGAGCAACTCGAGTGTAAATTTGATCGGATTTTTTCTTCTTAATATTTCTAGAAACTTTTTCGGATTTGTGTTAATAACCACCACATTTGTTCTGATGCCTTGTAATTCTAAGGTCCTTAATTTCTAAGGTCCTTAATTTAATTCTCAACCCCCAAGCCACAGAATAATTAATTTATTGTGAATATAAATCTTTTTGCGGAAATATTTTATGACAGCTTTCATGGTAGTTTAATCTATTCCTGTATAAATGCACTAGAATTTTATGTAACACCACTATATATAAAAATAAATAAATCTTACAGAAAGCAAATTCCAAGCAAGACAATGTCAATTTTTTTATCATATGTTGGTCAAAGCTACTCTGTTAGACGAATTGGCGGATAAATCCCGTATATCGCAATAACATATACATTTGATTTTAAAACTTTTAATACTGTCATTTTACATGCCTGACTTAGGTTCAATAAAAATTATTCGTTTGCCATTGTGGAAGTCTTGTATTAAGTTAATTATAATGATTATTCCCAGTGTTATTTTGAGGTTTTTTTTTGCGGGTTTAATTATGTGGAAGGCGGTAAAGTTTTAAACTGTTCGGTAAAGGTAAGCGAGGGGCGGTTCAACTTGTACCAGTAATTGATTCTTAAGATTGCTCCGACTAGAAAACTGTATAATTACCAGTCTAACTTCAATTAAAATCCTCCGGTTGTGTAGTGGCTTATTTTCTAACGAAACCGTATCATTGAATCGAAAAAAATATATATTGAATGACTTTTTATGTTTCTTATCCGTGTGTCATATACGTTTGATATCAAGGTATTCTGGGATTAGTTACCATGAATAAAGGTCATCGAAGTATAGTGTATTAAATAGGGGCGCTGAAATCGAAATCGTTATCATCAAGAACAGTGTGTTTTTTGGCTAGTATTGTAACACTAGTATATCTATCTTTGTAGACAGTTTACAGCCATCGTGATCCTGTCTACACTCAGCTAGAATCCATAATTCACCATTGGTCCCTGTTTTCTAGCGTTTTCATTATTTTTGCAACTAATAACTTGGTGACTATTTGATTGCTGTCGATTATTCTTAGGATGACGTGATCGTAGAAAGTATTGTGGTCTTTCCAAATCATTCCAATTCGTCTTTTCGATGTCTCCCTTATTTGCTTGGTATGCGTCTAAATAGATAACTTCATTGTAATCGGGAAGATCTGAAAACTGTTGATAAACTTTTATACCTGTACGTAATTTTTCAGTTTGAAATGTTGCGCCTTCTCCTCTTAGAGGGATGCTATTAAGATGCTATTTTGCTTGCTTGCTATTATGCTGCTTGCTTGCTATTATGTTTGCTTTCTATTATGCTTGCTTACTATTATGCTTGCTTGCTATTAGGCTTGCTTGCTATTATGCTTGTGCTTGCTATTATGCTATTATGTTTCGTGCTTCGACAGATCTCATCACATATCCAGGAATTTTTAGGTACTTCGTGTTTTTCACATCTTGAAGCTGGCTTTTCAAGAGTCACCTTGGCTATTTCCATATTTACCTGGCATGTAGCTGTTGAGTTCCTTGTTGGATAATCTCTAATGCAGATATGCCTGTCTCTTTTATAAATTTTTCATCCTTCTCTAGGCGCTACAACATTTGTTACAAGCCTATAAATTTTCATTTCTTACAACGAAGTCATCCCATCCAACCAGTACTAGTTTCTTCTTGGACTATTAATTTTCTCTAACTCTTATATCAATTAACTCCTGGACTGTATCACCTGATTCGAATAATTTTGTTAATGTGATGTACTTAGCCTTTGATAAAGTTTTATACAGTAAAGTTTTCTGTTACTCTTTACTTTAAATTGCATCTATCTTCTCTAATAAATAACTAATAAAATTAAAAATCTGATAAATAATTAGGAATCATCGATCTTTCGAAAATGAAAAAGTCTAAGGCGAAAACTCAAACTCTAAATGATTTAACTATAAATTCGTAAAGAGAAACGGATCTTTCTCTCGTATTTGTAATTTTCCGAGCGATTTAACAACACGCGATCTCGACCCTCCCGAAAAGGGCTAATATATATCACCCCGGTATTTGAGGGGACATTTTAAGATTGACGTGTTATCGTACGATCTTTTTACTTTGTAGACAATAAAATATTTTATAATTATTGTAAGGCTTTGTAGTATGAGACACATAGCGTTTACTAAATTGGACATTATGAGAATTTTTATAAAATCAATGACATTCATTTGGTTTTCGATATTCTGAATTATTGACAACCAGTTCTTAAATTCCAAATCACTTTATTTAATTTCTCGATTCCCGTTTTACTAACCATGTTAGCATTATCGGGAGATGATTCAATCTATTTGTAAAACCAAATTATGTTTTACTCGTGTGAAGTCATGAACCGTGAAGTTAACCAAGGGTTACAGTAATAATTGAAAAAGTAGACTGAATGGAGTAGGTCTTTCATCATGGTTCGTGGTTTTCTTACATTTTGCTATTTGAAGGCGATCAAAGGTATATTGGGCAAACTAAAAGATCCAGATTAACCAGATATAAATAATACGAGGGTGAATCAAATATAAACCGCAATTATTTTGTACATATTCATTATTTATAAAATAATACAAACTATTGATCATTTTTCGACATAGTCCCTTCCACGCTTTACACATTTTTCTCAGCGGTTTGGGAGCTTGTGAATTCCTTGCTCGTAGAAACTGTGAGTTTGGGTCCTCAAGTCCTCAACATCTTGATCGTTGTCGAATTGTACCCCTCCAAGTGTATATTTCAAGGGCGCAAACAAATAATAATCACAGGGTGACAAATCTGGGCTGTATGGAAGGTGTTCAACGGTTTTCCCAATGCATATTCTCCAGTTTTTCTTTGTCAAAACTGAACCCATCGGCCACATATTTCAGTTCCAGAGCTAATCCCCACCTTTAAAGCGATTCCATGAATAGTGAACCGCCGGTCACCTTCGATAAGGTCGCGAACTACACCAATGTTGTCAGCAGTGGCACCTGGGACGCTGATTATGACTTACATTTATCACACTTTCTCGTCCATCCTTAAATTTCTTGGCCCAACCAAACACTTGAGTCTTAGACACGGTATAGTTCCTATACTGAACCTTCAACCAAGTTAATATTTCGGATGGTTTAACGCCTTTCTTGGTTACAAACTTTATTATAACCCGTTGCGCACCGGACGGAGGAACCAATTGCTCACTCATGGCTGTAATGACAAGAGAACTGAGTGAAACAGCTCACTGCGCGTTTCCGCCGCTCCTGATATATTGCACTGCAATGACGTACATTGACACTCGTTATTCTAAAAATCACGAGTGTCAATGTATGGAAAAATCAAAAAATAAAAGTAATTGTAAAATTCCGGTTTATATTTGGTTCACTCTCACCCTTCACCCTTACTGCCTATATTAGATTTGGGAGAAATGATAAATCCTTTGTTGCCCAACATGCACTCGAGCATGACCATTATATTAGTAATTTAACATTTGTTAAAATTGTGGCTTTGGATGCATATAAGAGCATTCAAATAACAAAATGTAAGAAAACCAAGAACTGGAATATAAAGGATCTATTCTATTCAGGCTACTTTTTGAATTATTAATGTAATGTTTGTTTAACGTCACGATTCATGATTTTTACACCCTTCATGATGGTCATTCCATGTTAGCTTCATCTCTTGATGATGGTCAGTGAAATGCGCGCCGAGAAGTTAAATAAAAGTGATTAAAACAAGGTTAAATAAGTGGTAAATCTCTTCGAGTTTAGCCTTTCATACCGAAGGACTTAATAGATGTGAAATAGTTCTTTAATCACCCTCCGTATTTGTCACATCTAGTGCCTAGTTATTTGTTCAAAAAAGTGAAGGTCATTTGAAAAAAGTGAAGTGCCTCTTTGATTCGAAGTAATAATGAAGAAGGGCCCAACAAGTACAGTGTGGCTCTCAAAAACTGTTATTAAATTTATATCCAGTGATATACAATATGATAGATTAACGATATATTAGATCTTATTAGGAGATACTTTATAGGATAAAACAACATAAATTATTCAATATATTCCAATAATATTTAATTTGCTTTTACTACACATGTGTTTTATGATATTGTAACTACAAATATCTATTTCTGCTCTATTGCACAGGATAACAAATTTGATGAAAACTGATGAAAAATATGAAGTATTTTGTAGTCCTAAATCCGAAAATAATAATAAGCTAATTACTGTAACACATACAGTACTACCTGGCTTTTGTATGAGTGAAAAAAGTTTCACCTATGTGATTCTTGTTTAGTACAGAATTCGTTTCTTTAAGATTAATTTGATACCATTTCACAGATACCGGACATATATTTCCAGAGATAACATATTTAAAAATTTTACATACCACAAAAAGCAAAAAACTAAACATTTTAGAAGCAATAGAGATTTAGAGATACAATAAAGACCAGTCTAGACATTTATTAAATGACCAGACAGATCTCCGAAATTCCCCACTATTTAAAATATTATAATACAAAATAAAAAAACCTCAATAAAACTGTAAAAAATGTTGCAGCTGGCCGCGGTGGTCTTGTGGGTTAGTCACCTGCCTGGCAATCCAAAGGTAGATGGTTTGATTCCAGCGGTGGGATGGGTGATTTTTTTAAATCTTCTGTCCGTCTTACTGCCTACCCTGCACACACAATTATATACACTCACATACACACACTCACACGCCCACACATATCCACACCTAAATGTCTGTGATTGTTTCTAGGCAAGAGTGTAAAATACGACAACGAATTAGCCCTCAGTCATGCCAGTTAAAGGCTGGGTAAGGCCGGATGCCTTCTGAGAATGTTCTACGTTGGTCACTCGCCAGTCGGTAGGCTTCTTGATATACTTATAGGTAGGCACATAACCAAGGGTTGATAGCCTGAGGGGGGTACTGGACTGGGTTTGTCGGTAGCTGATGACCGTGGTTCGGAACCCACGTTAAGCTGTAGGTCCAGTCGCTAAATAGCCTTAGATACTGATGCGCCTCGAACCGTAAATCCTTTCTTTCTATAGTCACAAATTCCAAAAAATAAAATAAGTAATTAATAGCAAAGTAAACATTTGTTTTATTTAATTTTAAAACATTATCTGAGGATTGATGAAAATCCTTTTTCAATGCCATACTATTATGAAAATAGTTTTGTGCGACCTAAAATCCATTAACAACAAAAATATTCATATTTTAAGCAATTTAATCGTGCAAAACGTATTCATCACATCAATTGATATAAATCTATGTATTATATAAAATAAATGATGCAGAAATCGTGTTCTTAATAATACTAACAGATCGACCTTGAATAAAAAAAATAGTTGTAACGACTGAGAAAATTAGGTAATTACCGTAAAATAGTCGATGAAACAATGAATGAAAAAGCGTGATCATTCGCTTAACAATACAATAGTTACTTTTACTACGTAAGACAATATGTATTAAATAATAAATTTAATATAAGATTCATTTGATATCCGTATCCTTTAAAACACTTCAGATATGACGAAGTCTCAATCGAACACAATACAAAATAGATTAGAAATGTCTATATTTAAAAAATTGTTAATACCTATGACTAAGGCAAATTTTAATTTATATTAGAGAGGATTAGGTCTTTTATTCATGTAAATTATGAAAAAAAAACTATAATCAAGGTAAAATATAGTTGATTTATTTATAGTTGCAGTAATAAATTAAAAGATAATTATTTCTTGATGATAATTGTGCTTTAGTGCAATATGAAGGGTTTTTTTATATTGTTCTTATGACGCTATCGTAATACTTAAGATCTTTAGTAGATATCTGTCACAAATTTGTCTGACACGTAAACGTTTGCTAGGATTGGGATGGCATTTTTCTTTATAAGCAGCAGGAAGCAAAGCGTGCTAGAACTGATGTATAGATAGTTCTGCCATAAGTGTGTAGTTTGTCTAGTACATAAAGGTGTGCTTTGTAGTGTAGTCTGTGCCTTGTACATAGGTGTGTAGTTTATAAAATAACAAACAAAGAGGGATTAAGTTTATTTTATTTCCTACTTAGGACATAATTCAAAAATATAAAACTTAATCGAAATGTTCACCTTTGCTTTCACAGTCTTCTTCTAACGATCGACTCGTCTTTCGCCACATGCACTACTTTCAAGGGAATTGAAGCTGCTACTTTCATCACATCAGATTTTACGGCCTCGATATTGCGATGAGGTTTAGAGGAGGCCATACCTGATGATAATCCAGCGGCTTGAAGTTCGGACTTTCTGAGGGCCAATGTTTAGTAGTGATTTACTCGAGAAAATTTGTCTTCAACCAACGTTATGTGGATCTCGCCTTATGTGCTGGCGCTGAATCTTGCTGGAAGATCCAATGTTTTCCTTAAAACAAAGTTATTATGCAACTTTCTTACCTTCTCCAAAACATCGCTTTGGTAGTTTGTTGTACGCGTTGCTCGCAGAAATCCATTCAACACCTCACCAACATCGTTATACAACATCAGGGTAGTCGGATGATGACTTCTTTCCACTTTTTCAATTTTTTAGCAGCTTTTCGAGAGGTATGAGCGTAAACTCGGTCATTTCACCGATTGAATTTCTCTTCAACAGTGAAAATCTTGAAGTGAAAAAGTGAAAAGGACGTCCTTTGCTCTCCGTTGGCATACGGCTCAATTTTTTGAATTTTTCTGAATTCTTTCAGCGATTGTCGGCCACATCTTGCTCTGCCATTGTCTGAGGAAATTTCGTTGCATCGTTTCATACTACGTTAAGCTAACAAACTAGCTGTCAAGCAGTAAACTTCATGTTTACTGCTCGACATATTGGGACGTACTGACTTGTTTACATTGCTTTAGAAGTCTAGTTAGTCTTGTTACACAATAAACGCACAAGTGGCTCTTGAAAACATTCTAGCGCGCCTTTATATTTAGGGATAAAATTTATAGTATGATTACGTAATTTGCCTAGTCCTCTTGAGATGCAGATGCCCATCATTTATACCAAGTCGGTGACGAGTGTTTGGTTTTTCCTTTTTTTGGGGGTTTTAGCTCATCTCGCATAACGTTCTAAACTCATTCGTTCTATGTAATTTCTCCAGCCTCGCCACCGTGTTCTGAACCATCTAACAACGTTTTCTATTCTAGTTTTTTCTCTTATTCTCGGTTGCTTATTTTATGCCTTAACGTTACTTGTTTGATGTTTCTGAGTTTTTTCATTTCCACTGCTTTAATATTATTTATGTTGAGGTATCGGCTCTTGTTTCTGACGCACCTGTGACTACTGGTCTATCGATGTTTTATGTTTTCGAACCTTGTTCTCTCGCTCTCCCTCTCTTTCTACTTTTCTCCCCCCACCTCCTCTATATATATATATATATATATATATATATATATATATATATATATATATATATATATATATATATATATATATGCTGTTTTTTGCCTAGAGCGAACTTTCATTGCCAAAAGAAATAATAAGGGTGGCTAATTTTGAAATGAAAGCACTATATATACATATATATCATCGATATCAAAAAACATCAATTTAAATATCGAGGGAGAAGTTCAAAACCGGTGACCGTTATTTTATGTTTCATCTCCTTACCTCCAGTTACAGCTACATAAACATTTTTACTGACAACCCCTATCTTGTAACATATCATTTTAAAAGTCATGAAAATTCTAATTAAACTACTTTTACAAAACTGATATCAGTTGATTCGTTCTCGAATCAATTAAATACAAAAATAAAACACTACATGATTAATGAAATAAATGTACTTTTAAAAATCTAATTTAATCAATGATAAAGTAATGATAAAGCCATTTTCGATAGGTAAATTAGTTAACAAATGACCCCTTCACCCCTATAATCTGTTCGAATTCTTTTCGAACGTTTTGAAAAATGTCCTTATTAATTAACCTGCATGTATGCGTAATTCTATTTCTTAGGTCCTGAATATCCTGCGACGGAGTCTTGTATACAACTGTTCTTAGATAACCCTAAAGAAATAAATCCAGTGGCGTTATATCTGGAGATCTCGCCGGTCATTCCAGCGCCTCTTCTGCCTATACACCTATTTTGTTCTTTTCTTCTAACTAACATTTAGATTAGTTATTTAGTTGGATTCTTGTTACATAGAAATTGTTTAGCATTACATCAGGAAAATTAAATTAAATCATGAACAAACAAGCTTTTTATTTTTCAAAAGGTAACAAATGTTATTGATAGCTAAAATAGACCAAAAATGCCATCTATGAATGAATACACGTATTACGTAATGATACATCAGACACTATTTTTGAGACAACAATACAGGAGGAACTCAAGGGTAGCTAAATTGGGTGATCTTGATGTCCAGTTGATCAATGTATTTTATAATATATATTTTTTGTGATCTATATTGCATTTTAATGTCTAATACTACTACGTAGTTTCAGAAATTAATTATACTTGCTGTTTCAATACATACTTGTAGATTCTAATATAAAGATTCAATTAGTCTTAATGCCAAGATTTAAAGTTCTTACAAATATTCCTAAAGTACTGGTCAATAAATTTAATCTTTTAAGGACATTTCTAGCGGCTTAAGAATGTCGTTTTCTAAAATGACTAATTGTTTATTAGAAAAGATTATGTTCTTTACATCTTTTAAGTAATGCCGACGTTGATGCTTTTTATTATTTCATTACGTTTTTATGTCTCGCTAATACCATGCAGTTTTCCCTTTTTGTAAGGATGTAGTTCAGGATCTTCATATAAAATTGTTTGCATAATCCTTTATGATTTAGTCAATTTCCTGTAACATTTTTTTAAGAGATTTGAGAAAACTTTTAATTAATTTTGTTGTTTTAATCCCATATGGATGTCTGGCTTTGCTTTAATTCCCACAATTCATCTCTTAATGTGATGATTATAGGTGAGGTAAAACATTATAAATTAATAATTGTCTTTTTAACTTCATGACATATTATAAAATAATTGCCATTTCTCAATAAACCAACGCAAATTTTACGAAAACAAAAAAAACACTTTTGTTCGTATTGTTGGAGTTGTGGTGGATGTGAAATAAGGTCAGGGCTATATATTTTATGTGAAAGAGGTTCATTTGTGTTAATTTCTTGGAACTTTTCCATGTTTTGTATGATACTATAGCGTTTAGCGCTGCATTGCTTCAGTAGAACCCATTCTAAATTAATCAAGACCAAGTATTTTTGGTATAACTCCACATGAAATCGGACGAAGTAAACATGATAGAGATTTGCGTTGATGATTTGATTGTTGGTTCTAATTTAAAATAGATTGCTTTTTCAAAATTACATAAAATACAATGTCTGGAGAAATAGAACAAAGACATTTTATAAAAAATCAATAATGGTAGGAAGGATTATAAACCTCGTCTTAGTATGTGTAGAAATAAGAAAGAGGAGATACTGAACGATCAAGAAACAATTTTAGAACGGTGGGCTGAACATTTTGAACGACTAAACAAAATAGAAAATATTGTCAAATATAAAATAGAGGTGGACATGAAGATGATAAAGAAAAAGATTTACCAACTGTACATAAAATGCGCAACGCATTAGAAAGCCTAAAAAACAATAAAGCTCCGGGTATTGATGGAATACCAGCAGTAATATTTAAAAAGGATTTAGGGCCTCTAGAAAACTACATCTGCTATCTAATCAGCCTAATATCGAACCAAGTTAAGTTACATTTCTTTTTAAGGCTTATAAAATATTGGCCTACGCAGAACAAATCATCGGAAAATATCGGAGTTGTTTTTGTAGAGGAAAATCTACAACAGATTCGATCTTTATACTTCGCCAGGTTACGGAAAAAACATCTATTAATAGATTTTAAAAGTGGGCCTGACAGCATAGACCAAAATGGGTTGTACAAAGTGATGAAAGAGCGTGGAGGAATGTTAAACCTTAAACTTGATTAGACTGATTAAATAAACTTTCTCTAGTGTAATCCAAAGTTAAGATTCAGAGAAGCATATTACGCTCATTTCTAACCCATTCAAGCTTGCATCAAGGTGATAGTCTATCATGCATTCTATTTAATATAGCCCTTGAGAAAGCAGTAAGACTTCGACAATATAAATAGACTAGGCACAATCATGACTAAAAGCATCCAGATACTGGTGTATTTTGACGGCTACAGATTAATATAGAAAAAAACTAAATACATGGCAGTCACAAACAAAAATGGCTCAATTGACCTCTCGAAGATTTTGTGATAGGAACAGATATAATAGAACATGTAAAGGTATTGACCTATCTTGGCTCCCACATAAATAACACCAATGACATCAACTCTGAAATTAGATGAAGAATATTTCAGGTTAATAAAGCCTATTACGGATTAATTAAACATTTATTGTGAAAAACAAAACGTACTATTTATAAAACACAGGCCAGTTTTGATGTTCTCATCAGAGACCTGGACATTGAGAAAGTGTTGTGAGAACTTCTTAGGATGCTGGAGAGGAAGATACTAAGACTAGTATAGAAGGGAGTTTTGGAACTTGGAGCGTGGCATAAACTTGTTGGAACCTGTTGGAGGCTTGGAGTTTAACACAATCTGTACAATGAGCTTGATATAGTAAAAATTATAAAAATTAACAGGTTGAGATAGATAGGACATATTGAGAGAAGAGTGTAGATAGAGCTCATAGAGTCTCATAGAGGCTCATATATATATATATATATATATATATATATATATATATATATATATATATATATATATATATATATATATATATATATATATATGGTGGGCAACAGACCAAGAGGAAGATAATGTAACAGACTAAATGACCAGGTAGAGAAAACCCTAAGGGAAACTGACTGAAAGGACAAGCCAAGGGATTAGAATCAATGGAGCCGACGCCTTAGACAGGCCAAGACCCATCTAGGGTTATTGAGCTAATGCTAATGGGGATGGAAATTTGAGGTTCGGAAAAACTTATTTTCTTGAAGCTGTAAGTGAAGGGTTTGCGATGAAAAGGGAGACCTTTTTTGATTTCCTCCAGGCGCTTTAAGACATAGTCTTTGAAAGAAGGAATGTTGAAGTCACGGTACATTTTGGTATTTTGGACGGTATTTCGAACGTATCTTGGGGAGTTCGTGATAGCTCTGTTGATTTTGTTTTGACACTTGGTGACCCTGGTGGTGGCGGCAGGATGGTAGAAGAACCAGGTTGGAGAGGCGTATAGGAGGGAGGGGGCGGATGATTTGTTTAAAGATGGAGTAGGATTGAGGGTGGTGACGAGTTTGAGGGTGGCGTGGATTTTACGGTTGACATGATTGGTCTACGACAATTTTAGATGTAGGATGACTCCGAGGTATTGAGCGTTGTTTTACAATTTGATGGGAGTGTTTTGGATGGAGAAAGGGATAGCAGGTTTGAGAAATTGAAATGAAGATTGCTTGTGTTTTGTTGTGGTTGACGTAGATTTTCCATTTGGAAGTCCACGTCTGGAAGGAGTTGATACGGTCTTGGAGATTGTGTTGGATGTAGAACGATTTGCGGTCAGAAGCCGTGATCGCAATGTCGTCGGCATAAAGATAGAGTTTGGTGTATTTGGAAGAAGGGATGTCGGCGGTGTAAATATTGTAGAGGGTTGGAGAGAGGGGGGAACCCTGTGGAAGTCCAGCAAGAATTGGTCTGGGTTTGAAGGAATGAGAGCTAGATTGAACGACAAAGCTTCTATTGCGGAGGATGCTATGGTTTGGGTGGGCTTACCGCAGGCGTCTATTGACTCTCTCTATAATGTTGTTTAGTGCCAATCAAGCCGCGGTGGACTCAAGAACATTTGCTCGGGCAATGCTGCACATGTTTACAGAAAACCAAGATTTGACTATCATCATCAGCTATGAAACGCACCTCCATTTAAATGAGGTAGTCAATAAACAAAACTGTCGATTTTAGGCTTCAGAAAAATGCAACCTTTCTAGAATGGTTTCAATGGTGTGTTCGTGAAAATGGCCATGATTTGAATGACATTATTTCAGACACTTAAACGTTGAAAACGGCGTGTTTTACCGATTATTTTTATCTTAAAAAATAAATACCTTTTATATTATGCTTTTTCAAAGGGCATCCATTTCCCATAGTTTATCTTGTACAACAAACAGAAATGCAACATAATTTACTTTATGCAATATTTTTTATACATTGGTACATGACTGAAACTGCCATCTATTATCAATGAAAACGTTTTGGTCAGTGTAATCTGCATCACGGGATATTGTTTAAAAATTTATTTTCAAAATATATAATGATTTTGTAGTTTAAAATGGGTGTAGGTGCTTAAAACCAGAAATATTTTGAAGTGTTTGGTTGTATATCAATTTTCAGCGTGTGAAACTAAATGCTATTTTAAATTGCTACACAAGTGAACGTTAAAGATTACGCAACATGAACGATTCATAAACAAAACGCAATTTTGTCAATATTATTAGAAATTAACAAAGACTTTGTTGCGGTTAGAGGAAAGTGTTTATTTAAAGTACGGGGGGTCCAGACAGGGGAAAACCGCCGGCATTTCTATTTTAAAACCCGACCACGCCAGCAAAACAGCAAAATAATCGTCGTTTGTTCCTGCTATTTAGAGTTTTAATCGTTTCGGCTGACGCTTAACAGGGACATGTGCGCTTTCAAGATAAACCTTTGAACGGCCAATCTCAAGTTGACGAGAAGCAGGATCACCTTTTTATCCCCGAAGTCAATTAGTTTTCGGGATCGGTTCTTAAAAGTGACCTATAGAGACAAATCGAAATTTTTTCTCGCTCGAACGGGCAATTCGATTTTGGTGTGGTCGTCCGTTCGATGCCAACAGCATAGACTCGCTTCCAATTTTCTTAATAGTAGATAGGTTTAAAGGCTTCTTTCTATCTATTGATTATTTAATTTATTAGATTAACAAAGAGGAAAGGAAACTAGATACGAAAAAAAAGAAAAGAAACAAGTTGAATTTTATTTATTTATCACAAGTTTTTTCCAGTAGAGGCATATTACCGTTGGCGTCTTTGCTGTTCAGTCAGTACTGTGTACTAGTATACATTTATGTCCAAAAGTTTGGAATATTTAAACATTTCACTTTTTTATTAATATCAAGTTATTCTATTACTCGTTTACGTAATGATTACTTTATAATAACTCTTACTGGTACCAAATAAAACTCGACACCAAATGACCAATGTGTCTAAAATTGATTTATTATTTTGGAGTCAAAAAATTACAATGTACCAATTGCCTTCAAAAGTAATTTAAAAATAAAAAGAACAACTTGCCATAAAACTAATAACCAGTCGTTTCTCCATGGGTCTATAGGCGATTTGGCATGCTGTCGATTAAATGATCAATTTGGGCTTGTGAAATTCTTTGCCATTTTTCAAAAGCAGCATGTTTTAGTTGTAGCGGGGTAAGAGGAGGATTGTTTCGTTTCTTGATGCGTGTTTTTCAATGACATTCATGCTAGGGGAATTTGCTGGCCACTCTAACTTGGATGTTCCCTCATCTTCAAGAAAATGTAGTACTGCTGCTGTTCGATAAGGAGGTGCGTTGTCATCCATGAAAACAAATCCGTCGCCCACTGCGCCTCGGAACAGACGCACAACAGGATTTGAAACTTCCTCAATGTACACAGCACCAGTGACTTTTCTCTCTAAGACCAGTAGAGGTATCCGTGTACCCCTCATAATACCACCCGAAAACATCACACTCCCACTTTTATATGGGATACGTGGTTGAGCTAGTCGGGCTTGTCGACCTGGAGCTCTCCAAACTAATGTTCTTCGTAAATCAGAAACCAAGCTAATTCTCCTCTCATCGGAGAACATCCCGTTATTCCAGTTAGGACTATGATTCTGCCTTTCTCTAGCACATTATAATCTTACATTTTTTCATTGAAGCCTTAGTTTGGGAACACGTCTTCTGCGATGCAAATTTATATGCGCTTTCAGTCTGCGTGTTATCGTTTGTCGTGAAACATTTACCTCTTTAAGCCTAACAAGCTCCCTTGATATACCACTTGTAGATTCCAGACGATTTCTGCGAGCTATCATTGATATCTGCCGGTATCGTGCAGCTGTTGTACCTCGTTTTCTACCACTTCTAGGGCGATCCTTTACGGCATTTGTATCTTGGCATTTTTTATGAATTTTCGGGAATCTACAATTTCCGCGATATCATTTTGATTAAAACCGTGTTTTAACAAAGCTATTAGTCTCGATCTGTTAAAATGAGATATCACGTTTCTAGGCATCCGTTTAAAAATATAGGTAAAATGCCTAGATTTTTAAACGGATTGATTGAAAATTGAAAAAGAACTGAAATAATGTGTAAATACCAGTATCAACCAAATGGGCAAAAATTGAAAAACCTGTGTTATCAGCAAAACAATACTTTTGTTATTTTTATTTAAAAACGGTTAAAATAAATATCCATCACAATTGTTGGAGTATCATATGCGTAGATATCCTATTTGTAAATATTCTAAACTTTTGGACATATCTGTAACTACAGTAAAATGTATACGAAGGTTGCTATTTATGTATCCGGAATTGGCAACAATGGTGTTGCTAGGCGCCATCTGGCATATACATCGTAAAGTTTAACATTGTTGACTCTATACGTACTTAGAACGTTTTGTCATACGGACGCTATTTTTGTTGTTTAGTGAGTTGAAAATTTCATCTCAGTCAAAAAATGGAATTAACTCGACTTTTGGCGATGATGGACCATCTAAAACCACTGTATATTATTGGTTTAGTGAACTCAATCGTGGCCGTCGTCCGCTCACGGACGAATTTAAAGAAAATCGTCTAAAATCGTCTAAATCATCATCATCATCATCATCAGCCCGCATCGATCCACTGCAGGATGAAGGCCTCTTCAGCATGCTTCCAACCTTCACGGTCCTGGGCTTTCCTCTGCCACTCGGGTCCAATATACTTAACGATGTCATCAATCCATCGTGCTTTCGGTCTTCTTCGCGGACGTTTGCGATCAAGCGGTATCCACTCCAGGATTGCCCTGGTCCATCTGTCGTCCCATCGCCTCGCTATATGGCCTGCCCATCTCCATTTCAACTGTTTTACTCTTCCAATGATGTCACAGACTTTTGTTTGTTCCCTGATCCATGCGCAGGACTTTCTGTCTCGTCTTGTAATGCCCAGCATACATCTTTCCATTCCCCTCTGTGCCACCCGAAGTTTTTGGATTGATTGCGATGTGAGTGTCCAGGTTTCACTTCCGTATGTTATAACGGGTAGAACGCACTGATCGAATACTTTTCTTTTCAGGCAAAGTGGGAGTCTGCTCTTAAACACTATCTTGAGCCTACCAAATGCCTGCCAGCCATATTTAACACGCCGTTCCACCTCCCGGGCGGTATTCCCCTCCATGGAAATCCTCTGCCCAAGATATATAAAGCTGTCCACAATCTCTAAATCCCTTCCTAGAACTGAAATTCTTCTGTCCTGAGCGAAGTTATTGAACATAACCTGACTCTTTTTCAGGTTTATTTTCAAGCCAAATGGTTCGCCAGCCCTTTGCAGTTCTTGTATGCGTCTTTGCAGCTCCTCTGGGTCTTGTGAAATGAGAATAATATCATCAGCAAATCTAAGATGGTTTAAGTTTGCACCATTGATCTTTACACCATCCTGTTCCCAATCCAGTTTACGGAATACTTCTTCAAGACCAGCCGAGAAAAGAATAGGCGATATTGCGTCACCCTGCCGTACACCTCGTTCTATATTAATTCCCACTTCAAGATCATCAAGGTGAATTGTGGCTGTAGCTCCATCATATATCGATTCTAATAGGTTTACATAGGCTCTCTCTACACCTTGGCTAAGCAGTGCATCCATTATCGCATGCTTTGAGATGGAATCAAATGCTTTTTCGTAGTCGAGAAAAGCCAAGCACAGTGGCATGGTGTATTCGTTGTACCTTTCTATGACCTGCTGTACAACCTGGATGTGATCCATTGTACTGAATCCACTTCTGAATCCTGCTTGTTCTCTTGGTTGTGCGTCATTCAATTTTTTTAATATTCTTTTAGAAATTATCTTAGTGAAAACTTTGTCCTATCACTGATAGGAGGCTTATTGGACGGTAGTTCTTTAAATCTTGCTGTGCTCCTTTTTTATGTAAAAGGATCACTTCTGCATTTTGCCATAAGTCCGGTACTTTTTGTTCTTTGAGGCATTTTGATTATAATTTTGCCAGTGTTTTATGTAACGTCCGACCACCAGCTTTTAGCATTTCGACAGTTACACTATCCTTTCCTGGAGCCTTGCCGTTCTTCATCAATTCTACAGCATTTGTTACTTCCTCCACTAGGATATCTGGCATTATATATTGTTCTTCCGTGGGTATTGTTGTCCCTGACTGGCTCTGATCTTCATATAACTGGGAATAAAACCTTCTGACAATCTCTAACATTTGGGTACGCGTCCTTCACACTGTGCCATCCTCACGCTTTAAAGCATATATTTGCGTTCTTTTGTTTCTCAGCTTCTGTTTAGCTTTGTTAATTCCTTTGTTTTCTTCCAGGGTTTTTTGCACTAGCTGCATATTGAATCGGCGCGTGTCCTCTCTGGTACGTTTTCTTATAGTTTTGCAGAGCTCAGTGTACTCGACCCTGCCAAAAGGACTACCTGCATTTCTCATTGCTCGCCGTTTCTTCATTAAATCAATGGTCTCACTGGAGATTTTTGTTTGTTTGAGACATTTTTCCTCTGGTGCTATTGAAGCAGCCGTTTGAAGTACATTGTTGGCGATTTCTTCATATTGAACTGATATTTCCACGTCCTCTGGATCTTGTAACGCAGCAAACCGGTTTGACAAAGCAATCTCAAAATCGCTTCCTCTCTCCAGCAGTTTTCCAGAATCCACCTTGCCCTTCTTTGATCTTACCATTCTTTCGCGCTCTTTTCGACAGTCAATCCGAACCCTTGCTCGTACCATTCGGTGTTCACTTCCAACATTAAAATTGTTAAGGACAGTACAATTGGTAAATATTGTTTTATCGTTGGTCATGATGTAGGTAGTCAATTTCGCTTGTGAGCCCAGATGGACTTTTCCATGTCCATTTTCTGCTGATATTTTTCTTATAGAATGAATTGATAATATATAGTTCTTGTCCTTCAGCAAAATCAACTAATCTGTCACCTCTATTGTCTCGCTCACCAGTTCCATATGGGCCAGTTGCATTTTCGTCTGTTCTTGTTGTTCCAATTCTGGCATTAAAATCATCCATCAGGATTTTGTACCTACATTTCTCCTTGTATAAAAGCTGGGCCACATCATCATAAAATTCCTCAATTTCCTCATCTTTATGGCTTATAGTTGGTGCATAAGCTTGGACGATTTGAAGCCTAATCTTTTTATTCAGCTGAATGACGCATTGGGCTAATCGGTCGGATGTACTTTCAAATTTTACCACACTGTCCTTCAGCTTTCGATTGATGAGGAATCCAATTCCGCCACATCGGCCATTTTCCGTACCTCGAGTGTAGAGTACGTGTCCAGTTGGTTCCAGTTTGATTAACTCTTCACCATTCCTTCGTGTTTCACAAAGCCCAATAATATCCCAATATATGTTGTCAAGTTTGATTAACAGTTCTTGCAATCGGGCCTCTGTTTTCATAGTCCGTATATTTAACGTTGCAATGTCAAAGCACCCTCTGCCTTATATATATATATATATATATATATATATATATATATATATATATATATATATATATATATATATATATATATATATATATATATATTCGGTTTTCTAGTCCAGTTATTCCTATCTTCATTTGGGTTTTTGTTTCTTATTTCTCTTATCATAAGATAAATAATGGAGGCCAATAAATTATATTCCAATGAAAATACTCTGCAAAAGTACTATTTAGAAAAACGAATGAATAATAAAAGAGTTGAAACAAATAATATATCGATTCATTTGTTATACGTAACGAAACAAAACACAATTGTTGGCGGTTGGCGAGAGGACTTTTTCAAAGAAATAAAATGACCTTAAGCACAACATAAAGAAGTCTTGCTACAGAAATTATCTTCCTCATGCGGCGCTGAAGAAAGTCATTAAAAAACGATTTGACTAATGAAACAAATGATTGATACTTTATTATGGAGGCTGGGATCGACGTTCCCTGCTGCTTTTATACAGTGGCAGGAGGCGATCTCCAAATGCATCTTTAAACACTTCCTCGTTCGTTGTTCTCGTGCTCTAACTCATTTTCATAGTACAAATTTGGAAAAATAGAGTGATGCTTGACTGAAATTAAATGCTTAAATATATAATATGATATTTTAGAGTTAATAAGATTCTTTAATTTTACCAAAGTACATTGATAAAAACTAACATAAAAGAAAAATATTTATGTCAGTGCGATACTGACAGAATTAATTTATACGTATAATATATTGTTGGACAAATATCCACCTCTGGATGTTGCAGAACATGAGATCATTTAATATATTTAATAGTAGAATTACCCTGTTCATTCATATAATTTCACAGAGATAAATTAGAAGCTATCAAACCGAGAGATCTTTGTAATCAGACGATGTGTTCAAATGTCTAGGCTGTGAAATCTCCCGACTAGTAGTAGGCCTTCAGTAGCTATCCGACGTCAGCTCGAGTACGACTGACGAAGGCTACAAGACCAGAAACCGGTCTTGGAAGATACTTGTTGACGTTCTGGTGGTGGCTGAACCAACAGAGCATCCACGTGGAATATCGGTGAAAAATTCTTCATTTGGTATTAGTTTCGTTCGCGAGCCCAGCTGCATCTTGCATCTGCTATGTTCTTTTTGAATTGACTGAATGTGACTTTGTCAGCGAACTCTCTTAAATGGCTTTTATAAACTCAAAACTGCATCTACGAAGTAATTTTTCAAAAAATTCAGTGCTATTGGAACAAGATGAGAAGACACATGAGACAAGCCTAAATTATTCTTCAACATTGAAATTGATCTAAATCATATTCCTGTCATTTTTAATACTTGTCCCTAATACTTAACTGGCGACTACTCAGTACAAGATTCTTGAGCTTTGTCTTGTTTTGAAGATATTCCCGAACGAGGTACCGCTTCAACTGCATCTCTACCGTCACTAAAGTCCTTGTACCGCTTGTAAACACTTTTTTGACATCGTAGTAACACTTTCTTAATATGTTTAATGCAACAGCACAATAATTTTCGTGTGGTTTTGATGTAAATTCTTTGTACGATAAATGTATCCATTTTAACAAATCGCTGACCAAAATTTGTAACAATTACGACAATCAAGACGCTTAATTTCTAAATTCTCAAGCGAAGTGATATGAAACTTCTGTCAGATGCCCTGGACAGACATATCAAATTAAAAAAAAAAAATGGTGGGGGAATTTTTAAAAAGAAGTCACCTTACTTTTTGATCATAGTAGTATATATACTAGATATTGAAAGGAATATATCAGGATATTATAAGAACAGTATTAGAAGATTATTGTATTCTTATTATTCAAAATCTAGATTGACAAAATGTCTTGGGAGTTTATTTCTGCATCAGTGCAATAAAATATTGTTGCTGTCTATTTTTATTAACCATACTTCTAGACTAAAATTATGGAAAGACATTTCGGAAAATATTGGAACATATGGGAAGGCATTTTGTTCCCAAGATAACATGCCCAACGACAAACCTTATATTGCTCCAAAAGATGTTTGATCGATCGCCATATTTTTCTACTTTAAGTCTTTCTGATTGTTATTACTTTCTAAAAGTTATGCAGCTGGAGAAGAACATTAGAGTGGAAGATGGACACTTGTCCATCTTCCACTATGGCTGAATGGCGACTTAAAGAGAAAAATGGGTCTAAACTGCTTAAGAGTGATCCAGAGTCACGAAGAGTAAAATAGTTTCAAGAAGGTTTATTTATGTAAGGAAATTATGTAAAAGAATAAGACGAAGCTCTTTAATTACTGAGTATTGCAGGGTGTAAAATTATTCTGGATGCCTCATTCAACCAATTTTTTGGGAGTTTCAAAAGTTATACTGAGTGGGGCAAGTGTGATACTACCATTTTGATTTGACACCATTTTTTTCCTGTGACATATTTGTGGCAGTTTAGGTTTGGCTGTTGGATAGTGAAAACGTGCGTTTAGTGACGCGGTACAAAATAAGTTCTAATAAAATTCATAGAGAAGCTGCGAGTCTAAACCTGGAAAATGCGATAGATTGGGTTAAATCAAGATTAGAAACCATGACGCTAGCGATGTTTTTAACGCCGATAAACTTGGTCATTTTTACAAACTTGCCCCAGATCGCACAATGAGCTTTAAGACTCAAAAATGTATTGGGGGAAAATTATCGAAGGAAATAATAACCGTTCTTGTTTGCGCAAACGTGAGCGGAACTGAAAAACGCAAAATTTTAGTTATTGGCAAATTTAACAAACCAAGGTGTTTTAAAAACGTAAAAAAATTAGCAGTTAATTATACAGCAAGCAAGCGAGCATAGATGACAGCTGATAAGAGAAAATAGGCACATATTATTGCTTGTTGTTAACTGCCGAGGATACTGATATTAAAAAATTTGTCAAATATCTATAATATATCGACTGTCATCAATTTGTTAATTGGAACTCTGATATCTCCGTATTTCATGATATCTTTACACCAATCCTGTTTATTATTATCCCATGGTGAGGGATACCTTATATTATTTTCAAAAGCAAAATGATATGTCAACTTTCTTAAATCAATCTTTGTTAATCCATAGTATAATTTAGCAGGTGTTAAGCAGTAGACTAATAAACGTCCTAGTTCAGCCGCAAGACCTTGTTAGGAAGGTACCCAGCATTCAAATTTTAACTTTTCTTAAATTTTTTAAGAAATCGGCGTAATGTCGTGCAAGAAAGATGAAATAATTTGACTACACTTCTTATTGTCTCTTAAATTGAAAAATTTTTTACATGCCGTTTCGTAGATTTCAGTAGATACTTCACCACGGCTAGTTTTCCTCACATGTCTACGGGGCATTTTAATATTTATACAAAAATAAATTTTAATTCAATTAGCATATTTTTAGGATACTGATATCAAAAAATTTGTCAAATATCTATAATATATCGACTGTCATCAATTTGTTAGGTTATAACCTCAGCAGAAAATGGCACAAAATTATTAACTATTAATGGTTGTTTTTGAATGATAATAATGATTCGATCTTTCTTTACTTACCACAATTATTGAATGGAATTATCAAAATGGGTTAACGTATTAGAACATATTTCTAATAGGACGTTTCATTTTTTAATTCGATTGGTTCAATTGCCCTGTGGTTTAATTAACCTCCTTTTCCCCTACCATTAGATTTCCTGATTTGACTGTTCTGGATTATTTTTTAAGGGGATTTTTGGTTTTCATAAGCAAGCCCCAAATGATATATTAACTCAAGGAGAACATCCATGCCGAAATCGCCGTATTAACAGCAGATATGTCGACAAAAGCTATGGAAAATGTGTTAAAAATGGCATAGCTTCTAATGGCTCACATTTGCTCGACATTATTTTCAAAACTAAATTATCATAAAATTTAAAAACGAAACAAACATATTGTAGAAAAAATATCTTGTTTCTTTTGAAAGTTATAAATAATAATAAAGGGTAGCGTGACACACCCTGTATTTGTAAATAATATGCTACAAATGGGATTATTTTTCGATTTGAGTAATAGAAGCAAAAATAAAGTACTCATAAATTTCATTTATATTTCACATACATCACGCATTTCAAATTATAACAAAAGGAGTTAAGAAAACAATGACTTTGACTTTTACATAATTAGAATCTTAAAAAGAAATTTGAACAATAAATAAAAACAACGATATTTAAATAAGTTTTAAACGAGGAAGTCTGGTAAATGCGAACAAGACAATATCATTTCAATTGTGGGTGTAGTAATTTGTTTAGCGCAGTTTCAGAAAGGCTCTGCTATTTATCAATCTATACTTAATGCTTTATTAACTCTTCGTTGTGATGTCGTGTATACTTTCAATAATTTATGCTTCAAAATTCAATTTATTCTTACGACTACCAGAATATTTCTGAAATTTACAATAAATAACATATAAATCGTTATATAATATTTAATTAAACCTGTTTTAGGCTCAGTATAATTTTTGGTTAACACTATTTGCCAATTTTATTATTTGATAAAACAAAAAAAATCATGATTTGACTATTTACCTTTTAGGTTTCTAAAATTATAGCCCAAACGTCCGATTTCGATTGCTCTATACATTGTTAACTCTTTGTTAATGTCTTATGGTAATAACACCAAATCTTATCTTTGAAAAAGTACGAGACCAAAAACAAACAGTGACTTATTGTGGATAGACAGTGTTAAAGACAAATAGCATCTTGAAATTTCTTTATATGCGGCAATTTTTAAAAAGAACCATTTATTACAGAACGACCATTTTTATAATATATTGAACAAATTATATTATTATTTTGTGTTCCGTGCTGTACGATAGAAACTTAAAAAGAGTAAAATAAGTGGTAATCATAAATTAAATTTTTGCTCAGCGTATTTCTTCAGGTTTGGAAAGGGGAAGTAATCACTGGGAGCTAAATACGGCGCATTTGGAAGAACCTCGAAGCATAAGTAAGTAGCAAAGGAAGGTAGGTCATGGAGTTTTGCAGCAATACGTCGAGAGGCTGTAGCGTTTAAAAAGTATCGGCCGCTACAGGTAGTATTGTTTTGCGCATATCTTACTTCAAAGTGCATATGTATACTATGGAATGGTCGCGAAAGAGTCGAAAATCTCGTCTCGTGCTGAATACTTGTCTCCACGCCAACAAGACGGACAGTGATCTAGAAGTTGGCGCCGCTGGCAGTCCTGCTTGAGTAATCTCTCTATTAGTGAGGGTTTTCGGACCCGGTCCTTTTAGGACCCGGTAATTCTAGAACCCAGTCATTTTAAACTATGGGTCCATAGACATCTTGGTCTATGGATATTCTAGACTATGGACAATTTACACCCCGGTCATTGTAGACTCCAGACATTTTACGATCCAAACGTTTTGGACTCCAAACGTTCTAGATTCCGAAAAATTGAGTAATCGCTTATCTTAGTAACTGGTCTTTCCTGGGGCTGGATAGTTAAACAGCACCACCAGGGAAAAGGTCAAATATTTTTTTATATTCTATTATTATTTTCACCAATATAAATCACTAATTACCCAATCACTATTTGACTACCATTATTTATTAATGCTAGATAATTTTTCAAGAACGCTAGATAAGAACTTTTATACTAGGCTAATTGAAAAGTTCGCGCAGCGACACCTATAGAGTGATAAAAGAACTATATAATCTACAACATTTTGAAATTTTATCTTTCATATAAACATATGTGATGTTTCAAGCGGATCTGCCAATTGATTCGTACAAAAACAGCAGCTCAAAGTAAACGTATTAGTGTTATTTTTTAAAATGGAAAATATTGAAAATCGTGCAGTGATTAAATTCTTTGTAAAAAAAAGGTTTAAAGGCATTGGAACTTCATAGTGTAATGGGGATGAAAATGTATTAGGATAGTCTGCTCCTTCAAAAATAATGGTTTGTAAGTGAGCAGGTGAGTTTCAACGTGGTCGTACAAGCCTGGATGATGATCGTCGTTTTGGACATCCAATAGGTGCAACTACTGAACAAATAATTAATTCTCTACATGATATGGTTATGGATGACAGACAATTGACTTTGAGTTAAATTGCTAAGGCCATGGACATCTCAACTGAATGCGTGATTCATTTTTTGAAAAAGGAATTGGGTTTGAGAAAACTATGTGCATGATGAGTGCCGCATTTGTTAAATTCTGACCAAAAACGACTTTGAGTCAAATTTTCTAAAGAATCTTTTTCGAAAGAATAAAATATATTTTAAACGTCATTTTGTGACTGTGGATGAGACTTTTACCACTATGATCCTAAACTGCGACAACAAATCGCAGAGTGGACTAAGCCCGGTTGTTCAGCTCCGAAGCAGCCACAGTGGTCAAAATCGACTAAAAAGGTTGTGGTATCAATTTTTTGGGATGCCAAAGGCACTCTGTTAATTGATTACCCTCAAACCGGTAATACAATAACATGACAGTTTTATCCAAACCTTTCGGATCAGTTGAATGCAAAAAATCACGAGGAAAGACCTGGTTCAACGAAGAAAAAAAAATCTGCAAGATAATGCACCAGTTTACAGAGGTGTTCCATATTCACCAGATCTGTCTCCCTCTGACTTTCATCTGTTTCCAAACCTCAAAAAATCCTACGTGGCAGGCGTTTTTCATCAAATGAAGAAGTTATAGTAGCCGTAGATGAACCAGAAAATCACTTCATAGACGGAATAAATGAATTGGAGCACCGCTGGAAAAAATATATTGATCTTAGGGAGAATATACAGAAGAGTAAAGCCATTTTTTCACCTGTAAACTTCTTTTATCATTTGGGCTCCGCGAACTTTTCAATTAGCATAGTACTATAAGAATGTCTGTTTAATGTTGAATCTTTCTCTTTATTTTGTCTAGTTAAGTAGGCTAGTTGTAGACATCACAGATAGATTATTTTTTGTGTTATAGTTTTTTTTATTTTTGTTTGTTAGTTGTTGAATTTGTGCTTGTGTTTATTAAATACTTATTACTGTTACTGAGTCTTTTTTAAAGATAAACCTTTTCCCAGTTTAAGGGTTTATTTTTATTTTTTGTGATTCCGAAAAACTGCGTGGCGCCCTTATTGACGTGTCTGTGCAATTCATCCGTGAGCTACAAATCAAATGCCTCTTGCAAATGGCCGTCGTAGCTATAATTTTAGTAACAAAAAAAAGTCATATTACAACGCGCATGCGGATGCATCATCGTGGCAAAAGAGCACTTTTGTTTTGGCTACATTGATCCAACGATATAGTCCCCGATGATGTTCCTGCTTTTTGTCAGATATTCTATAAATACCATTTCACGATAATTCCAGACGATCGCAGCCATAGCTTGACCCGTCATCGCTTCCTTTGCCGCACTTTCATATTCTTCCACCCGCTGTTAGGAGTGATGTTTCGAGCGTTTGATGGTGAATCCATGTTTCATCTACTGTTATAATACGTCAAAACTTATTTGTTTTACTCGATCGTCACAACCAAGTATCTAAACGCATGCCTCTAAAACTTTACAGCACGCCATCTCACGATTTATACTACATACTACATACTACATCTCTGGTACATGCCGAAAACTTTTTAAACGACTTTTATATTAGGTTTCTTAAATATCAAGACGAAAAAATAAATCAGCTGTCTAATAAAAATAGAAAAAGAAAGACAAATTGGAATTGAAAGACCCTGAATTTATCAGTTGTTGAAACAATTAGAGATATGATTGATTTATTTTGTTGCAAGAGGCAATCTGTAATGTATGCTCCATGATTAAAAGCTGAAGTAGAGTCCCACTGTTATATTAATGGTTTATTAGTTCGATTCCACAATTAGATGAAACCATTTACATTAACGTGACTAACGAAAAAAAAATGTTTTTGTTAATAACAAATTATCAAGAACTTTATTATATCGAAATATATTTTAGTACTTTATATTGGTAAGATAGATTGGATATCTATTAGATATTTCATGATATTACAATTGATGATTGTAAAATTATTTCTACGTATTTTTATCAAAATTAAGTTGCTGATCAATAAAATTTTATAATGTTTATTATACAGATATACTGAAAATATTTTGGTAAATTTCTTTGTGTTTTTATGGTCAAGAACAAGAATTTTTGAAGAGCGAGAATATTTAACATTCATCTGTGCTATTGTGATGTGGAATTGCCATGACAAAAAAATAATACCTTGAAAATTTGTTAACGTGGCTTATGTCTGATAATACTGTTAGAAATAAAATATATACTTTTAATGATCTGTTATGAGAAAATATTTGCAGTCTATAATGAGCTGTGTAATTGAAGTAATGATACTGGTGGTGCAGCATTCGATCTGGCAACACTGTTGTTCCCTTTGGAGAGGAGGCAGACCGACATCTGATGCCTCTTCAGTACGACTTTGAATTCCCTCAAGTCACTTGTTGTTAGTAGCAATTCTTTTCGTGAACCTGATTTTTTTTCGTGCACCTTCTGAAAATGAGTGATAACAATTTCGAGCAACAGTGTGCTGTCAATTTTTGTTTTAGACTTGGGCACAGTGCGATGGAACGTTTTGCATAATTTCAAAATGTCTATGAAAATAGCGTCTGGTAAACAGCCCAGGTTTTCAGATGGGCATTTTCATAAGGCCAAAACTCGACTATATACGACCCGGAAACGAAGCGCCAGTCCCAGGAATGGCACACTCCAACTTCATTACGACTAAAAAAGCCAGAATGATCAATGAAAAATATTGACTGAACAAAAAAGTTATGCCTTTTATAAAGGGTGTTACAATAAATTTGAAAACAATTTTGAATACAAATATAATACAATAAATGTGAATTTTAAATAAAACATGGTTTTCTGTAGCAAAGTATTGAAATCTTTATTGATTTGTTACATAGACACTTGGAAATTATGTATGAAACAACACATCCAATAAATGGCGTCCATGGCTTTGGCGGCACACATGTATTCTTCTGGCGAAATTTGCAATGACGGTTTTGCATAAATGTGGCGATATTTCGTCGATACAGCGTTCTATTTCGACCTTTAGTGCTTGGATCGTCGTGGGCTTGTTGGCGTAAACCGGAGTTTACAACTGGCAGTGATCACTGAATAGTGAGAGCTAAGATAGATCTCGCTTAAGAGCTAAGCTAGCCCTCACAAGAAATAACGAAATTGATAGCCAAGACCAAGCACAGAAAGTGGGTATCCCCTGAGAACGTGGAGTTTTACCAAAATAAAATAGAAGAGAACTTAGAAGCAATAAGACATATGGAAAATGAATGTTTAAGCTTGCAAGAACTGAATGCATCTATAACAAATAGTATCAAAAAGGCTGACAAAATCTGCTGATCAAGCAAGAAGAAGAAAGATCAGCCAAAACAACAAAGGGTTTATGAAGGAGAGAAACGATTTAAAGAAGAAATGTGGAATAAACTATCCACGACTACCACAGTTAAATAACAAAATTCGAAAGCTGCGAGAAAGAGTATAAGAAAATTTAACGCCGCGAACCTAAATAATATTATAGAGAATAATAAGAGCCTAAAAGATCTCAGACGAAAACTTTCTCAACGCAAGAAAAACATTTGTAAACAACATTTGTTGTGGACAGACAGGGCAATGTCAAAACTAACAGAGAAGAAATTCTAAAATAGTATAAAAGTCAAACAGAAGGAACCTTAGATAACCAAATTACCAGAGTTTTAAATCAAATCAGAGGAGGTTCAGAGGAGGTTCATCAGAGGACGTCCCAGATATTACACTTGGCGAAGTAAAACGACCACTATCTGAATTGAAGATCAACAAATCTCCTGGAGATGATGGAATAGTCACAGAAGCTGTCAAAATGGGGGGAAACAAACTATTAAAAAACATTGAGAATTCTCTTTAATGAATGTCTTTCAGAGAAAACAGCACCATCTCAATGGAACAATGCGGTGATAATACTGCTATATAAGAGGGGAGATAACGAATATCGAAAACTACCGATCTATCAGTCTCCTATCACGCATATTCAAGTTGTTTACCATGATTATCACAAATTGACGATGCAATAAGCTAGACTCATACCAGCCGCGAAGACTCATACAAGCTGGCTTTACGACAGCCTATGGTACTAATGACTACCTCGAGTATTGAAAAGCTTCATAGAAATGTAGATGGAGTATAATAAACCACCAGTGCTTATCTTTATAGATTACGAGAAAGCCTTGTATACAGATGACTAGTACACGATGTTAACACTTCTATCAGATTGCAGAACTGACTACCGCTTCACTGCATTAATCAAACACATTTATGAAAACGACTACAAATATCAGACTCCACGACAATACAGACACCATTTCACCAAAACTTTTCAATACTCTATTTCAATACATGAGCAAACATACACGATGAGGTGGTTCAGGAGTGAATATAAAAAATGAAAACCTCAACCATATTCGCCGACGACCTAGTCTAAGTCTGGTACTTGACTGGGGCCTCTCCATCGATAATATCAGAGTAGAGGAAACTACATCTTTTAAGTACTTGAAACACGAGATTAGTATCAGCAGAGACAGACAGACTCGCGAAATCTCTAGAAGAATCGGACTTGCCTGGGCTGCTTTCGGAAATCTGAGATATATATTAAAGTCAAAGTTGCCGATTTGTTTGAGGAGAAAAATTTTCAATCAGTGTGTCCTTCCAGTACTCCCATATGGTGCAGAGATTTCAACAATGACAACATAGGCGATTAGAAAGATACGAGTGACACAATTAGCTATGGAACGGACAAGGCTGTGACTTTCTCTTAGAGATCGAATACGAAATACAGAAAAACAGCGAAGTTGTAATGGAACTGGGCGGATCATGTTGCAAGAGCGGTTGATGACATGTGGACAAAACGAATCCTCGAATGGAGAGCAAGATCGAAAGCCTTCAGAAATAGAGGACTTTCCCAACCAGATGGACTGATGATCTAAAATCTATCAAAACAAACTGGATGCAATTTCACAGACCATGGTGTATGGATCTTCAGCTATTATGGCTGTTATGTCCTCGATATCCGTGCTTGAAGAACTGTCAGATCGATAACGGTCTATCAGGTCGGAATTTCCGCCTCTAAAACGACCAAACCACTTTTGCCCTGTGTCACTCCAACAGAACTCTCTTCCGTGACCACCACAAATCTTGTTTGGATAGCGTTCTTGTCCTTTTTGAAATCAATTTGTGTAAGTAAATGAGATCAATTTGAATCCACTTAACTAACTGAAGGTAAATCAAAGCGAATATGAAGGTAGACGGAATAAATAAACCTTACTAATCCAACATAGATTTTTGTTTACAAGCGTTAAAAGAGCAGCTAATAGAAAATCTCTACGAATTTTGGGGACAAGTGTCTGATAGTGTATCAGTTTTTTGGTTCAAAATGTGCTATACAGTTAGTATATCTTCTGTTTGATTCAGATTTGTATATTGGTTGTTGAACTTTTTTGTTTCCCAGTGTATATAGTTATTTTTAATGTTATATATTGGTTTGAAGCCAAACAATGTAGTTATCACAAAAATAAAATAATAGCCGCTCGCGTTGGTGCGGCGGTAAGAGCGTCTGCTTTGCCGAATCCGCGCTGGAGCGGTAGCTGGTTCGATTCCAGCGCTCGGATGGTTATTTTTCTTTCTTCTGTCCGTTTATCTTTCCTAAATGTTTGTGATTGTTTCTAGGCAAGAGTGTAAAATCCGACTACGAATTACCCCTCAGTCACGCCAGTTAAAGGCTGGGTAAGGCCGGATGCCTTCTGAGAAGTGTTCTACGTTGGTCACTCGCCAGTCGGTAGGTTTCCTGATAGACTTATGGGTAGGCACATAACCAAGGGTTTATAGCCCGAGGGGGGTGCTGGCCTGGGTTTGTCGGAAGCTGATGACCGTGGTTCGGAACCCACGTTAAGCTGTAGGTCCAGTCGCTAAATAGCCTAGTTGCTGATGCGCCTCTAACCCAAACACTTTACTTTTACTTTAAAAATAAAATACTTGAATGGACAATCTCATTTTCTAACATTAGATCGATCTACCATATAGATGTCTAATTATTTGTTATTTTATTAGTCAAATCTTAGTAAAGAAAATGATTGTGAATATGTCGTTGTATTACGTAAGGCTTATCTAAAATCGTTCATACAAAATCGGAGAAAGCAAAATCAATAATCGTCAATTATCAAAAACAATATTCCATCGGCAAATACAAATTAAAACAGTTACATAAATTTAAAAACTTAATTGATAATAGTTCGAATTCATGTTTGTATTTCAGTTGGAACAACCTTTATTAGTTGTCAGTGATTTATACTGTTCGTACAATGTCAATACAATATCACGATTTTAATTATGGTTGTTATTCTTTGAAGAAATTGTTTTAAATGAATTATGCAAACTTTTAAACTTAGCCGTTAAGTCTCTGTAAATGATTCAGAGAAATAATGGTTTGTATCAATCAGGTCGTGTAATTTGTTGGATTTTTTATCAATCACGTGTTGGTCACAATGCGATAGTATCTACCGGACAGCTTGTATTATTCCACTCTTACATCATTTGTATGCATTTCTGGTAATCTGTCACAATTGTTTTCTGAAAACCTGTACTGTTGTCATTTGCAGAGGAAATTGTCGTCACAGTTTTTCTTTTTTATTTCGTAAGGTAAGCTTCCATGACTCGAATGAACGATTATTACAGATATGGTTTGAGAATTTTCAAAATAAAAAAAATACGGATTGAAAGACGAGCTTGGTGTAAATTAGCAGCTTGAAAATAATCAAAGCAGTATCATAATTTCATATTAAGGATGTATCAGAGGTACAATCGCAGGTAAAAGTACTAAAAATAAATATTAATAAAACTATGCCAAATTGGTTCCATACAGTTTACGTTACATAATCTGAAAGTTTGGAATGCTTGACAGGTTTTCTTTGTATATTTGTAATGTGTTTAACTTATTATGTTAGTGAAACTCCATAAGATCACGTATAAAATTACGATAAATTTAAATTGCAATAACTTTTGAACAGCTGAGTCAATCGATTTGAAATTTTCAGTGGCTTAGGGATTAAACTTTTGCAGCATTTTGCCATACCTCCGATACATCCTTAAAGTTTAAAATATTTATTATTAATAATTATCAAATATAAATAATATTCAGAGGTTTTAATTAATATTTAAGTATTGCTAAAAATTTCATGTTCGTAGTTTTAAAGATTTAAATCAAAAATGTTCGAGTCACTACCAAAAGTTAATATATTTTTTTTCATATTATTTGTTATTATTAATTTAATTCTAGATTATAAGTGAAGTGTACTCTTTCGTTTTTAATTATATATTATTTTCTAGCATTATCTTGATTAATTTTCCTTTTCTATGTTCTGTAAAGCAAAGTTATTCACGAATTTGTGATTTTCAGTCCTTTTGCCTCTAATTGTACCTCCGATTTAAGTATAGGCAATGCCTAAAAGTGTCTGTGTGAGTTCGCACTTGGCGAAAAAACTCGAGGGGTGAAATATACTACAATATTCAAAAAATAAGATAAGTTGTTTTAAAAATTCGCGTGCTTTACGTGTTGATACAATTCTTTTTCAGTTGGTATGACTGTTTTTGATATATGACAGAACTTTCATATCATTTGGCTTGTTAAGTTAAAAATTATAGCGCCGTTTGTAATGGTTAAAATATTTTGTGGGTGAATTTTTAAAATGGATAAATTTATCGAGCAAGAAATTTGTATTTACCCGTAACGTCACAGGTCCTGTTTTGTTGATAAATAATTTGTCGAGTAGAATAATAAATTTAACAAACGAATTAAAGATAATTTATAAATTATCATCTTTATACCTTAAAAAATGCGAAGGAAGGTATTCAGGAAGGTATTTTCGACAGCCCAGGTTGGCCAACATAGCTTGATAAAGACTCATTATACGTCCAGCAGGCCCACCTGTAACGTTACGGGTTTAATTTGATCTATAAAACGAAATTTCTTGTGTTGATGTATCAAACATGTTTTGGGAATGTTACGGCGATGAAACTATACAAAAAAAATGTTTACAAGTGGTACAAGGACTTTAGTGATGGTTGAGAAGCTGTTGAAGATCAACCACCCAAGACTTTCGATATTAATCAGTAAAGAAAACATTAATCAAGAAGAAAACAACAAAATCAAGGAACTTGTGTTGAGTAATCACCGATTAAGTATTAGAGATATCGTAGATATTACTGAAATACCCTTTCGATCAATTCAATCAATTTCGAAGAACAATTTAGGCTTGAATTTGATCTGAAAAGACGCTTTCTTTGGATGATGATATTCTGAAATAAATAGTTACTGGTGAGAGACAACGATCTATGCCTATGACCCAGACACAACTCAACAATCTAGTCAGTATCGTGTTAAAGTTATGCTAACCCTTTTCTTCGATTACCGTTAACTGGCCAACAGATAAAAAGTTAATAAACAATATTATTTAAGCATTATGCGTAATTTTCGTTAGAAAAAAAAACGTCCAGATTTGTGGCAAAATAATTCATGGTTTTTGCATCATGACAACCCATCATCTCACACCACAATAATTATTCGTCAATTTTTCGTTAAAAATCCAACCATATTAATCAAAAAAGGCCAGAGAAGCGTCAGATTTAACAGATATGGTTCCGTTTTGAGCTGACAGAAACCATTCAAAAGAGTTCGCTGACTACTTTGTAGGAAATTCTAGAAGTCGAGTATTAAAACTAGCCTCAAAAGTGGAAAAAATGTTGGAATCAGTATGCGATGGTTGCTGTTTAGATATTCGGAATAATAAATTTAAACAAATATTTATCATTGAAAATGGTTTTATTAATTTTCAAAATATTCTTCGCGATGATCTATATACTTTTGCATAAGTTTGAACCAATTTTCATAACACTTTTTCCATTCCGATTGAGTTATCGCCAAAACATGCATTTCGAAGGCTTTGTTTGGACCGGTCAAATATTGAGTTATTCTGTCTGATGTGTATAGAATGATCCTGAGTCGCTGGTTGTTTTTTTCTTATTTCTTCAAAGACCCTTCAAGGTACACAAATGGTTGCGTACCATTCAGAACTGACCGTTCTACGATTCTCTAGGGACAGTGCCTGCCCATTTATCTCAAAAAAACAGTCGACCATTTGCTTCGAAGTGTTTCTTGCGCAAACAACTTTTGTTGGGTTTGAAAGACCCATACAGTCGGCTACTTTTTTACTTTCGGGCTCATATGCATAGATTCAAGATTTGTGACCTGTGTAGATATTATACAGGGCCTTTGACGCACCACGATTGTATTTTTGAGCATTTCTTTGCACCAATCGACACGAGCCTTTTTTTTAGGGATTGTCAAATTATGCTGAATCCAACGCGCACAAATCTTTTTCACGGATAAATGTTCATGTACAATCTTGGATATGTTTATCATACTAATGTCCAGGAATGCTTCAATCTCACGGTATGTCACATGACGATCTTGCTTTATCAGTTTGTGCACAATATCAATGTTTTCTGACACAACAACTGATTTTGGATGACCTTCTTTAAATTCGTCCGTGAGCGGACGCCGGCTACGATTGAATTCACTAAATTAGTGATATACAATGGTTTTAGATGCTGCTTCATCGCTAAAAGTCGAAGTGAGTTGACCGATGCACTGTTGTTGAGATAATTCACGTTGAAAGTTGTAGTAAATCTTCGCATGAAAATTCTCACTAGTTAATTCCATTTTTTGACTGAGATGAAATTGTTAAGTCACTAAACAACATAAATAGCATATGTATGACAGAACGTTCTGAGTACGTATACAGTCAAAAATGTTAAACTTTACGATGTATATGTCATATCGCACTTAGCAACACTATTGTCAGTTCCGGATACATAAATAGCAACTCTCGTGTTGCATTGAGAGAAGATTAATTGAAAGAGAATTACTCAGAAATATGTTTGAAGATGGGTCTTTGCTATACGTTTTATATATCTGAAGGTCCGAACTGCCATTCGACAATACAATTTAGTATTTTCCATTTGACTTGCAGGTGCCATGCACTACAAAAACTGCAAGAATCAGACAAAATTGGACTAATATAGTTGTAAAACAAATGTTTTATTTTTGTTTAAGGTAAAAAATCAGGTTGTCTGGAAAGTTCGTAGGGATTTTATTAAGAGAAAGAGACACGCAAATAGTTAATGTAAATATTTATTTAGTTTTGATTGATTGCGCGGTTGGCTCTTGGTGAAACATAGTAACAATGATAATAATTAAAACACTTGGTATTTGTTTCACAATATATTCAAGATATTCTCTAACATGTTTCGGCCTCGCGACCATTCTCAAAGAGTTTATAGATAACTCTCTTTGAGAATGGTCGCGAGGCCGAAACATGTTAGAGAATATCTTGAATATATTGTGAAACAAATACCAAGTGTTTTAATTATTATCAATTTTTATTAGGCTATTATCTAATTACCATTATTACTTGTTTAACTTTTCCCCAATGTGGTCATCCATAATGGCTTTTTGCCAAAAATTAGTATTTTTATTGTCAAAAAATGTCAACAAGTTGTTTTTCACATCTTCCGTTTTAAAAGATTTCTATTTAAACAATTTTGGACGGAGCGCAACAGATAGTAGTCGGAGAGTGCGATGTTCGATAGGTAAGGCGGGTAAGGTGGATGATGCAAAACATCCCAATTGAAGCTCAACAATTTTTGCTGGCTCCTGTTTGAAACGTGTTGTGGTTCATTGTCATGATAAAACACGATGCCTTTCCTGTTTGCTAATTCTGTCTATTTTTCTTCTATTGCTGCCTTCAGTGAATTTAATTGTAAACAGTATAGGCCGGTGGTGACAGTTTGGTTGCGTGGTAGAAGCCGAAAAGACCATTGGGTCTCTTCCAATTCTACCAAATGCAAATCATTCTTTCCTTCGGCTGAAGGCCATCTTTCGCCGTACTGAAAACCGTTGACCTTGCAACCCTCATCATTCTCTTTCTTATGCTACGTTATTGTACAAAATCCACTTTGCACCCAGCAGAATCCACCAGTTACAATGTGCTTCAGAAATGGAGCGTCAGAATTTTTGTTAGCAAAAGATCGCATAAACAAATTCGGTCCAGTAGATTTTCTCACTAAGGTCATCAGGGACCCACACATCGTTTCGGTAAACGTACCCAATTTTTTCAGATGTCTAAAAACGGTGGATTTCACAATATTTAACTTATATGATATCTCACAGGCCATGGTGCGTAGATCTTCCGATATTATGGCTTTTATTTTCTTTTCCAACAGTAAGTTTTCCATAAACGGTACAAAACTTGTTTTGTGTTTGGACCTGTGAAATGAATAAGCATAATGTGGTGTAAATGCAAGTTATCAACCCACATTTTCAATTTTAATCAACGTGACTAACTAAAGGCAAATCAAAGCGAATCTGAACATAAATATTATAAATACTACAGGAATTAATATTATGTAAATAAACATTATTAATCCAACACATATTTTTGTTTACAAGTATTAAAAGAGCAACTAAATGAACATCCCTACGAACTTTCCGGACTTCCCGATAGTTCACATCAATAATGATTCAATTGCTCTAAGCTTACATATATACATTTTCGATTAATTAAGCGTCTCTGTGAAAAAGTGAAGCTGTGTCAAGCATATTAAACATCAATTCAAGGACACCTAAAAACTGCATCACTATATGATTCTAAATAATAAAAATACGCATTGTGTAAAAGAATTATTGATGATGATTTTATATTATTGATTCTTTTTATTTTAGTGCTCCTTGTATTTTTAATTGATCTAAAATCTATTTTAGTTATTGTAACACTACTAAAATATATTTTAGTTATAACGCCACTAAAATATATTTTAGTTCAGACAGCTACAGATTTTACACTAACTTGAAAAAATTACTGTGGCAAAACAATGAAGGCATAATTTAGCCACACCAGTATAAGTAACGGTTTGGTGCTTTGGCTTTATGAAAATGATTGATAATTTTAATGTTGAAAATGAGATATTATAGAGTAAAACTGTAATTAGGGTCAAACCAATTCAAAACGAGGTAAATCGAATTTTGTATTTGCAAATGTATCGAATCACTTTCACCTTTTGTTCTTGGTAATTTTCGCGGAAATGCTTATATTATTTTCACTGAATTTACTGATTTTTATATGAACAACTCACCTATTTTCTCTACCAGTATAAGATCTCTTTTATCTTAAATTATCACTGAAACAGATTTGAAGAATATATATATATATATATATATATATATATATATATATATATATATATATATATATATATATATATATATATATATTATTATTTATTTTATTATTATTCACGTATGGGCCCTGGTGGACCACGCGAAGTACAATTAGAGGCGTTTGTTGTTGTTAGCCTTCCTTTGCGCCCATACTAATTTCATTCTTTCGCTATGAGCTTTTTTTCCTTTCGTCAGATGAAGTTGTTCCAGTCTTCCTACATTTTTTTCTCTGGCTAACCTTCCAAACGTTAACCTTGTGTCTGAAACAGCCTCTATCCTGAATTTTACTTTGTGTAATATTTGCTAATCTTAGGTCCTCTTTAATTGCCGCAATCCATTTAATTATTTATACTTTAGCTCTACTCCTATTTTCATAAAATTCGACTATTTGTCTAGTTAGCCTACTCGGATTCATCCGTTTGATGTGTCCGTAAAACTTAAGTCTTCTTTTTCTCATATCGCTATGTATATATGTGTATTGTTTGATTTCTTGGTTTTCTCGAAGTCGGTATGTTGTGCTATTTATTTGTTTGGGGCCTAGGATTTTTCTTATGATTCTTCTTTCCTTCTTTTCAATGTCCTCGATGTCTCTCTTTCTATTCAAAATGAGCGTTTCTGCAGCATATAGACATTCTGCCTTAATAACCGTGTTGTAATGTCTCAGTTTTGGGTTTTTAGATAGGCATTTTTTGTTGTAAATATTTTGTGTAAGTCTCAATGCCGTTTCCATTTTTTGACATCTACCCTTATTGGCCGCTTTTTCCAACCCATTTTCCATGATTATTTCACCCAAATATTTGAATTGAGAGACTCGTCTGATGTTACCATATTTTGTTTTTAGAAATGGTGTTCTTAGTCTGTTGCAGGTCATGTACTGTGTCTTTTCAAAGGAAATTTGGAGTCCTACCTTTTATGCTGTTTCTTTTAGGATTTCAATCTGTTTCTGTGCCGTTAATACATCTTGAGCTAAAATTGCTAGATCATCAGCAAATGCCAGACAATCAATTTTGATGTTGGTACTCCGCAGTTTAATGGGCTGGTCAATATTCAGTGCCGACTTTTTTCACGCCACTCCTGTATTACTTTTTCTAGAACACAGTTAAATAAGAATGGCGAGAGTCCATCCCCTTGTCTCACACCAGTTTTAATTTCGAAGGGCTCTGAGATGTCACCCATGAATTTAACTTTTGACCTCGTGTTAGTTAGCGTTGCTTTAATAATTGCCAGCGTTTTCAGATCTAGTCCTTGTTCTTTCAAGATTCGGAATAAAGATTCGCTGTCAATAGAATCATATGCTTTTTTGAAATCCACAAACGTACAGACGAGATTTTTATTGTACAGTTTTTGATGTCTTAGAATCAACTTTAGATTCAGGATCTGTTCAGGGCAGGATCTGCCCGGTCGAAAACCTGCTTGATATTCACCAATATTCGGTTCTAACTGTCCCTGTGCTCTGTCTAGTAGACATTGAGATATAATTTTGTAACAAACTGGGAGAAGAGATATTTCTCTATAGTTGTTTACAGCCATTCTATCTCCTTTCTTATGTAGTGGATGGATTAGAGCATCGTTCCAGTCTTCCAGAATCCGTTCGGTTCGCCAAACTTTTTGTAGAATTTTGGTTATTTCCTTGATTGTACCTGGACCAGCGGATTTCAAAAGTTGAGCAGTGATTCCATCTTCACCAGAAGCTTTGTTATTTTTAAGCCGCTTGATTTGCCTAATTATTTCCTCTTCATTCGGTGGTAATGAATCTGGGTTTGTTTGTTTAGGGTTTAGTGTTGCTAATTTGTTTAAGGGCTCAGGACAGTTTAGTATTCTTTTCGTCAACTAGTGTGTTCTAACAATGGCTGACAACAATTTCGAGCAATGGTGCGCAATCAAGTTTGAAAAACTGCAGTATGCTTGTGAAAACAGTGATTTGTCAAGGCCTTAGTTTATCAGGTGGTTTAAGGTTTTCTCAGAAGGCCGAGACCCGATTGAAGATGAACCTCGCAGCGGGAGTCCTTCAACTACAAGTCCCTCAACTGCAAGAAGTGATGAAAATATCCGCAGAATCCTGGATCTTGTGCGTTCTGATCGTTGGTTGACAGTGAGAATGATCGAAGAAGAGTTGAATGTGTCAAATTCAACAAAAACAATTCAACAATAGCAACCGTTCATTAGAAAAATCAACAACATCTGCGCGAAATGGTTCCGAAAAACTTTTCGCAGGATCAAAAGTATAACAGGGGGAAGTTCTTTCCGTCGCACTGTTCTCAAGTCTGAAACAAAACATGATAGCGTATCATTGCTTGAAATAGTTGGCATTCATTTTTAGAACGCACTAGAGAAAGTTTAGTTTACTAAAAGGATTGCTATGGACCACCAAGTTACTTTACCGAGTTCAAACTCGTACTGAAGGCGTTTCACAGATTGACCTGCCAGTCCTCCAACTCTACGTCTCGTATCTAGTTGTCGAGTTTGTTTCTGTTTTGCACAGTTAGGTCACTAGTCGTTTGATTACCAATTCTGAGAACTCAGTTGTAGACACTTTTAAAATTAACACTTTAAAGTTCTTTAAAAGTGTTGACTGTTTAATCTTGTGCATATTTGACCTTGGATTGGGATACTTACCATATAATCTCGGCATTGGATCATCCAACTTTTATGTATTTTGTTCATTGTTATATTTCTTGAAAAGGTAATGGGTAATTATTATCAAATTACACTACAAACTTGTATGGAGGAAAAAAAGTGATCTTTTATAAACTGTTTTTGGAAACCTTGTTTTCGGAAAGGTTTGCAATTAAATCCTGGTTCGTTTCACGTTAGAAGAACATTTGAAAATTGTCCAGTTTTATTACGCAAATTCGCGGTCCCTTCGTGCTACTCAACAAGCAATTTAGACCCATTGTGGTATTCATCGCGGTGGTCCTTCTGAACAGGCTATTGATCGTGTTATTATTAGAAAATTTGAAAGTGAGTTTACTCTTCAAGATAGTGTAGTGCCTGTACGACAAAAAAAAAGCCAGAAGTATTAAGAAAATTGCCGCCGTTCAAGCAAGTGTAGCCGAAAATGACAAGGTTTCGGTTGCTCGCTGCTCGCAAGAGTTAGGCCTCTCGCCAATGACATCCTGGTGAATTTTGAGGTTGGACTTAGGCTTGCATCCGTATAAGATGGTACTGACACAAGAATTAAAGTCAACCGACCATCGTGAATTTGTCGATTGAGCCCTCGAAATTATGGAAACCAACAATTTTATCGCAAAATTATCTTCTCCAATGAGGCTCATTTCTGGTTCAATGGCTTCGTCATCCATCACTCCATTCTGTAATAGTTATAGCCACTCATCTAGTTATGCCCTAGCATAACTAGAAGTCGGAGTATATGTCTCCCCTATACCACTATTAGAACTTTATTAATAATAATAATAATAATAATAATAATAATAAGTTTATTTGCTGTATCAATGTTTGAATACAATAACTAAATTATACAATAATACAATTATAATTATAACAAAATACAAATCCGTCTTTATTATGCACTAACACCTACCAATGATACGCAAAATGGAACTGGAAGCAATTAAAAAAGATCTAGTCCAGTTCCAGATTTCTTTTTTAATTCGACATACTAGAAATAACCGAGTATACACAATTTGCCTATAATTTTCACAATATATTGATCAATGTAGTACCAATAAATGAATAAACAATAACAGTAACAGAGATAAAAGAAAAAAGAAAAAAAAACACCATCTGCTCACAATCAATAAAAAAAAAAAAAGAAGCCAAACAATCAATTTCTCCATTTCTAGCCCTTTATACTCTTTAATTTTTGATGCTGGAGGATACATTATCCGATGTTCATTTTATAGTGATATTTAAACGAATCTGGCGATAATTTCTTTAGTTTGCGCGAAATGTTGTTATAAAGTTTATAAATATTATACGTAAACGATCTCTTAAAAATTTGTAATCGATGCGAAGGAGGCGATATGAGGCCCCCAAACCTAAGATTCAAATTATGGACATCGGTTCGGAACTTTAATCTGTCAATGAGATACGGAGGGCATTTGTTATAAATTATTTTATGAAATAGAACGACCGTATGCACTCTTCGTCTCTTTGCCATAGATATCCAGTTAGCTTCTTTTAATTTGTATGTTATCGGAGAGAACTTTCTGATACCATATATATACCTAAGACAAGAATTCTGCACTCTCTGTATACGAGCAATATCTCCTTGATCAAGACACGGATCATACACTGCATCAGCGTAGTTAAAACATGAAAGAACCAGAGAGTCCGTCAACTTGATTTTTAATGTAGTAGACAAAAAGTGTCGATGTGGATATAGCATCTTTAAATTAGTATAGGCCTGCCTAACACACTTAATGATCTGTGGCCGAAACCTCAAATCTCTGTCAAAAATTAAGCCCAAATTTTTAGCTATGTCAACTCTTTTTAGAATATTATTATCTATCGATAATGCAATATTATTTAAAACTGGATCTGCAATTCTGGAAAAAAGCATATAACAGGACTTGGCAATGTTAATTTCAAGTTGGTGTTTATGTGAAAATTCACACAATCTTTCCAAATCATCATTAACAGACCTCACAGCCTTATCAATATCATTGGGGTAAAAAGAGTACAAAAGTTGGGTATCATCAGCGTACAGTTGTATCGAACAGTCACTGATCCAGTCAGAAACCCTGCAAGTATACATACTAAATAGAAGCGGCCCCAGTACAGATCCTTGTGGTATACCATTAATAATCTCTTTGTTACGTGATTTCCCTTTATCAGTAACAACATATTGCTTTCGATTCTTTAAGTAACTATGTAATAATTTAATTGATTGCTTAGAAAAGCCCAGATGATGAAAGATAGAAATTAAGATATCATGATTTATTTTATCGAAAGCTTTCGTATAATCCAATAATATCATAACTGAAATTTTACCTACATCAAGTGCCCCAAAAATGTCGTCTGTTATATTCAATAATGAAGTTGTACAACTAAATCCTTTACGAAATCCGGATTGATTATTTGGTAGTAAGTTGTATTGGTCTAAGTACTCCTTAATTTGATAATTCATTATCTTTTCCAAGACCTTAGAAAGTACAGGAAGTATACTTATAGGTCTAATATCATTAAATGATTTAGGACTTGATAGTTTAGGCAACGGCAATATTTTAGCAATTTTCCATTTTTCAGGAAACTCAGAATCTAATAGGCAAGAATTTATTATATTTGTAATGAAAGGAAGTATTTCATTCATGCACAATAACACCATATCCAAACCAATCCCATCCGCCCCAATTGCATTAGATTTAATTTCCAAAATATAATCCTTTACAATCCCCTCGGACACTGAATGAAAATCAAACACAACCTCAACATCCGAGTGCAAGTTTTGCCTATAGTACGCTAAAATGTACTGTATTCTGTTTTTTAATACGTTAATCTTGTCATAACTGCATCTATTTTGAATTCGATCTGTTCTATCTTTAAGTTATTAGTCACAATCCTCATACAACCATCACAGAACCAAATAACATTCTTACTGTCAACAACAGCCTTTGAAATAGAATCCTTTATCTTAACACACATATTGTGAAGCCGTTTCCCGCAATACGTGCATTTAACTGTTTTATTGTTTACAATAAAATTATCCTTACAGATTTTACAGTCATTTGCAGCATTTAACATGTTGGCAACACTGTCGCCGCCAAAGTATAAACAACACGGTTTTTTATACTCAACGAAAAATATATTAAACCAATCTTTTTAACGCTGCCTTATATCTGATAGTTGAATTATTATTAAGGTGAAACAGAGTACGGAGTTTAACTTTATAAATATATTCAAGAAAAAACAATTTAAGTTGAAAAATATTATTTTTCAAACGAAGTATATAACTCATTTCAGATTTACATATTTTGGAATCTATGTTTATTTTTCTGTAAAAAATATTGGCGATTTGATCTTGGACAAATCGATTAAAGCAAAAGATGGTCAAAGAGTAAATTTGTGATTTGAGTGAACATTCCAAATCACTTTCACCTTTTGTTATCGGTAATTTTCGTAGAAATGCTCAGGCCATTTTCTCTGTAATTAATTATTTTTGCTGGGGCAGGCCGATAGTGGAAAAGATCGAAAGGGGGCATTTGAACCGCACTAAGTCAATCGTCTGGGCAGCGGTAGCGTCGGCAGCGTCGGACTTCCACGTCCCGAGCGTCACATTAAGTGGCCGCGCTCTTAGTTTGACCGTGAGCTATTCGGTCCCTGCAGGGGTCTCGACAAAATTCATCCCCCTCTACCGCCTACCCTCTCGAAACCCGGATCTCAGGAGGCTTTCTTGGCCAGTTTCCTTTGTCTGCCGTTCTTCGGGGAACCGATTAATTATTGCCCGTTGATCCCGTTGTTGCATCATAACATAAACTAGCCACACCGCCACACTTTATTGTGTTTGCTCTATTCTCTAAATGTCTCTATGCGGTTTCAATTTGCACACGAATTTCACTGACATAGTAAAGTTAATTTTCAAACTTTTATGCCCCTCGTGGTCTTGGTAGATTAGTGCCTTTAAAACTCACTATGTTGTTTACTATTGTACTAAGGTGTAACTAAAATATATTAAAGTATTTGGGATTTTTCCTTTGTTTATAAATAAAGTATTATATGTCATTTTTTCAGAGGTTTAATCTGATTTCAACTTTTTGCTCCGGCAAATAAACATTCATTTTTCAGTATTAAAGGGATTCTTCTACGAAGTTCAGTCGGTGTGTTTTAATTAAAATAATAGTTAAAATGAGTGAAACGAAAAATTAAATGAAGGAGGAATAAAAATCAAGGAATCAAGGCAATTTTAAGATATCATTTTAAAAATGGCTTCAAATTGAATGATGCCGTCCGTGACATTTACGAAGTAAAGGGGGGAAATGCCGTGTCAATTCGTACCGCTCAGCTCTCGTCCAAAAAGTTCTCGGACATGACTCTTGAAGATCGGGGAAGATCAGATCGTCTACGGTTTCGCGATGGCGACGTTTTAAGAGAAGCGGTGGCTGCAGATCCTGGAACAAGCATGGTGGGGTGAAATCATCGAAAACAACGTCCTATATTTCGAACAATAACCTCGAAGTATAATATTTTTAAACCCTGAATAAATAAATACCTCAAGAACGCAAATACTTTCGTTATACCCTAGTATGAGCATGAGCAAGGTGAAGTTAAGGCATCATACGAGGGTCGTTCAATTAGTCCTTAGAAAAAGATAGAAAAACAAATTATTTTTAGCAGATTTTTCTTATTTTATAACATAATCTCCTTTTAGCTTTATACACTTTTCCAAGCGTTTCTCCAACTTTTTGAAGCCGTCTAAAAAGTAAGATTTTGGAACGTCCTCAAAATAGGCATTTGTTTGGGCGATGACCTTCTCTTTCGATGTGAACCGTTGTCCGCTGAGCCTTTTTTTTTAAGCTCGGAAATAAAAAAAGTCACTGGGAGCCAAATCCGACGAACATGGTGAATGTTGCAATAATTCAAACTTTAATTTCATGATTTTCGCCATTGAAACTGTAATGGTGTGCATCCGTGCATTGTCTTGATGGAAGACGATCTTTTTCTTTTTCAAATGAGGACTACTTTTCTTGATTTCTTTGCTCAACCGGTGCAATAACGACGCATAATACTCTCTAGTTATTGTTTTTCCTTTTCCCAAAGTAATCAGTATAGATGATTCAGCGTGCATCCCAAAAAACTATGGTCATAACCTTGCCGGCCGATTTCATCGTCTTCGCCTTCTTCGGAGCCCCTTTGTCTCTGGAGTATGTATCGATGCAGAAACTCCTCAGGATTGCGACGAAAAAGCGCTAAAACAGCCGCACGATTGCGTTTATTCTCCACTGAGAGCAAACGCGACATCCATCTTGCCGAAATTTTTTTCACACCCAATTTTACCTGCAAAATTGAAAACACTGTACCTTGTGATAAGCCTGTGGCTTCAACTATTTCGCACAGTTTGATTCGTCGATCACTTAAAACCATATCGTGGATTTTGTCAATCATTTCGGGAGTAGTCACTTCGACTGGACATCCTGAACGATGTTCATCTTTTGTGGATGTACGGCCACGTTTAAACTTTCCATTTTTCTAAGTAAACAAAAGTTTCTTGCTTCAATAGACAATACAAATGAAATCATGTGGTGAATATAACTTAGACTTTGACAGCTATCTGGTGAATAATGATGTTTACTAAAAATAAACCATTTCCGATGCTACGAGCGCTATCTCTTGGATTTTCTAACGACTTATTAAACGACCCTCGTATATGAATTATTCGAATTTCACTCATCATGAAACATGATGAACATCAACAAAATTATTCTAAAATTAAATATTTTTCTTGTGAGGTAGAAGTTATGGTTAGATATATAATTTTAATATAAATAATATCCACTTTGTTCAAAAAAATGAGACATACATTTTTACTAAACTTTTTTATGGCCATTAACAAATTTCCTTTTACTGTAATACACTGACTTTTTACTGTCGAAATCAAAAACCCCTCGGTATAAATATAAAAAGATAGTGGAACCGTAAAACTGAAAGACCCTTGTCCCCTAAAAAAATCCATCGCGAGGACGGCAATTTTTGTCAATTACAGTGACAAGTCACAATAATTCTTGAGCCTAAAACAGGACCTAACATATTGATATCGTATTTAGATGCCGATAAAAAAGCCGCAAACTGTTTCATAATGTATCTCAGTGGATCGTATAGAGGGCTTTTCCGTAAGGGCAGAAAGGACTCGCTTTCAATCATGGCTATTTCCCCCCAGCCACGCATTTGGCGGTTAAGAGATTCCATCATTTCGATCACTGTGGCTCGCTGGAGAGCCGTCCTAGTCACCCGTGAATGATATCTATTACTTACGCTTTTTATGAATTGATAAGCCTCATTCTTGCTGCCTCTCTAAGTTGAATTAAAAAATAATACTTTTATTGTTTTGAAGCTAAATATGAAATACACAATATTACATAATATAATGCATATAAAATATAATATAATGGATATAATAAAAATAGAATACTCCTTAAACTACAATTTCATTATATGTAATAACAAGAAACCTGAGGAAACTAGAACGGATCACCCCCTATATTCATCTTATCTTCCTGATAACATCATTTCAGACTACTGTCTTTTTAATTCTCATGCAAGATTCCTAGATATTATATTTTTTTTAATTTTACTCCGGAGAAATAAGATCTGAGATTTCAATAATCTTTTATTATGTAAAATAAAAGAAATTTTTACATTTATTTCCAACGGTTTTCATATTGGAGAACAAACAAAGCAACTGTTTAAAAATATTTTTAATTTGATTCGTTTTTTTTAATTTCATTATTTTTTATGTAGGTCATAATGGTATTATAAAGGGTTGTCTAATATGAGTGTCAGATCTTTAAAATGAGGCACAATTAACTCTATTGCTTTTATTAATCCGCATCCAGCAACGATGGTACTAATAGCTGGAGTATGGCCTACCATAAAAAGTATGGCCTACCATCATAAAGTATGGCCTACCATCTTGATCTTCTCTGGTGGCCAAACTAACATCAAAAAGATTTACTACTAAATATCAAAAACACTTGTTTTTAATTTATTAACGCGCGTTTCACTAACTATGTTAGCCTTACTAGGAGATGATTCAATTTTTTGATGATTCAAGATTAAATAATTTCCTGATGATGCTAACATGCTTAGCGAAATGCGCGTTTATAAATTAAAAACAAGTGTTTTTGATGTTGTGTTTTTACACAAGTTTCAAATAGATGATTTGATTTGTTTCTTAAGTTATGTTTTCAATTTTATTCAAATATGTATGGTGTTGCACTTTTTAGTTTCCTAGTTTCTATACTTGAGTGATAATTATTGATAAATATATTAGAAAGTTGCTTTTTTAGAAATTATTTGACATTTCTGTAGGCGATATTGCTAATAATTTAATCAAGACTATCATATAATAGATAAAGTCGATTTTATATGCAGAACACTATTCAAACAAACTAAATGCAGTGAAATATTGCTTGCATTCGATTAGTATAACATTTTCCCACGAACAAATAAATGATCTGTGAATTTGACATGATTAAAATTTGTTGATTGAAAATTGCTTTTGAAAATAAATTAATCACTCAGTGTGATGATGGATTTAAAAGTATTGACAAGTCACGGTTGGTATTTGTATTTTCCTTTTTTGCTTTCTCCTCTATTCACTTGTAATTACTAATGTATATTTTTGTAAAATGAAAAAGATCTTATACAAATTTATCATGAGTAGACAGTTTCAGTCTTTCTAAATAAAGATGTCAGTTAAAAATCCAAACAATACTAAAATAAAAGTAATTTATGAAAATTTGTTTAAATATATTTGAATTTATTGGTAATCATAAAAAAAGTCTTGAATGATTCTTTCATAAAATATAAATTTCCGGAATGACATAATTATACATATGTTTTAATATAAACACCTCAAAGCTCAACACGGTTGGTTCAATCTTTGCATAGCTTCTCGTTACTTTTCTGAAAATAATCCTGTTTCAGGACCTAAAAATTATCGTTTACAGTCTACATCACTCTTCATTCAAAGGAAATCTTTTTCCACCCAAATATGCTTTGACTTTCAGGAACATGAGCAAGACCAAGAAAATTCAATACGCAGGCGATTTAAAAAGTAATCGTCTTTTTACTGAGCACTATCATCGGTCAATATTTGGTTTGAAAATGTGTTGTAATCTCTGCCTATTTACTCCATTTACCACATCTGGTGCGATATCCTTAAACTTTATAGTTTAGATGTAAATGGAAGAGTGATAAATGAAGAAAAATAAATAGCAGAGTATACAGATGACCTAAACATTATTACGATCTAAAAGATTATTATGGGAAACCGATGATGAAATAAAGGTAAAACGCAGTTGAGCCAGTCTAAAAATAATTACTGGGTATGGTTAATAATTCTTATTTTTTTTAAGAGATTAAGAGATCGCGAATAAGATTTAAGAGGTCGCTGGAAACACGGGTCGGTTTACAATCTAATCTCTTGTGTACGACAGTGCCTTTCAAAACTCTGTTGATGTTTAAACGATTTCGAGTTTAATTAATGTAAACGCGAGTCAAAGCCGTCGTATACTTGTGGAAACTGACGGTGACAATGTCCCAACGCTAGACGTTTGTGGGCATTGGTTTAGATGCTTCAAAGGTGGTGATTTAAACTTTAAAGGCGAAGAACGCCCAAGTCAATCGAAAAAAATTGAAAATGCCGATTTGCAAGCATTGTTTGAAGAAGACGATATGTAAATACAACAACCACAAAGGTTAAATGTTGATCGCCGAACCATTTGTGATCATCTGCATGCCATGGGAAAGATCCAGAAAGTAGGACAATGGATACCACATGAATGACAGATAGATGGAAAAGCGAAAAATGTGCGAAGTTTTGTTTTTCGCCAGAAAAGAAACACTTTTTTCCATCGAACCGTTACTGGAGACGCAAAATGGAAATAAATATTTATATATATATATATATATATATATATATATATATATATATATATATATATATATATATATATATATATATATATATATAAACCCAAAATGCAAAGAATCATGCGTTGAGCCAGGATAATTTTGGAAAGAAGACAATGCTGTGCATTTGGTGGGATCAGAAGTGTGTCTTATAGCACAAGCTTTTGAAATCAGGTGAAACAGTTAATACCGTCTCCTACCACCAACAAATGATCAATTTGAACCATGCATTGATCGAAAAGGGGCCACAATGGGCTACAAGACACCGGAAAGTGATTTTGCAGTACAACAACGCTCCGTCATACACAGTGAAAGTAGTTAGAGATACCATCTCTGTACTTGGTTAGGAACTCTTGCTTCATCCGCCGTACTCACCAGACTTGGCCCTTTCCGACTCTTGTTTTCATGTCTCACGCACGTTCCATGAAAAATTTCAACAATTACGCAAATGTGGACAAATGGCTTGATGACTGGACCACCTCAAAAGGTGGAAGAGAGATGGAAAAAATATGCACCTAGCGATAGCGCATACTTTGAATAAATAATTTTTTGCCTTTCTCCCAAATTAAACATATTTAAAAAAAAAAAAAATTAAGAATTATTAACCGCCACGCTTGGTATATACAATACAAAGGTCATGGAAAAGAGAACGAATCGAAGAAGAGAACATAACTGGATAATCGTCCATGAGAATATTGAAGTTGTGAATGCATTTAGTTGTCTGGGAAGCAAACTAGACGAACACGACGAACGTATACGAACATTTTACTTCTAAGTGTATACTTTAATGAAACAGCGTTTTTAAATTTCCAATTTTGTGATTAAATCAAAATCGTAATATGAAAGTATGTATGAAATAAAAGAAAATTGGATTGAAATATTGATGAAAATAGGTATATATGAAGTATTTTGTAGTCCTAAATCCGAAAATGAGAAGTTAATTACTGTATTACTGTAACACGTACAGTTTTTTTTTGATACAGGGTGTCGGTTGTGGGAAAAAAAAGAGACGACATATTTTTACAATCTAATATAAACATGTAAAACGTGTTAAATCTATGCAAACACATTACTGAGGATTATGCGGATAAAAAATATATTACATGAGATGTCATACAGCGACAAAAACTTTCACTTTTTCCTCGTGTGCTCTGTAGCATAATCTCTTTTTAAAAACAAGCATCCCTGGTATCTTGCTTCTGACGTCCTGATGTCGTGGTGAAACCTCTCTCTATGTTTGTTGCTTACTGCACCCAAATTTTCCGGGAAAAAATCCAAATGGGATCGTAAAACATGCATTTTTACCGACATGCGACATCCTAGTATTCATAGGCTTTCAAGAGTTCGTCTATGAGGTTTTTATAGTTTTCATCTTTCTTGTTGTCCAGACATTCTTTCACTACATTTACAAAATACCTCGCAGCTGCGAATTTCTTTTCATTAAATTTTTCTTGAAAACGAAAATCTTCTTCTTCTTTCTTTGAGGTCTAATAAATATGCATTCTTTTAGTTTTGCATCACTTAATTGAGGAAATATTTCTTTTAGATACTTGAAACCATTACCTTCTTTGTCCATAACTTGACAAAGTTTTTGATAAGTCCCAGCTTAATCTGCAGAGGCGGAAGAAGCATATTTTTTGGGTTAATAAGGGAGGCATATTTTATGTTTGTATCAGGTTCAAAAGAGGTTCTATAAGGCAAATCTTACTTACTGTAATGTTTTTTTGTTGTCTTGCTGAGTCCTAGATACAAAAAATAGCAATACTTTGTAAAACTCTCTTGAATTCCTAGTAATATACATATCACTTTTAAATCCCCACATATTTCCCACTAATTCTGTTCATATTTAACGCGATTTAGTATGGTTGCTACGTTGTCATAGGTTTCTTTCATTGTCATTGAATGAGCTCAAGGAATAGATGGATTTTTGTTTTCATTATGAAGTAAGATAGCTTTTAGACTGTATTCCTATACTATTAATATCACAACAGACACATAGCGATGCTTCCAATTTAAAAACTTGAAATTGTTGCTTTCGGTTTTCCGTAAAGTGAAACACTTGCATTTCTATCTAACAGGATCTACTGTTGAAGTCTGGAACCAAGAAATTCTGATTTTTGTTTTGACAAACCCAAGTCACGTTCTTTTCAGGCAAAGTGGTAGTTTGTTCTTCAACACTATGTTGAGCCTGCCACGTAGTCAATTCATTCTGAGTTATTAAGTGAGGTTCACTGGTAGTTGTTAAAAATGTTGGGTCACAACTGGTGTCCTCAGGAAGTTGTGGATTAGATCCTGATGCAGAATTAGAATCACCGGGAAATATGTTGTCCAGGTTTAAAGGCGTAATCGGTATCGGTAGTTCCTAGCTATGAAGAACTGGCCTAAGTGTATAAAGCAAATTTGGATACTGAATTTTGACCCTTTGCTTTTTTGAAATCTTTTTTGTTTTGGTGATACAAAAATGGCAATCACTCACATGGTCAGTAGGTTCTCTCCACCTACTACCTTCTCTACACCTACTATCATAGCAACAGCAAACGGCATAGAATTTTTCTTGCGATCCATCTACTGCAATAAATTTACGTGACAACTCACATAGCAAACACGAGGAGCCCATCTTTTATCTTGATCTCCAATTTGGCCCTTAAATTATAAAGGTTTGTTTGTCTTCCTCGGATATAGATCTAGCTTATGACTTTAAAATAAATCGTTCGCTTATACAACAAATCTTATCCGCTGGATTTTTGTAAAATCGACGACTAGAATTTGCCATTGTATATAAAATCGTTTTAAACACTTAACTGTACTTAAACGAGACAGAAATAAACTAAACTATAGAAAACAATAAACTGCTTTTAAAAGTTCGCAGAATACTCCCTCTACGGTCTTGAGGTAATTCCTACATTGTCCAGCCCAAAGTCAGGTACAAATAATTTCAAACACCCAATGATATAAACGAGAAGCAGGTACTTGAAAATGGAACGTGCCAAACCTTTTCTGTGAAAAGATGTTTTAATAACTACCTAAATAAAACGCAAAAAAACATTCTTATCAATGTTACAAAAATCATGTCGACCTGTGTAATATTCACAATCTGATAGTTGCAGTTCGTAAACAATAATGTCTAACTTGTGGCTTAAGGCAAATTTATTATGATGTTTTTTTCTGAATAACTTGTCACAATCTTTTCTGTGAATGTTTTCAGAATACTTCCTTGACAATTATACGACTAGGACTTAACAAGTTTTATCTAATTAGTATTAAACGTTGACATTTGAACGGCTTGAAGCAAGAACAATTTTAATCAATTACAAGGTTTTAAAATGAAAATCTTAAAATATGCAATTAAACGAATGGGATAAATGCCATTTGGTAGTTAATTATTTGAATGTTTGTGTTTATTTAGTATCACTAAACTAGAGTTTGAGCACCGGCACAATCGTGCAATGTATAATTAAGGATAATTGTTAATTAGAAAGTTATATTGCGAATGACATTGGTTCAATTAATCCCTGACTAGCTCTTATTGGGGTAACTAGGGAAATAAGCTATTTAAACAAATCTGAATATTTCATGCTTACAGCGAAATATAAGGAAAATACATAGTTAAAATTGGTAAATGAAGCTGAATTGAAGTAGAAATGTATCGATTCAATTCTGCATTCACAGTTTTAATCGACAACGTTTTTTTTAAACCCAGACTTTTGTCGAGCCTTTAATTATTTACACTGCACTGTTGCTGTCATGATGAAATACAGAATATTTTCTAGTGACCAATTCTGGCTAGCATAGACAGCCAGCACGAACACTGGTATATTAGATCCTATTCTCATCGTTAGTATATGATATTGAAGAATAACAACATAAATAATGCTCGGAACAGAACATACGAGGTGTCTAAATAAACTAATGAGACTGATGGCGTAGCGTTTGATTTGTCAACACTGTTGCTTTCCCTTTTGGACGATATCTGATGCGTCTTCGGCACCAGTTTGAATTTCCCCACAGTCAGCTGGTGGTCCATAGCAATTCTTCTCCTGAAACGGATTTTTCCAGTGCGTTCTGAAAACGAGTGATAACAATTTCGAGCAATAGTGTTTAAGCTTTGTTTCAGACTTGGGTACAGTGCAACGAAAACTTTTGTACGCAAAAAGTGTTTTGTAAAGGGTCCAGGTTTTCAGGGACCAGACATTCTCAGAACACCGAGGCTCGATTGAAAATGAATATCGTTGCGGAAGTAGTGAAAATGTCCAAATAATCCGGGGTCTTGTGATTTCTAATTGTTGGTTGAAGGTCAGAATGATCGGGGATGAACTTTATTCACATAACCATTTATCAGATTGATTGCTAGTATATGATATTGAAGTATAATATATGCCCACCTCGTAAAACAGAAAGGAATTGAAGAGGTTTCAAAATTTTGAAGCAGATGTTCAAAAATCAGTTCATTCTATCATGAAAGAAAAAAGGCAAAGGAGTATCAAAGTATCTACATTACATATGTGTATATTTACATCTGTTTGTTACCAATAAAGAATAATGTAAATATGGAAAAAATATTTCCGTAAATTGTTGGATGGGAAAAAAAAATCTGGCAGAAAAGTTCATTGTCGGAAATGATGAGACAATAACAGAATTACCGAACGAGGAGGAAGCAAGAATACAACAAAATACCTTAGAAGAAGAAGAAACCAGGTTAAAATGAGATTGTAAAGGAATGTTAAAAGGGGGAAGACAGCTGTTACAAAAAAATACATGACCTTATCCAAAAAATATGGGAGGAAGAATAAATATCTGAAGAATGCTAAAATCAAAAAGATTTACCATCAAATAACCAAATCAAATCACTTATTTTGAATTTTATGGCGTGCATTTCGCTAATCACGTCAACATCATCAGGAGATGATTCAGTCTTGATGAATTGAAGGTCAGAGTAGCAAAAATGGCAGTTTAATGTATTTAATGAAACCAAGATATTTATCGAGAACGATATATGCTCGTCATACCTGAGTGATAAAGAAAGGAGATGAAGAAATGGTGAAAAGATGGGAAAGGAGGATACTAAGAGCAATTTTCAGTTGAAAAAATACGGAGAAACGTTGGAGAAGAAAAACAAATAAAAAAAATGGAAGAGTTTTAGAAAGAACCAAAAAACAGCAACAACCTTCAACATAAGGATGTTCACAACAATCAGTGTTTTCGGAACAAGAGGAAAGGACAAACTTAAATTGTTCTTCAAAATTAATTGAATTGATTATATTGAAGTAATATTTACAATGTCTAAATCGACGATTATCCTTGATTTTTGGTAATGTTTTCTTCAATAGATGATGTAGAAAGTCTTCCTGAAAGTTCATCTTCAACTGCCTCTCTACCATCACTAGAGTCGTTGTAATATTCGTGGACATTTTACTTTGCGTTGGCTTCATCGCCGCCGTATTAGACTTCATTGCCATCAAACTTTAATATTGCATTAGCGCAAGATATTTCGTAAGCACAAAATTTGATGCAAATTCTTTGTTCAGTGCATTTATCCGTTTAAAAAAATCGACGACAAAATTTTTTAATAATTATAAAAGGCGATATGTTTTTTAACTTAACAAGTGAATATATCAAACGTCTATCAAATATCAAAGACAGTCATAGCAACTTAAAAAACGACTATCATCATCATCAGCCTGTGTCATTCCACTGCAGGATGAAGGCCTCCTCTGTTATTCGAGCCCAATATACTTAGTGATGTCATCATCATTAAGTATATTGTCCATTAAATATATATATCCATCGTATTTTCGGTCTTCTCTGTGGACGATTGCGATCAAGCGGTAGCCAATCAAGGATCGTCTTGGTCCATGTTTTATCCCATTGCCTCGGTATATGGCCGGCACACCTCCATTTCAATTCCTTTACCTGTCCAATTATGTAAGTCACTTTCATTTGTTCTCTAATCCATGCGCAGGGCTTTCTATCCCGTCTAGTACTGGCAGGCATACATCTTTCCATTCCCCTCTCTGCTACCCAAAGTTTTTGCATTGACTGCGATGTGAGTATCCAGGTTTCACTTCCATATGTTATAACGGGCAGGACACACTGATCAAATACTTTTCTTTTCAGGCAAAGTGGTAGTTTGTTCTTCAACACTATGTTGACCCTGCCAAATGCCTGCCAGCCACATTTAACACGTCGTTCCATCTCTCGGGCAATATCCCCTTCTATTGAAATCCGCTGTCCAAGATATATGTGATCCACAAGTGATTCACAAGTGATTCACAACTTCAAAATCCTTTCCTAAAATATAATTTATTTTGTCCTCAGCAAATTAATTGAATATGACCTGACTCTTCTTCTGGTTTATCTTCAAGCCAAATAGTTCTCCAGCCCTTTGCAGCTCTTGTATGTGCCTTTGCAGCTCCTCTGGGTCTTATGAAAGAACAACGATATCATCTGCAAATCTAAGACGGTTTAAGTATGCGCCATTGATCTTTATTCCATCCTGCTCCCAATCCAGATTACGAAACACCTCTTTAAGGTAGGCTGAGAAAAGAAAAAGCAAAAATGCGTCACCCAACTGTACACATCGCTCTACAATTATTCCAACCTCAAGATCATCATGGTGGACTGTCGTTGTAGCTTAATCATATACCGATCCTAGTAGGTTTACATAGGCTTTGTCGACACCTTGGATAAGGCATCCATTATGGCCTGCTTTGAGAATGAACCAAATGCTTTTTCATAATCGATAAAAGCCAAATACAGTGGCATAGTATTGTATTCGTTGTGTCTTTCTATGGCCTGCTATAGAACCTGGATCACTTCCACATTTTCCATAAGTCAGGTACTTTTTGTTCTTTCAGGCATTTTGAGTATAATTTTGCCAGTGTTTAATGTAAAGTCCGACCACCAGCTTTTAGCATTTCAGTTGTTTTACCATCCTTTCCTGGAGCCTTGCCGTTTTTCATCTAAACTATATACCTTACAGTCTAACCTAAACTATTTACTATATAACTTTTCTCACTGCCTCTACCAGGATATCCGGCATTTGTTCTTCAGTGCGTGTTGCTGTTGTTGACTGGTTCTGATCCTCATATACCTTAACTTAAAAACTTAACTCAAAACTAAAACTTAACTAAATACAATCTTCTAACAACCTCTATCATTTCCGTCCGCTTTTTGGACACTGTGCCATCTTTACGCATTAAGGCAAAAATTTGCGTCCTTCTCTTTCTCAGCTTCTGTTAAGCTTTGTTTATTCCCCTGTTTTGTTCAAAAGTTCTTTACACTAACTGCATGTTGAATCGGCGCGTTTCCTCTCGAATGCGTTTTCTTATAGATTTGCAAATCTCAACGTACTCGATCTTGCCAAAAAGACTTCCTGCATTCTTTATTAACCGTGTTTTTTTTATTAAATTACTGGTTTTATTTGAAATTTTTGACTGCTTGAAACATATATCTTCTGGTGCTATTGCAGCAGTCGTTTCAAGCACATTGTTAGCGATTTCTTCCTATTGATCTGTAATTTTCCATCTCCTCCGGGTTTTGCAACACAGCAAAGTGGTTCGACAAAGCAATCTCAAAATCGCTGCCCCTCTCCAACAGCTTCACAGAATCTACTTTGCCCCTTTTTGATCTTGACATTCTTTCGCCCTCTTTTCGGCAGTTTATACCATTCGGTGGTCATTTCCAATATTAACATTGTTAGGAAAAGTACAATCGTAAAATATAGTTTTACCGTTTGACATTATGTAATCAATTTTACTTATGAGTCCAGATGGACTTTTCCATGTTTATTTGCTGCTGATTATTTTCTTATAAAACGAATTCAAAATAAAGAGTTCTTGTCCTTCCAGCAAAGTCAACCAATCTGTAATCTATAATGTCCCGCTCACCGTCTCCATATGGGCCAGTTGCATTTTCAGCAGTTATCATAAAATTCTATATATATATATATATATATATATATATATATATATATATATATATATATCACTGAAACAAATTTGAAGAATATATATATATATATATATATATATATATATATATATATATATATATATATATATATATATATATATATATATATATATATATATATATATTATTATTATTATTCACGTATGGGTCTTGGTGGACCACGCGAAGTACAATTAGAGGCGTTTGTTGTTGTTAGCCTTCCTTTGAGCCCATACTAATTTCATTCTTTCGCTATGAGCTTTTTTCCTTTCGTCAGACCAAGTTGTTCCAGTCTTTCTACATTTTTCTCTCTGGCCAACCTTCCAAACGTTAACCTTGTGTCTGAAACAATCTCTATCCTGAATTTCACTTTGTGTAATATTTGCTGATCTTAGGTCCTCTTTAATTGCCGCAATCCATTTAATTATTTCTACTTTAGCTCTACTCCTATTTTCATAAAATTCGACTATTTGTCTAGTTAGCCTACTCGGATTCATCCGTTTGATGTGTCCGTAAAACTTAAGTCTTCTTTTTCTCATATCGCTATGTATATCTGTGTATTGTTTGATTTCTTGGTTTTCTCGAAGTCGGTATGTTGTGCTATTTATTTGTTTGGGGCCTAGGATTTTTCTTATGATTTTTCTTTCCTTCTTTTCAATGTCCTCGATGTGCCTCTTTCTATTCAAAATGTGCGTTTCTGCAGCATATAGACATTCTGGCTTAATAACCGTGTTGTAATGTCTCAGTTTTGTGTTTTTAGATAGGCATTTTTTGTTGTAAATATTTTGTGTAAGTCTCAATGCCGTTTCCATTTTTTGACATCTACCCTTATTGGCCGCTTTTTCCAACCCATTTTCCATGATTATTTCACCCAAATATTTGAATTGAGAGACTCGTCTGATGTTACCATATTTTGTTTTTAGAAATGGTGTTCTTAGTCTGTTGCAGGTCATGTATTGTGTCTTTTCAAAGGATATTTGGAGTCTTACCTTTTCTGCTGTTTCTTTTAGGATTTCAATCTGTTTTTGAGCCGTTAATACATCCTGAGCTAAAATTGCTAGATCATCAGCAAATGCCAGACAATCAATTTTGATGTTGGTTCTCCCCAGTTTAATGGGCTGGCCAATATTCAGTGCCGACTTTTTTTCACGCCACTCCTGTATTACTTTTTCTAGAACACAGTTAAATAAGAGTGGCGAGAGTCCATCCCCTTGTCTCACACCAGTTTTAATTTCGAAGGGTTCTGAGATGTCACCCATGAATTTAACTTTTGACCTCGTGTTAGTTAACGTTGCTTTAATAATTGCCAGCGTTTTCAGATCTAGTCCTTGTTCTTTCAAGATTCGGAATAAAGATTTGCGGTATTGACCGAATCATATGCTTATATCATATGCAATATTGAATCATATGCTTTTTTGAAATCCACAAATGTACAGACGAGATTTTTATTGTACAGTTTTTGATGTCTTAGAATCAACTTTAGATTCAGGATCTGTTCAGGGCAGGATCTGCCCGGTCGAAAACCTGCCTGATATTCACCAATGTTCGGTTCTAACTGTCCCTGTGCTCTGTCTAGTAGAGATTGAGATAGAATTTTGTAACAAACTGGGAGAAGAGATATTCCTCTATAGTTGTTTACATCCGTTCTATCTCCTTTCTTATGTAGTGGATGGATTAGAGCATCTTTCCGGTCTTCCGGAATTCGTTCGGTTCGCCAAACTTAGAAGTAGTAGAATTTTGGTTATTTCCTTGATTGTACCTGGACCAGCGGATTTCAAAAGTTCAGCAGTGATTGCATCTTCACCAGAAGCTTTGTTATTTTTAAGCCGCTTGATTTGCCTAAGTATTTCCTCTCCATTCGGTGGTAATGTATCTGGGTTTGTTTGTTTAGGGTTTAGTGTTGGTAATTTGTTTAAGGGCTCAGGACAGTTTAGTATTTGTTCAAAATATTTCGCAAGTTCTTTGCAATTGTCTTGGTTATTTAGAGCTAGTTGTCTGTTTTCCTTTTGAAAGCATAGGCTCTGCGGTTGATAGCCTGTTAATTTAGTTTTAAAAGTTTTGTAAAAGTTTCGGGTGTTATTTTTTTGGAAATCTTTTTCTATTTCATTAAGTTGATTGTTTTCATATTTTCTTTTAGTTTGTCTAATTAGCTTCGATGTTTCTTTTCTTACTTCCAAAAAGATGTTATAGATTATTGCTGTTTTTTGACTGTTCCAATCTTTGAATGCTTTACTTCGGCTTAATACTGCTTGCTCGCAAACTTCATCCCACCACGGATGTTTTCTACGTTTTTGTAAAGGGACCAACTTTAAGGCTGTTTTAATAATTTTTTGTTTTAATTCTTGCCAGTTCTGTGCAGGTTGTTTATCAAGCTCTTCTGTTAGGGCTGGTTTTATTTTCGTTGGGTCAAACTTTGGTATTAGCAGCCCCTTTTGAATAAGTTTTCGAGGTTTTAAGCTAAGTTTGATTCTAGTCAAGTAGTGATCCGTGTCTATATTTGCTCCTTTCCTGACTTGAACATTCAAAATCTCTTTATAATTGGGGTACGAAATGGCAACATGGTCAATTTGAAATTCACCCATGTACGTGTTTGGGCACCTCCAGGTCTTTTGTTTTGTTATTTTCTTCTTAAAATGGGTTGACATTATTTTTAGATTAAACTGCGAACATAGTTCAACCAATCTTCTACCATTATGGTTAGTCCATTTATGAGCGGGAAAACTACCGACTGTTTTCCTGTACTTTTTTCTTTCCCTAGTTGGGCGTTGAAATCACCCAATAGGATTTTTACATGGTTAGAGGGAATTTTAGAGATAGTCTTTTCCAGAATTTCCCAGGACTTATTTACTTTTTCAGGATTAGATTTATTTTCTTCGTTAACTGGGAGGTGTGCATTGATTAATGTATAGTTTTTGTTAGCACACTTGAGGGATAGTGTCATAAGTCGATTATTTACTGGCTGGACATTTGTTATAGAACCAAGAATGTTTCTTGAGACAGCGAAAGCAACACCGAGATGTGGTGTATTTTTGAGTATTCTTTTGTCCGTTTTATTTTTAAAAAGTCTGTAGTTGCCGAATTCCAAGGTATTATCATCTATCAATCTGGTTTCTTGCAAAGCTAAAATTTGGATTTTTTGCTGATTTAATGTTCGCCCCAATTCGTGTAGTTTTCCTGGACGCAGGAGAGAATTGATATTTACCGTTCCAAAGAAAGTTTTTATTTTCGGTTTCAGACGTTGGCCAGAGGTCTCCGACTCCCTCTGAAAGATTTTGCGTTTAAGCCCGGACGCCCCAGAATCCGAAAGTCCGGTTGTACCAGCAAAGCTGGGAGAGAATTGTCTACCTCCTGGGGTAATTTTGTAATTACTAGAACGCTTCATCTTGTACTTTGAATTAAAGGTTTGAACCATGACGGTTCAGAGGTTAAGACTGGAGGGGTTAGTTCCAGAATTTAAATATCAGCCGCACCACTGGTGAACAGACGCTGACCACTCAGCCGCTTGATACAAGTCAGACGCTAAGTGGATTTAGCTTTCTTTTTGCCTTGGTTCGGGGCTGCTTATTTTGGAATATTCGCAGCTGTCCATTAATATCTAATGGAACTTTCACTATCCACCACCCGTGACCCGTCCAGTACCTTAGGCGAGGTATACTGGAATATATATAATATATATATATATATATATATATATATATATATATATATATATATATATATATATATATATATATATATATATATATATCACACTTTTCACAGGATTTTTTGTTATTAATTACGAAATAGCGTTTTAAAGCTGAACATATAAAAAAGGTGGATATTTGACAAACATACGGGTCAAGAGATGTATCAATATAAACGTACGTACGTGCAACTCCTCAGGGGATGAGGGTGAACGAATGGCGGTTCACTACGTGACAGACATACGGAAACCCATCTGAAAATGCAGAAGTACACAATTTAGGCCTCCCAAACTTATCTTTGATGCTTGTAAAGATTTCTGCTTTCTCTTAATTAGATTTTCCAAAGTTTATCAATCAAAATTATTACGAATCGATCGATCATTCGGTAATTCTGTTTGAAATCTATTTTTATTCCGGTTTTTAACTGTTGAACAGATGTATTATTTTAAAATAAAAGCACAACAGTGTGATATTTTTGTAATATGTTTTATGGGTTACTTATTTCACGGTAATTCACAAATCTATAAACAAATCGATGATAGCTTTATAACCTAACAACAGGAGTTTTCACTGTTCATATGCAAAGATTATATTATTTATATTAAATCTTTGCTAGTGTTTGGCCTGTTTCAGCTTTGACTTATGGTTTACACATTTTGTAATTACTGTTAATGAAAAATAGTGTGTGTTATTAAATAAATAATTATCTCTGTACTTTAATAATTACTTAACATTGCTCAAATAACATACAACTCTTAACCCAGTCGATTTGTAATTATAATAAAAACAGAATATTAATATTTTTATTATATATTGCCACATTGAAGATAATATTTTAATACTGTTTCCAAAAATAGATTTTGGTTCAGGGAAAAATCGGCACTTTTATTTTTATACAAGGGTTGTCTAAAAAGAGATTAAACTTTTTGAACTATAACAAGAAAAAACTACAAGCAATATTTTTATTGGTATGTTTATTTTTCAAAATAAGTTTCTTTTAATGATCATTTAAAACACATTTTCAGATTCTGTTTTAGCACCATTTTCAGTATATTTTTCTTTTTTTGGGGTTTTCGCCACGATCTAAAACTGAAAAATATCAAAAATATCTGTTCTTATGTAAATAAAAGTACATGGGTAAAAAACAAAACGGAGACAAATTTCTTAGTGATTCTTTTTCTGTAATAAATTAAATTTTTTTAAACAAAAATTTAAAAAGTACAAAATTTTCTTAAATAAATACAAACTGTTGAACGTTAACGTTTTGGGGTCTTCCCTTCCCGTTTTCAAAACGAATCTAACAATAATTTATACTATTCAGGAATATGTCTTTGTAACGCGATTTTTTCATTCAAATTTTAAGTTTATGGAGTAGAAAATAATCACAAGAACTTAGATCAGTCAAATGTAGTGGATATTACAATATGAAGACTTTCCCCAATAAGAATGTCAGAACTTCGAAACGCAATAGCGCCAACACTGTTTGAAATATCACAATGAAAATATACACATTCGCGAATTGAGCTCTAGAGCAGTTGGATGGTTGGTTCATTAGACTAGAGCAGATAACTTCTACTTCGTGGGAAAAATAATATTTTCCCACGAAGCATATTTCTGGCTTAATGGGTTTGTGAACAAACATAACCTCATAATTTGGGCCGATGTAAATCATCAAGTGGTTTGGAGCGGTTTTTGGGCTGAAGGAGTGTTAGGACCTTAATTTTTGAAGTCGATGATAGGAATGGTGTAACTGTTGATGATGAACACTATAGGAATATCCTAACAGAATATCTTTTGCCTAAACTGATAAACGTGGATATAAACAATGTTCTCTTTCAACAAGACGATGCGACTTGTCATATATCTCGTCAGACAATCTATTTGCCACAAAAAGTTTTCTTTCGTGAAACTGTAATGTTAGCTGGTCACCAAGATCATGCGATCTCACGCCCTTGGATTATTTTTTGTATGTTATGTTAAATCTCTGGTATACAGAAATGAACCACGAATAATTTTTGTTTTTTCTACTGTTTCTGGATGAAAGTTAGATACAAAATTATCACTTTACTTTTCTTATTGGATAAAGTTAGGTTTCTAAAAAAAAGTTAGGTTTTTCGTAAAATTCCGATTTCATAATGAAAAATTATAAGCACTCTAATATATATAATCACATTAATTATGATATAAATTCTAGTAAAAGAAATATACCGACATGAGCAGAAAATCTTTAATTAGTATTTATTTGAACTAGATCACAAGGCCGAGCATGAATAATTTTAAAGCAATGCAGTGATATTAATTACGTCAAGCAATCGAATGTCGAGATAAAAACTAACAAAACGATTTTGCTAATGATGTCAAACCTCGCATATCGAACAGCCTAATTAATGTTATGAAAGTTTATTTTCATCGAAAAGCTGTCATCATGGCGATAGGATTTTAATATTGAGATAATCGGGTGACAAACAGACATAATCTAGTAATTATTTGCTTTATACAGGTGCAGTGTCAGAAATTGCGCATTTTAGCCTCTATTAGAATTTATTAATAATTTGACAAACTTTCAGATAAGAGCTTTATTAAAAAGATTATTATACCTAATCACCTTGTCGTTATATTTGTTTTGAATAGACTTACGAAATGAACTACATATACTGGTCGTCTAATGAATTTTTTTTTGTAGTTATACCAAAGACAATAACTAATGAAAATGTTAAAAAAATCCATTTCATTCTAAGTTTGACAAAATTATTTATTTTTTCCTCTTGTGGCATGACAATCTTTTCTGCTTGCAAACCAGCAACCATATAACATGGCATTGTCAGAAAATAACGGCAATTTAAAAGATTTTTGAAAGACAACCTGTATTAAACTGATCGCTAGGTAGTAATTCAGAAATTCTTGTACATGTATCTCATAGTTTTCTTTGCTTTCGTTAAACTTGAAGATATTTTTCCACTAAAGACCAAATCAATATACTTATCTTCTCGATGCGCGTTTCACTAATCATGGCGCATTTCGCTAACCATCATCAGGAGATGATTCAATCTAATTCTAAAAATTAACTATGCTTTATTGCGTAAAAATTATGAATCGTGAAGGTAACTAAACGTTACATTAATAACACAGGTCGAAATTAATATTTTTTCATACATTTCTTCTCACAGGTCGACATGATTTTTATAACATTGATGAGAATGCTCTTTTTGCGCTTCTTTTAGGTAGTCATTAAAACACCTTTTCAACCAAAATGGCCTTGCATCCCATTTTCAAATACCTGCTCCTCCTTTATATCATGGTGCTTTTGAAATTATCTGTACCTGACTTTGTACCGGATAATGTAGGAATTCTCACAAGACCGTAGAGGGGGAATTTCCACAGTATTCTACGAACCTTTAAGAACAGTTTTATGGTTTTCCATAGTTTAGTTTGTTTCTGTCTCATTGTCTCGTACAATACAGTCAATTATTTAAGTCGATTTTATATAAAATGGCGAGTTCTAGTCGTCGATTTTGCAAAAATCTAGCGGATACGTTTTGTTATATATACGGATGATTTATTTTAAAGTCACAAGCTGGATCTGTATCGGAGAAAGTCAAAAAGCCTATCTTTTATATTTTAAGTGCCAAATTGGAGATTAAGATAAAAGTTGGACTCCTCATGTTGGCTGTCTGAGTTCTCACGTAAATTTAGTGCAGTGAATGAATCGCAAGAAAAATTCTATACCGTTCGCTGTTCCTATGGTGTGGAGAGAACCTACTGACCATGTTGATTGCTACTTTTGTATCACCTGCGCCTTTAAACCTAGACAACATGTTTCCTGGCGATTCTAATTCTTCATCAGTATCTGATCCACAACTTCCTGAGATCACCAGTTGTGATCCAACATTTTTAATAACTATAGTGAACATCACTTAATAAATTAAATGATTTGGTATGTAATCTGGAACTGTCGAAACAAAAATCGGAACTTCTTAGTTCCAGCCTTCAACAGTGGAAAGTGTTTTTTAAAACCATTTTACTGAAAATGGAATGTAACATTTTCAAATTTTTATAAAATGGAAGAATCGCTGTGGGTCCGTTGTGATATTGATGGCTTAATGTATAAGCTTAATATGAAAAATGTACCTTCCGAGTGGCCTATTTTCATAGTTTTGCCGAAATACAGCCTAAAAGCAGTCTTGCTTCATAGTGGAAACAAAAACCCATTTATTCCTTTAGCCCATTCAGTGATAATGAAAGAAACCTTTGAACTTCGCAATTATGCTAAATCGCGTTAAATATGAACATTATTAGTGGGGTATTTGTGGGGATTTAAAAGTGATAGGATATTGCTAGGACTTCAAGGGGGTTTTACAAAGTATTGTCGTTTTTTGTGTCTACGCGGCAGTAGGGCAACAAAAGAACATTACAGTAAGAAAGATTGACCTCATAGAATTACTTTTGAAATTGGCACTTCTAATATAAAATATACCCCCGTGTTAACCAAAAAAAGGAGCTTCTTCCACCTCTCCATATTAAGCATGGACTAATTAAAAACTTTGTCAAAGCCATGGACAACGAAAGTAATGGTTTCAAGTACCTAAAAGAAATATTTTCTCAATTAAGTGATAAAAGAAGGCATATTTATTGAACCTCAAATATGGAAGCTTCTAAGTGATTTCCGTTTTTAAGAGAAATTAAATGAAAAGAAGTTGGCAGCTTGGAAGTGTTTTGTAAGTATAGCGAAAGGATTTATGTGCAACAAGAAAGATGAAAACTATAAAAACCTCATAGACGAACTCTTGAAAGCCTATGAAATACTAGGGTGTTGTATATTCTTAAAAATGCATTTTTACATTCCCATTTGGATTTTTTTCGGAAAATTTGGATGCTGTTTCACCAGGACATCAGGACGATGGAAGCAATATACCAGGGACCGCGAACCCATCTAACATATGTTGGGCGACTACTGGTGATTTTTAAAAAGAGATGATGCTACAGAACACAAGAGGAAAGAAGTGAAAGTTTTCGCCCCTGAATGACATCTCATGTAATATATTTTTTATTCACATAATCCTCAATAATGTCCTTGCATAGATTTTACAGGCTTTACATGTTTATATTAAATAAATATTAGATCTCGTCTCCTTTTTTTCTTCACCACCGGCCCCCTGTAATAAAAAAAACTGTACGTGTTACAGTAATTAGCTTATCATTTTCGGATTTAGGACTACAAAATACTTCACATACACCTATTTTCATCAAAAAAGTTTAAATGTTACCTCAAAAAAGTTAAATTATAAATTAATTTTTCTAATTCTCAGTTCGGCATAAAAAATTTCAAAATGTTTCTCGTGCTAACATTGATATTAATAAATTTAAATTCGTACCCTGGAAGAATTAATTACTGTATACTTACGGTAATATTGGTGTTAAAAGTTGTGGGAATATATTACTATGTATCACCACAACTTTTAACCAATATGTATTGATACTAAGCATAAAACATACGATTTTAATATGCTGTTGGAACCGAATTAACAATAAATATTAGAGAAGTCCGAGAATCCATCCTTTCTCTTAATTAAATAAACATTCGTCCGCATTCCCTTTGCCAATCTCGAATTTGGCATACAATGTGTTGGTAAAATAATCAGCAGGGTCGCACAATATTGCTCTGGCTTCCAACCCTAAACCGCAGAAGGTCAGATTGGGATCTTAAAATGATATATTTGGTTAAAATATGATCACAGGAATTGTTAAAATGTTATTCAATTATTCACATCGAGATTTGTCAAGTTTAACTTAGAAAGGGGATTTTATTCAGTTAGGTTTATCATTCGTTTACTGAGTAATAAAATTAAATGTATTAGTACTGCAAATAATGAGTGTTAAATTAATTGAATACGATTAATTGAATTGATAACGATTTTCCAGTAATCTTTAACTGAAGTAAATTTGCGACACTTTTAATTATATTAGATTTTGTAGTCCTTATAGTTTAAAATCTTCTTATGTTCATTGCCTATATATATATATAAATATAGGCAATGAAGAATATATACAAGACTTAATTATAGAAATAAAAACACAACAGTGGAAAGTCGTTTAAAAGATTCAGGCCTATGAAACAGTAAAAATGGGTAAACCAAATAAAAACTTATCCTATTTCATGAATGTTCATTTTCAAAATATAGGTAGCCATGTTATCTATGTTATAATAAACTGAAAAAAAAGTCACGCAGATAAAATTCTCTGAAAATAGCAAGTGTGAATATCAATTTTAATTTCAGTTTTAAGTGAGTTAGTGCCATAGATGAAGTATATAGATATATGAAGTAGATAGAGAATGGGGATTACGTGGTTTTCGTGCTAAATGTTATTATTAGGGATCCAGCTATCACTGTGCGCTGAAGTATTAGGTAAGTTGAAGTCCCACAAATAATTGTTTGGTGAATTATAAAACGTGTCGTACATTCATATCATTATTGAAAGTTGCAAAGTTTGCTTCAGGCCGACTGCCACCACCGTTTAATTTATTCCACCTGGATCCTACTCAGTCTACTAAATTTTAATTTCTTTAGTACAGTCCTTTGTACAAACGAAGCTTCATTTACAAGGCACGGTATCATTCATCATAAATCTGTGAAACTTGCTTAGGTGGAACTAGAAAATTCCAAAACAATGCATATATTTTGGACCAATCGCTCATTTGATACCTGGTCCTTACGTTCTTCTTATGATATTAGATGCAGACAACTGTCAGTTACAGTTAAGGAGTTCTGATTGAGGAATAGTCAACACTTTTGGAGGATGTCCCTTGATCATAATAAGAAACATACATATGATTTGAAATTGATAGTGTACCAGCACATTTCGGAAATACCGTCCGGCATTTCATGAGCAATAATGTGGTTCCAATGATATATTGGTCGTGCTTGTCCTGATTAATCAGGACAACCCAACTATTACGAGCTATTATTTCAATACTTAATGAAGACCAGTCTCTTCTGGCTTAACGGGAGAAATTGGTTAAAAGGAAATAGAAGCAATGGAGCATAAGGATAAGGCGAAGAAAGAGCTGAATGGACAAAAAATCAAATTCGGAAATATATGGCGAATTTCATTAGGATAACCTAATTTAAGAATTAGAGAATACGATACTGAATTAGTAATGTTTAAATGGTAGAATATATTTAGAAAATTGTTTTTCGAATTATTGATACAAATTGCGTAGAAAAAATAAAATAAAAAAAGACTTTTCGGTCCTTAAGAAGCAGGAAAAGGCATTAAAACGTTCCATAGTGTCTGGATACATAAAACGTTGGTTAGTCGGCCATTAGAGCGAGGGCAAAACGCAAAATAAAGACCGTTTTAAAATTTAACGACAGCGTTGCTGCGGTACGGGGGCATTTAAACATCCGTCTGACGCAATCCCACAGGAATCAGGGACATATATAGTCCAGGCGTGGGCATGGGGGGAGTGTGGTGAGACACAAAGTCGCGATAAGGCCCCAGTTCAGTCGGTGAGCCGTGATAAGAATGCAAGCGGGGCGATAAGGGGCCAGCTAAGAGTTCAGGAGGTGTCTCTTAAGATAGATTGCTGTCGCGGGAAATCCACCCACCTATTTTTCTGTTTTCCCGGCACGTATTAACGACCTGTGACAACTGTGATCTATAACACTGATTCTGGCTAAAGTTATTACCTAAATCTTACCTTTTTCGCTTGATCTCTACTTTTATTGACAATACATTTTATTTATTGATATTTTGTTACTCTAGGCATTTTTAGATAAAACTCTTATATAAAAATATTTTATTTATGTTCAGAGTACTCTCTAGGAATAAATATATAAAATACATATCTTTAACTTTTTATATGTTTAAGTCGGTAAAGTAAACTTTAAAATAAGAGAAAAAGTTTATTTATTCTGGAAGTCTAGCATTTCACCGTTCTGTATTCGATGAACTCTTGAAAGTATTTTCGTGAATGACTTATGAAGACTTATTACGGGGATTTATTTAATTTTTCGTCAGCTTATGTAGTACTTACATGTGAAACTTCTTGGATTATGCAGGTTGCTTGAGATGAACAACAATTGAATTTCAAACTTATATATTATTTAGCTATACTCCCATTCTAGGTAACCTATGTCATGTAAACTATATTCTATGAAGATTTTTTTCAAGATAGTTAAATAGATTGAAATCCAATGTAACTAAATTAGGCGAATAACGTAGTTATTTAATAACTTTTAGATAAGAAAAAAAAAATTTTTTTTCATGCCTATAAGATAATCAAATATTGTAATATATCTATTTCTTCTTGTCTTGCTACAGTCCATCTGTGAACCTTGATCTCCTTCAACCTACACCTTCATCCGGATTGATCTTCAGCAGCCCTTTGACAGTTTTTGATGCACAGTCCTTCTTCAGCATCTTTTCTCACATTTTTTTGCCACCGGATCTTTGATTTACCTCTCTTTCTATTACCCACTAATAGTTCCCCATGATACACATTTTGGCTTTCTGGTATATTTGCCACATCTGAATCGTTTAAATCTTACGGTCTACTATGTATAATTTCTTGAGTTTGAAGTTATACCTGATCCTCCAACTTCCATTATAATTCATAGCACCAAAAATTCTTCTAAGTCCTTTTCCTTTAAATACTATAACAATTTCTTCTGCCTTATTTGTGAGGGTTTACGTTTCACAGCCATAAATGACTAAAAAACTAGTAAGTCGTTTTATTATCCTTCATAAAACAATATCTGATATCTCTTGTTGTTGTTTTTGTCTATTTTGCTTCCCATATATGTAAATTCATTCACAACTTCATTGTTATCATTGCCGATTATCCAATTCTGATCTCTTCTTCGTCTTGTTCTCTTTTCCATGACCTTTCTTTTGTCTATATATATTTGTATACTCTTTTGGCTTTGACATTTATTTCCTCGTAGGCCTCTATGAATAAACTTTTCTATCGTGTTAATATGATTGGGACATAGCATACCGTACGATCTGTTTTTTTTATTTATCACTGCTCTATTTACGTCTATGTCTGTTTCCCTGAATACTATGTTAAAAACGATTGCTGCCAATTCATCTCTCTGCCATAAACTTTCTAGGATTTCAAATTCTACCATGGTGTGTTGGATTTTTACTACTGCCATAGCTACTATCTATACATTTCATTTTCTTAGCTCCAAGATATTTGAATCAGTTTAATGAATTTTTCGTTGTTCTCAAGAATTATTAATTTAATTCATTAACAGTACACATGTTTCGTTAATTGATATACATTTAAACTAGCATAAAAACTATGTTTTGTTTATTTATTACTAATAGTGGGAGAGAAGTTTTCCTCTTTCCAGTTCTTCATACTATTTAAATCAATAACTGTCGGAACTGATACATTAATTCGTATAATTAAATATTTACTTGTTTATTATTAGACTAATTGAAAAGTTCGCTGAGCGGAAATGATAAAACAAGTTTATAGTTGATAAAATGACTTTATTCTTCCGTATATTCTTCTTTAAGCTTAATAAATATATTTTTTCCAGCGATTCTCCATTTTATTTATTCCATCTCTGAAGTAATTTTCTGAAAGTTCTTCAAAATACTCATCTACGGCTGCTATAACTTTTTCATTTGGTGAAAAACGCTTGGCACGTACGAATTTTTTGAGGTTTGAGAACAGATGGAAATCAGAGGGGGCCAGATCTGGTGAATATGGTGGATGCTTCAACAATTCGTAGTGTAACTCCTTTTGACCCTTGCAAGAATACCTCTGTGAGCTGGTGCATTGTCTTGACAAAAAATTTTTTTTTTTCACTAAACCAGGTCTTTTCTCACTAATTTTTGAATTCAGTTGATCTAAAAGGTTTGAGTTATACTGTCCTGTTATTGTTTTACCGCTTTGAAGATAATCAAATAACAAAATGCTTTTTGCATCCCAAAAAATTGATGCCATAACCTTTTTGGTCGATTTTGATCATTTTGGCTGCTTCGGAACTGAACAACAGGGCTCAGTCCACTCTTCTATTTGATGTCGCAGTTCAGGATCGCAGTGGTAAACCCAAGTCTCATCCATAGTAACAAAACAACGATTAAAATCTATTTTATTCTTTCGAAAAAGATCCGAATGAAATTTTTACTCGAACTCGTTTTTAATCAGAATTTAACAAATGAATCAAGCCCAATTCATTTTTCAAAATATTAAACACCCGTTCAGTTGAGTTGTCTATGGCCTTAGCAATTTTACTCAAAGTTAATTGTCTATCATCCATAACCATATCATGTATAGAATTAATTATTTGGTAGTTTGGTAGTTGGTTTAGTAGTTGCACTTATTGGACGTCCAGAACGAGGATCATCATCCAAGCTTGTACGACCACGTTGAAATTCACTTGCCTACTTATAAATCATTCTTTTCAAGGAGCAGACTCCCCTAATACATTTACCATTTCATTATGAATTCCCATTGCCTTTAAACCTTTTTTTTACAAAGATTTAATCACTGCACTATTTTGCATTTTAAAAAAATAAAACTGATTTTACTTTAAGTTGCTATTTTTATACGAATGAATTCACAGATCGACTTGAAATTTCACATATGTTATAGGAAGGGCGCAACTTCAAAATGTAGTTGATTATAAAGTTCCTTTAGTTCTTTATAGGTGTAGCTCCGCGAACTTCAATTAGCCTTGTACCTTTTAAATAATCAGATAATTTTTTAAAGTGATATTTTGAATTCTCATTGATTTTTAAAGTACACAAGATGTGTAGGGCATATGCACCTTTGGTAAGATTTCTCCATTGAGTTTCTATAATTTTTGTATGAAATTTTATTAATAGAGATAGAGAGCATCAGTGTCTTCCGTAGAAATATTCAAGGGCAATAATTATTCTTCGTGTAAATTATCGAGAATTACTAATAGGTAACAAATCACTGGAGTATGCTGAAAATTATATATTAATATTATGTGATCTGTAACTGAATTGAAAGTGGATCTTGTTTTATGTGATTCTTCCATACTTTATACAACGAGGTTCTCTCAAGAGCCCGCTATGAAAATAACGTGGCGCTCAACGCGTATGTGGGTCATTTTTTTAAATGTTGATTTTATGTTAGATTTCTTGTTATTTTGAATACAGACCTGGGAAGTATTAACCATTGTAAAGGGATATAACCACTCTTGGTACTGGATGGTGCTTTAGAAACATAGATTCTTTCAATGAGGTGTTTCTTTTATATTTTGCTGCTAGCAACTCATAGAAAGTAGTTGAACTGTGTTAATTCGCATGATTTCGGATCTTCAGTTAAGGAAATAATACATTCAAATTCTAGCTACACTACTCTTATCTTCGATAAGTACGAACTAATAAGTACTCTGGACGGTAAACCACACCAAAAAGTGACTTTTTGAGTCATTACATGGCGGTTTGATACTTAGATTTTTCTTATCCTACACTATTTGAATAAATGGTAAATATTGAATGTTTCAGTAAATTACAGCTAAATAATATAATCAAAGGATTGAAAATTACTACACAACACAGATATTATTGAGCTTCGACGTGGGGGGCAAAGCATAACAAGGGAAACGACATTGTTTTCTAATTGAATAATCATGTTTGGTATAGCCTCAAGTCATAAAACGCACTGGTGACAATAACTGACCAATAAATCTGTAGTGTAAAGGATATACTTGTTTATAATTAACGACAGTTACAATTGTTTTAGCGGTTTTGCTTATATGTATATTCTAAAAGTGAAATTTAAAGTGGGTGGCAATCCATTAAGTCAACATCTTCGACATGTTGACCTGTCGAGTTCACTCATATATTCTGCGACAATCCAAAATAGAATTATTGGAATTTGTCGAACTGTTTCACGGTTTGTACTCAGGCGTTTATTTTTGATTTTGGGTTAACGTTACGCTAACTTTACTTTGTTGGTCTTTCTTAAAACAATGCTTATATATAGGATGTCTGTTTCTACGGTGTTAAAATATTTTTTCCATGAAATCCCAATTGATGTAAATGATTTCATTTATGTCTAGTTGGATTTATAGTCAGCTGGCTTAAAAATATGCTACATACGAGGGTCGTTCTCAGCACGACAAAGTTCCAGTTTGTCCGGTTTACGAATCGGTGTGATTACCCTCTTCTGGGTTTCATGTTAACCCTATGATAAATAGAAAAGGTGGAGTTTGTTGTTTTCGACCTTTTAGATCTCATCAGTTGAGCGAAGTAGCTCAAGAGCTGGATGTTTTTCATAATTTTGAATTTTCAGGCAAATCAAGAACGTTGTCTCAAAGTAGACGTCTAAGTTTGACGAAATTTGCTCAAAGCCAAATACTGTATCGGGCCGAGCATTTGCCCAGACTTCAACCAGTGGTGTGGCTGCGAAGTTTGCAGTTTAACGAGTTTGAAGTCAATTTGTTCTAAACATCTGGCCTTAAGCCATATGGCTAATTTTACCTTGCCTCAGAGTTTACACATAACATATTTTCAGAGAATTTGGCTTCACTTCGAAATGTGCCGAAGATGCTGGAAATGCGACTCAAACGCAGAAATGTTGTGAAAATCTGAGCTTTACGAATTCTCCAGTTTGTCTGGTTTACGAGTGTCCACGTTTACGGTGTGATTACTTTCCCCTGGGTTTCATCTTAACCCTATGATAAATTGAAAAGATTAATTTTGTTGCTTTCGACCGTCTGGGTCTCATCAGTTGAGCGAAATAGCTCAAGAGTTTGGAAGTTTTTCATAATTTTAAACTTTTTATTGATAACTGAAGCATATTGTATGACATTCAAGGACAAAAGACAATATTTGCCAAATTATCACAGCTCTATAGATTTCCACTCTTCTGACATAACCGTGGCTGTATCTCACCAATGACTCGAATAATTTTACCCCTTAGTTCAGGAATCGATTTTGGATTGTTCTTATAGATCTTACTTTTCACGAAACCCCAAAGAAAATAGACCAATGGTGTCAAATTACATGATCTTGGAGGATAATTAACATCACCGTTTCTTGCGATAACTCATCTAGGAAATTTTTCTTTCAATAAATCAATTGTTTCATTAGCCGAGTGAGGTATAGCACCATTCTGTTGGAACCACATATTCTCTAGATTAATATCATTTAATTCAGCCTACAAAAATACAGTTATCATCTCACGATATCAAACACCATTCACAGTTACAGCTTCTCCAAAAGCATTCGGAAAAAAAGACGACCCAAGTACACCTTCTGACCATAATGGATACCAAACAGTGAGTGTTTAGGATGTAAAGGTTTCTCCTGGATCAATCGTGGATTTTCCTCACCCCAAATGCGGCAATTTTGTTTATCCACATTGTCACCAATTTCAAAATGTGTTTCATCTGAAAAGATGATTTTTTAAGAAATATTATCTGTTTGTTCTTTGATCCAATTGACAAATGGACGACGTTTTGAATGATCCAGTGGCTTTAGTTCCTGTGTTGTTTGAATCTTATATGCCTTCAGAGCTAAATCCTTTCATGAAATACGTCATATTATGGATTCACTGAGTCCAAAAAATTGTGAACGTCAACTAATAGCAATTTCTGGATCTTTAGCACTTTCATGTACCAAATTAATATGGTCTTGTGAACGATCACTACGACTCTATATTGCTCTTCTTTTATCTTCCCAAGCAGTTTCTTGAAATTTTTGAACAATTCGATTGATAATGCTTTTAGATAGACGACTATGCAAACCGTAAATATCACGTCATTTTCTAAAAACAATTTCACGCATTGCTGTATTGTGTGTAGTCCATTTTTATAAATGTTATTGGTTACATTTCTGAAATGAGACTAGTCCTAGGTAAAAGACTAACTAAAGGGACTAGCCCTAGGTAAAGTCACAACGTCATCTGTATTTTATTCAAGAATTAAATAAAGAGCTCAATTTGGAAGATCTGTTAGGTCCGCCATGTCTGTGTCAGGTCGAAAACTACTCGAACGACCCTCTCGTAAGGTAAATGTCTTAGATTTCCTTTGTATAATACTTTCTTACAAATAAATTTTTAGTTTTCGCAAATAAAAACTTCAAAACTTATTTGTACGTCTAATAAAAGTTGGAATGGGGTGAATTTAAAGATTGTTCAAACGATCTAAAGACTCGTAGCGAGAGAAGCCGTTTAATTTCGAGTGTGGGATTATAAATCGAGAAGTTTTAGTGAGAGAGCCAGCGATTGGTATTTAATGCGACGTAAAAACTAAGGAATGTCCAATTTAAAAAACGACGCACCGGCACATAACTTATTGGGAGGGTAATTATGGTGTCAGATGCGAATTTATACCGTTCAATAAACAATTCAAATGGTTGGGACTTCCTGCTGCATTATTACCGGTCTCGCTTCCACACTGGTTTTAAATTTTAAATGTTGCTTTCTGCGATTTATTAAAAACCTATTAAACTTTTGGTGTCTTCATTTTCTTTGGCCAACGGCAAACTTGTTCATTTTTTTTTTCGCCGCTCTTTCATACTTTACGTTCCCGCCTTAAAACCAGTCAAAAATATGATTTGGGATTATTTTGAACTTTCATTAACAAATACTATCGCACAATCTATATATAGTTCCATACATATAAAATGACTTTTGTTTTAATAATTCGCGCGCTTTAGATCGTGATTCAACTTTTTTGTTTTTTTAAGTTGGTTTGACTGTACTTGACATCTGACAGAAGTTTGTTTATAGTACTGTTTAGGCCAAACGTCCACGTTTGGACAAAAACAAAGTGTTCTTTCAGCACGATAATGCTTTTGAATGCACGTCTCAGGTTATTCGATTTTATCCCCCAGCAATTGCTTCCTCTTCCCAAACTTGAAGAAATGGCTCATTGGGCGAAGATTCACTTCAAATGATAAAGTGAAACATGACACAACTACTTATTTTGTAGTGTTTTACAAATTGCATTATATCTAAAATCACCCAAAAATCTTGTGTTTTTGTCAGACCCATAACATTTCGAAAAATCCTCGTATATTGTCATAAAAAAATCTATCGGTAATTAAACGAACAGGAGGCATATTTAATATATTTATGAGTTTTAATATTACTATCTGTTAATAGAATTAAAATAAAACTATTAGTCTGTTTTGCCCTATTTAGTTTTAGTTATTTAGGACCACTGTGAGGTATGAAATAAAAATCTTTCTGATTAAATTTAATAAAAATAAAGGAGACACTGTTGTCAATAAAATCCCGAATATATATATATATATATATATATATATATATATATATATATATATATATATATATATATATATATATATATATATATATATAACTTTGTTAAGAATTATCATTTGAAGCAAATATACGTAAAAGCATATTTGGTAAATAATAATTGGTTATTATTTAACTAATAAACTAATGAACATTGTTTAAACACTAATGTATATTTTTTTAAAATTAAGAATCAGTCATAGATCAGTCCAAAAATGAAAGTGATAACGTCGTATTGACGACTAATGATAATCCGCACACGTCGGCGATTAACATCAGTGTGTATTTAAATTCTATTTAAAACCACAATTATATTATATTCTGCGAATATCACGATATGCTTCTTATTTACGGAGAAGCAGCAACCAGATTAGAAATATACCACAACTTTTTAAATGCGTTTGGGAAAATTGGTCAGAGTGGTGCCAGGTTTGCATTGACCTAAATTTGGAACAATTAATTTAATAAACGAATTAATCATGTGTCTCTTAATGTGATGAGAATCGTTTAAAACGTGTTATGGTGTGAAAAATTAGTGCTAGTAATTTCAGTTTTGACGTTAAATAACATTAATGTGTAGGTTTTCCTTTTACTTTGTAAAAAAACAAACCAAAAATGCTGAAATGTTTGAAATCAAGATCTATAAATATATTATATTTTTAAATAATACTTTAAGAGGACAATGAAACAAAAACTGAATTTTCTTAATAATTGAGAACTTAATAATTGACAATTAGTGGCCAATTGTTAGAAAAATAAAGTAATGTTTTCAGCGGAAATAGTTTTGAATTTGTAGATTTGTTTTGACGAATGTTTTCACGGGTGTGAAATGTAATGATAGTTTCTTGGGTATCCCGTGTTAGCTGAATGTCCACTGTGGACGGTTTCGCTGACGTTTCGATGGAATCTCATCCATCATTTTCAATGCGTTTACTTGACGGTGTTTCGACGACAAATGCTGCTGGTCGGTCTGTCGCGTCGGGTTTTGTGTGCTGGCGGTGCGACGTCATTGGTCGGTTGATTCCGGCCAATGAGAGCCCGTGTTTGGCTACGTGTTTGCGGACCCGTTGCCAGTAGCACGGCTTGCATGGATGGAGAATGATCTCGCTGTCTCGGGCTCTCTGCTGATCCCACTCGGAAGTCCGATAAAATGTGTTTCCAAGCAAGTGGTAATCTTTGGGAATCATCTCGGCTGTTTAGGTTGTTGGGCCTTTTTTTCTATTTATATCGCCTCTTTAATAATCCTGGCGGAGAAATTTTCATTGCTCGCTAAGGTTTTTGTTTTCCCAAAATTAATTTTGTGTCTGGTGTTGAGCATGGGCTAGAGAGGAAGTGGTGGTTTTCTGCTTGGCGGCGTTAATATGCTCAAGAAAAATAAGCGCCAGAAGGGACGAGCATATTAACGCCGTCAAGCAGAAAATCACCACTTCGTCTCTAGCCCAGCATGTGCTCAGCACCTATATATATATATATATATATATATATATATATATATATATATATATATATATATATATATATATATATATATATATATATATATATATATATATATATTATAATCTATTTCATGTAAAATTGTTGTGAAAGGATTTAGAAGATTTTTTTCCTGTGAACTACTGAAGTTGGTTAGGCAGTTTCTTCAAAAAGTTGTTGCTGTTCGTTTGATTAAATATTGAAGGCATTTTTATTTTGAGCTAGCAACCGAATTTGTCGCTTAACCGAATAAAAAGCTTCAATAACTCGATGTATCTTAAGTTCCACTTTAATTCAGCATATAGTTGATCCCTTGCTCTATTAGATTTTCACTTGCTTCGTTCATGGAACACTCAATAACCTATACGAGATCAATCCTTAAATGAAATCTTAATATTCAACTCAAAGAGATATACTACAAAACACCAAATCATTTGCTACTAATTTCAGACGCTTGAGGAGATGAATTAATTGAATTCTATTTTCATGATGTTTAAGAGATATATTTATTTGAGCTTAGTTTAACCTGCAGGAGATTGAAATGAGGTCTGATTGAAATAGATGAGGGCTTTAAATGAGGTGTTCTTGGCGATAGATGTATTCAAAGTCTAGAATTAAATGGTTTTGATTTATAAAATAGATCTTTTTAGTTGTGGTAATGTTTACGTTGAAAATTTTAATAAAAAAACTCTTGATAGAAATTTATTTGTCTCTTTAGTAATTTAGTGTTAAGACATTTAAAATAATTATATTATTGAAATGATGACAATACAGAAATTCGCTAAACTTAAAGTTAATTTTGTCGAGTGTATGTTATGGTAAACCACAAAAAACGGCCAGTGATTTGAATCCGTTCTCAAAGCAATATAAATTCGAATAAGGAATAATAGCTGCGGCATATATTTTGACGTCATTACTTCACGGTCACGTTTCTTATAGTAGCCGGTGTTGAGCACGAATTTCGAATGACAACCTCTACGTAGAAGCGAAGACCCAGCTTATGAAGATGATGAGACACGCAGGCCTTACGATAAATATACAATTACACCACCTGTCATTACTAGATGATAGTCACGTAGGTTCTGCCTTCGAACTATAATGAACTCCTTTATGGAATGTGTCTGTTGTATCACGAGGATGTTGTCGTATTCGACATCCACTCGTTATTATTCCATCATATTCAATGCGAACTATATTCCCGTTCACTTTAATCAAATATTCGCCTAATTAAATTCATCTTCATCGTTTTGTTTCTGTTCCGCACAAATAAGTCTAAATTAAATTTCCGTTGAACATGAATATGTTTTATTTTCAAACAAAATCATTTACTTAAGAAACGTCGGTCGTAGTCTAATCTCTACTTAGGTATACGCTACTAACAAATCTTCATTTTAAGTAATATCAACTCATCATAATATCTATATATGCTTTTCGATTACCAGTGTGGACTAATAAGTTTAAGATATGTATAGGGTGTTCCATATGGTTATGTTCAAATTTTGGGAGTATAAAATATATTTAATTCTAAGATTAAAATACACAAAAGTGGTAAGTTGATTTTTATTAGTTCCGATGATACAAGCCTATAAAATTAGAAATAGTACATCAGATTTACATTTGTAAACCAAATAAAAATTATTTTATGGATATTTATTTTGTAAATTTATGTGGCCATGCTTCTTCAACTTCATAAAATTTTTTGATAATGACAGCTGTGAAGATTCACGTTTCAGTTCAGTTTCAAGTGAGTTACTGTTTCATTTTGTAAACGTTTATTTACCGATTTTCCCTTCAAGAGTATGATGATTTGCATTTTATTTATCAATATTGCAACGGGAGTGTACATCAAGGAGTTCTCATTACAGAACATTTCTGGAAGTACGCAGTTAGTTTCGAGAATGCGGGTGATGTGATTATCTTTTTGACAGAGGAGGTAATTTGTCAGTGGATTCTGATGAATAAGTGCTAGATGCTGTTACTAGGGATCCAACTACCAGTGTACGTCGAATTAGTAGGCAAGTTGGTGATCATAAATTATTGTTTGGCGAATATTGAAACCGAAGGGCCTACATCCATATTATTGTCGGAAGGTGCAAAGTTTGCTTTAGGTAGACCACTATCGTTTCATAGTTTATTCTATCTAGATCTTATGACAGTAACGATTAAATTTTCATTTCTGGAAAATAGTCTGTTGGACAAATGAAACCTCATTTCATAAATCACAATAGAGACACAATATCATAAATCTGAGAAACCTGAATAGAGGTTAATCTAGGAATTAGAAAATCCCATAGCCATGCATATGTCTAACTTTCAGCGTAGCTTTTTCGTAATCGTTTGGTTTGGTTCATTCGATGATTTGGTACTTGGCCCTTACATTCTTTCTATGAGATTAAATCCAGACAATCACCAACAGCTCGTTATTGATGAATTATCTACACTTTTAGAGAATGTTGATCATAAAAAGAGACATATGGTTTCAAGTGGATGGAATGGATTTCAAAATTACTGTCCTGAATTTTATGAACAAAAATTATCCATGTTGTATTGGTCATTTTGGTTCTTTTGCATGTCCATCTAGGTCCCTTGAGCATATAGATTTTTATTTCTCAAGTTACATGAAAGATTAAGTCCAAAGATTATTTACAATAATCCATTATCTGTTTCTTTAATGTTTGGATCGTTCAAAATGCCGTAAAAAAATATTAAACGTCCGTACTTCTGTTTTTGATTTTTATTCTCATTGCCAATCTCTTCTGAATAAGATTTGACAAGCTTCTCTTTTAAGAATTCTTCGTTGGTAACAACGTCATGCTGTTCTATGTTTCAGTTCTTCAGCCATATCGTTAAATGCAGAGTTAATATCAGGGACGTCTTCAGAATTACCAACGGCATTATTCTACACATTCTTCCAGCACACTGTTATCCTTTTTGGTTTCAAGTCATTTAATACTGCTTGATAAATACAATAACATCAGCAGTTGTGAATGCCGTTCAGTATTCCATGACCCCAACATCAGAATAATCGTCAAACATTGTGCGAATCATTTCAAAAACTTGCTGTGTGTATATAGCTTTAAATTATTTAATAACGCCTTGATGAAGTGTATGAAACATTGAAGTCATATTAGATGGTGAGAAAAATTATGTGAATTTTTCGTCTTTTGTGACTAGTGACACAAGATGCTCAGGTACGATGTCGATTATCAATAAAACTTTAAATGCCAATTTTTCCTTTTTCAAATATCTTTTATTTCCGGAACAAAGCATCGATTAAACATTCCGTAAATAAAACGGCCATGGTCCATGTCTTCCGATTTTTTTGCAAGTGGGATTACACCGTGAGGCTTTTCTCCCTACCAAGTTTCCATCTTCGGTGGTCTTGGCAATCATTTTTATGGAGATCTCTGTTTTTTTTCCATCGTCCTATTTACTCCTAGCCTCCTGATAATCTTGGCCTTCCTCTTTTCATTTGCTGTATTGGAGCCCAGTGAGGCCCTACCTTTGAGGACCACCTTTCCGTCTGCGTCCTTTTCATGTGACTATACCAGCTTAGACATTTTGATTCTACAATGCCCATTGTATTGTTGTACCCTTATTGTTTCGTTTTTGACTTGATCTAGCTTTAACTATCTGGAAAACCGGTGCACCATTTGAAACAGTTCTCACGCAATATTTGGAAAATTTGGCGCTTTCTGTCCATCGCCTATAGGGAAAAACTGATCAAAAGTGTGACCAGAAGGTGTGAGGTCACACTCAAGAATGATGATAATTACACTGCTTATTAAAGGGTTGCACCATGTCAGCTCTGACGTCCTTTCATGTAAAATAGTTAAAAAGAAATATCTTTTGTACTTAAAAAAATCCCGTACACTTTCTTATGATACAGACTGTACTTTACTATTACTTTATAATGCATGTAGAAGAAACACTATATAATTTATAATAAATGATCTTATATTTCGCACATAAAGTGTTAATAAGTGAATGGATTATAATAAAAATCTATCCAGAAATAACTGAATATAACTGCGAACTACATTGCGACAACAAACTAAACTAGATTTTCTTAAAGGCAGAAGCAACGAAAACTTTCTTTCAATCAAATCTCGGAAATAGATAAGAAAAACAATAAACAAGGCATCTCAGAAGTCGCAAGACATGCACAATAAAAGTTCCGTCCAGTCTATTCGGTTTGTTTAGAATTCTCGTCACTTCTGCGAGTCTTTCTATTAATTGCCAGAGTTGTGATCTGGAAAGGAAAAGCGAACAAAGTGCGTTTGGCGAGGGGCAGAGGGGGTTGGGAGGGACAAAGTGTCTTGATGAACGTTGAGCAATCACGACGCCATTTCTCCTTCGATGCCACTTAACTTGAAATCAGTATTAACTGTATTACTGTTATAGGTTCTCTTTTTTCTTATATGTTTGTCCTTTTGCAATTTAAAAATATTACTTTCTTATTCAGTATGTACTGGTTATACACTGTGGTCCTGAATAATAAATGCAAAATAATGTAGCTTTTACTTATAAGAGACATATAAACAGCAACAGAAGACGATTGTTTTTTAAAAAGTTACAATTGTTCTAACATTTGTGGAGAGGTGTAATAGTTTACACCTATACACACCTATACACCTATATTAATAAACTTACATTTAATATAGCTTGAAAAGTCGGAGTCGAAGTTCGGAGTCGTTAAAAGTTAAAAAGAAAATAGGACGTCCACGTATTGTTAAAACAGCTAAATCAATTTAAAATTTCGCAAGTCCTTTCGAATAGTTGTGCTCGAAATTGAACTAGAAATTTGGTTAAGACAAAAAACACGTTAATCGAGGGGGAAGTTCAAAACCAATATACGTTAGATTTTATTTTTCACCTCCTTATCTCCAGTCACCTCTACCTTTAAATGTCAACCCCTCTCTTGTAATATATCATTTTAAAGGCCTTGAAAATCCTAATTAAACTGCGTTCCCAAAACTGAAATCGATTGATCCGTTCTCGTAATAGAAGGAAAAATAAATTTAAATTAAAAATTAAATTTAAATTTTAAATTTTTTACGCACACCAGTGTATTTTTCTTTTCCTGCTATAAAAAGTAAGATAAGAGACTTTTTATTTTAATTCGTCGCTCATCTGTGTTTTAATGCACACTATATTCCTCATTGTAGCTGAAATTAAAAACATTTTTATCAGAATTACCGATTTTCAAACAAAAATATAGGACGTGACACGTCATAAAACTTGTTCAAAAATTTGAAGAGACTGGGTCCATGTGTAACAAAGTGAATAAGTAGCCGAACGTTCTAAATGAACATACACATATTGAAGTTTTAGGGCATTTTGCTGTTGATCCAAACACTTCAATTCCAAATGTCGCTAAGTTAACAAACATTTCCATTGGTTCCATATACAAAATTTTAAAACAAAACGAGTCCTTTCCTTACAAATTTATTCTTCAGCAGTTCAGCGAGATGATTTTGAGAGAAGGAGTTAGTTTTGTGAAATAATGACTGGGAGAATCAAAAATAATCCGAATTTAATAAAGAATGTTTGTTTCAGTGATGACGCAACATTTTTCCTTAATTGTTTTGTAAATAAACATGTTAACAAAAATAAACATAAATAACAATTCACTTGTGTTTCGAGAGGGTCATACGCTGTTTCTTAAAAAGATTAACGTTTGGACTGGAATTCTGGGGAATGAAATAATAGGTTCAACTTTTATTGAAGGAAATTTTATCCTGTTAATTGTACTTAAACTTAATGGAAAACGAAATCGATCCACTCATTACACAATCCTCAGAAAATCAAATTGATGGAGAAGAAAACCCACTGTTGGATGAACAAAATTTATACTTTCAACATGACGGCGCACCACCAAAACTATGCATTACATGTTCGACAATGGTTGGATAAAAGATTTCCTGACAAATGGATAGGCAGAAGAGGCGCTGTGAAACTGCCGGTGAGATCTCCAGATATAACCATTGGATTTCTTTCTTTGGGGTTATCTAAAGACCGTTCTATACAAAACTAAGCCGCAGGATATTCAGGACCTAAGAAATAGAATTACGCATACATGCAGTTTAATTAAAAAGGCCATCTTGCAAAATTCGAAAATAATTCGATCATATTATACTACGAAATTTTTAAGAAAATTTTTAAATCGGGTTTTTAAAAGTACATTTATTTCATGAATTTATTTTTGTGATTTAGTTAAAAAAATGTCACTCGCGTGTAAAATGCTATTTATAGCCAGAGGTAGTATTTTTATTCTCTCTATTACGAGAATGAATTAACCGATTTCATTTTCGTAAACGCACTTTAATTAGGCTTTTCAAGACCTTTAAAATGATATATTACAATATAGGGGTTGCTATTTAAAATTTTTAGGTACAGGTGGTTGGAAGTGAAACATCAAATATAACAGACATTGGTTTTGATCTTCTCCCTCGATATCTTTTTTGTCTAGAGCTAATTTTCATTGCTAAAAGAAATAATGAGGGTGGCTACTTTTGAAATGAAAGGACTGTATATACAATCGACAAGGTGTGATAAAACATGTCGTTCCCAAATATTACTTACGAGAAAGATACTTTAAGGTTAAACAGGAGGATGCTTACTCCAATTACGGTAATTAAAGCTAGGGTGCCAGAAGGTAGTGCTCTGAGCCTGAGCGTCTCTTTCCTGTTTTGTACTTGCGATCCTTCAGAATTAGAATATAATACAGTAGCCACTTTTGCTGATGATATTGCCATCGTGGCTGATTGTAACGAAAGCGAAGAAACTGCAAGTAGATTGCAAGTAGCCATCAATGAATTTTAGAGCTGGACGAGAAAGTGGAAAATAAAGTTTAGTGAAATCAAATTAGTTCATACTGACTTCACTAATAAACGGATAAAACATATCGCTATAACTATATATGGATATATTACTTTGATCAAAAAGTAAAGCGATTTTTCTTATACAAATTAGCGCGCTTTAGGTATCAATACAACCATTAGTTTTTCAAGTTGGTATGACTGTCCTTGACATCTGACAGACGTTTTATATTATTTCGGTTGGTGTTGGCGTCTTTTGTAGGTGTTAAAGCGGTACAAGGACTTGTTGTTGAGTGATGGTAAAGAAGCAGTTGAAAATGAGCCTCGTTCCGGAGAACCTTTCACGTCAACCAATGAGAAAAGCATTACCAAAATCAATGACATTGCTCTGAGTAATTATCGAATAATTATTTTAGATATTGTAGATATCACTGAAATGCCATTTAGATCAATTTAATAAATTTTAAAGAACAATTTAGGTTTGCTTCGTATGTTCCGAAAACAAAGTTTTTTTTTCGAAAGACATTGTTGTATTGAAGTTGCTGAAGAGATGCTTTCTTTGGATAATGACATTCTGAAATGTATAATTACTTTTTGCATTACGATTACGCACTATCGCTCACTGTAATAATTATTCGTTAAACATCAAACAAACATCGTTCCACAAGCACCGTATTCATCAGATGTAGCACCGCGTGACCTTTTTCTGTTCCGTCGATAAAGAAACCACTTCGTGAACGCTGTTTTAAGTTTATAGAAACCATTCAAGAGAGTTCGCTAGCCGTTGTAAACGAAATCTAAGAAGTCGAGTTTAAAAATTGGTTCCCAGACTACCCATCGCAATACTTCAAAAGCACTACATTTAAAAATTCACTGTTTCAAAAGCACTACATTCACCAGATATGGCACGATGTGCCTTTTTGCTATTCTCCTGATTGAAGAAACCACTACTTTAACGTCGTTTTGAGTCAATGGAAGCCATTCAAGAGAGTATGCTGGCCGCTTTAAAGGGAATATTAAAGAAATTAAAAAATTCCTTTGAAGCAATTAAGTTGAGTATAAAAAATATTTCGAAGATTGGAAAAAATGGTGAAATAAGCGTATTGCAATTAGAGGGGATTACTTTGAATGAGATAAAATAAATTTGGATGAATAAATAATTACTTTGTGTTTTATTGAAAAAGTCAGCTTACTTTTTGATCATAGTAGTATATCACCATACGTCAACACAATAAAATACCTTGGCCTAACATTTAACACTCATCTTGGCTGGAGAGCTTACGTGAAAATGAGAGGAGACATTAACATCAGCTTTAAAGACATTGAAATAAACAATTTCCTACAAATCTATCCATGGATATTATAAAATATCACCGTCTTACCCTTACTAAAAAAAACACGATAAACGTATCCTCTGTGGACAAAATGACATTTATCCACCCCATTGCAAACGCATCATATCGTAATTATATTAAAAACTCATACCAATATTTCTAAAATCCATAAATGCGAATTGTCTTACGCCCGTTGGGAATGGGACCGATGATTCACCTTCTGAGGGGATTTAGCGCACTTCACGATTACACGTCCATCTATTACTGAAGATTTTCGTTTAATATTTTACAGATTTTTGAGACTATTCAGTGGGAACATTAATACTGATAAATTTAGATTTTTCTCAAAATGTATTAATTTGAATGAAATGAAGAAGAAGAAATTAAATTTTATTTTGAATATATATATATATATATATATATATATATATATATATATATATATATATATATATATATATATATATATATATATTAGACATATGGACTGTAAAGTATATACACAAAACATATGGATAACTTTAATATATCGACATATAGAAGAAATGTTATTCTTAGAAATTAGTTTGATTTTCGATGTTTTTATTCTTTTTTATTTCAGTTTACAAGTTGGTTTTTCGCGGTTTAAGGAAGAAATTTGTATTTAAATAAATGGTAAAAAAGACAGTGAAAATTTATCGTTGAAAAAAGGAATAGCTGTATACCTTTCCCCTTTATTCATTAAGGGTGCGCTGTTTCGAAATCAAGCGGGAATTCTTGATAACTTGCAGAGTTCGGTTATTTATCAGGTTCGTCGTCGGTACAAATTACATTTTCCTGAAATTACCCACCCGCGCCTTGACTAGATACGAAGCTGTAAAATATTACTAATTAACAAGGCGCGGGACATCCGCTATTTCACTTACCTAACTAATCCACATTAAATTTCTTAGGAGCTCATTCTTTACCTACCCACCAACTTTTTAACCAGTCTTTGCCAGTGGCGTACCAAAAAAAAAACAATAAATGTATTATGATATCCATAATCTTTGTTTTAATCACATGTTCATGGTTAGTTAAGTTCATTAATCAAGCAATTATTTAACAATTTTAATATTCTATTTAGTTTATGGGTAAATAATATATACTGTGTTAGACACTTAATTTTATCTATTTGGGAAGTCAAAGAGGAAATTGCGTTTTTCTCTAACAAATAGGCGTTTCTTCAAAATTAACTATCTTCTTTAGGTTACTTGCATCTGCCAGCTTGTTTTTGACGAATAGTGAATATAATTTTATTAAAAATTAATTGATATGTTCTAGATGCAGTATTTTGATTAAAAATCCAGCATTTTTTTATAGACATCCGTAAAGATTTACAATCTGTCCTACCTAGAACATTTGGTAAACATTACAACATAATTACAGTAACTACATTATAATTATAAATTGTTTTTTAGTCTTCGTGGGTGTTAAGTAAACCAGTTGCAAGTTCATTTTTGTGGTTTTTTTTGTGATTTATACTAAAGCTTTTAGTTTCGGACTTCACAGTTTCCATATAAAGGTGACGATGTATCATTTTGTTAGAAACGTACCGTGGGGCGTCAATACTAGAACGAAGAACTCTGGTCTGTAACCCCTGTTCAGTGGCCGCTCGTGGGTTTTTAAAGTGGGAAGGCGTAGAAGAAAATAGTTCTGCTGCTGAAGATTTTTTATTGATTTCCCCTTCCTCCTTTTTACTTTTCGTGCTATTGAAACCCTATACAGGAGGTGTTCCAGGAAAATGAGTTAAAGGAAAGAAACAAACCGAAATAAAATATGGTGTTTGGCTTTGAAAAATTGTTTACTGTGATAAACGATGGAGTGGCGGCGTCCCAACGCCCTCCTTTACGAGCCGCCATTGCCTCTGTATGATATTAATGTTGATATATGATATTAATATATATATATATATATATATATATATATATATATATATATATATATATATATATATATATATATATATATATGAATTCTAAACGTATTAGTTTATAAAGAATCAGTTTGTTCTCAAAATAGATATTCGATTTTCTACCCATCATCCAATAAAGATTTAAAAATTGTAAATAAAGTTGTTCTCGTTTTGTTATTATGTATGTGTTTCACGTAAGTCTTCTATTGATATGTAAAACTAGGTATTTTACTACATTGTTTTGGGGGAGATCTTTGCTATTTAATTTAATAATGGCGCAAGTTTCGGATCTGACAATAAAAGGTAAGACACATGTCTTACCACACATGCATCATCGTAATGCTCGCTCGATGTAGAATATCGCTGCTGTTAATGAAAGTGTGGCTCTGAAGGTCTAAATTTATCAATTCCTTGGCGTTCACAGTCTGAGGTCTTGTCTAACGGCACATTATGGCATATTTTGCATTTGGATTTGCATCTTCATCGTTACAAAGTTCAACTCAAGCAAAAATCGAAGCCCGCCAACCATGGAATGCTGAGCATACGTCGATTGGGTGCTTGAAAATTTACCTGATTTTTCGAACAAAATCTTCTTCAGCGATGAGGCTCATTTCTTGCTCATCGGATACGTAAATAAGCAAAATAGCCATATATGGGGCTCTGAAAACCGACAAATGATTGTGGAGAGTTCATTGCATCCGCAAAAGGTGACTGTTTGGTGCGCGTTATGGTCTGGTGGTGTCATTGGCCCGTACTTCTTGGAAAACGAAGGAGTAACTGTTAACCTCAATTCTGAGCGCTATAGCCATATGATAATCGATTATTTTTGGTCCAAAATTGATCTGAGCGATATGTTGTGCCAGATATATTTGTACGGCGCCACCAGCCACAACAAGATCAATTTTGGCTTTATTGCGAGAGAAGTTCCCAGATTGCGTAATTTCGAGATTTGGAAATGTCAATTGACTGCCAAGATCATACGTTTTGACGCCGTTGGACTTTTTTTGTGGGGCTACGCGAAAGATCGTGTTTACGTAAGCAATCCTTAAAGTCTTGAGTAGTTGAAAACCAACATTCGTCAAGTCATGGCCGAGATACCAGCTGAAATGTATGGAAAAGTTATCGAAATTACCTCAAAAGGATTGAGTCATGCAAGCGGTTACGTGGTGGACATTTAAATGATGTTGCATTCCACACTTAATGGTAAAATATAAGCAATAAAATGAAAAAGAAATAATCGAAATCTCAATTCTTTCTGTGCTTTTTTAAATTTTACTTACCGAAGTACAAAATTGATAACCCTTTACTTTAAATTTTTGAATTATCGTTTATTACATTCCTTGATTTCATTGAGGAAGCTTTACTAAATCTCAAGGTCAATCAACGTAAACTTTTTCTTAGTCAACAATAGTATTAACTTTTAACAAATTTCAATAACTCTGTATCTAGATCACGAACATGAGATTTCTATTCAACTAAAATGTACTAGTTTCGTTAATTTATAATTTGTCCGATACGTTAACCAGAAAATTTAATATCAAAGCAAACTAAAAGCCACGAAAAGCAATAGATATTAAGTAAAATATTAAATCTGTTGTAAACTGACATCCGAATAGACTATTACGTTATTGAATCAGGCTTGGGAAAGATATTTACGAAAAACCATTTATGTCAGAATCTAAGGGGCAATATTTTTCGGCGACGAAGAAATACAAGTTTGTGTATTTCCTTGGACGTGTAATTTAGTGTTTAAGCGTGAGAACGAAAGTACAGGCAACGGCAGGACGTTGACGAGTCCTCCTGGACATCGTCGTAATGTGTTGTCATCAGTTCGGTCGTTTCGGTAATTAGGTTTTTGTTTCCCACTCTCACACGTCTTCATCCAGTTGCCTGCCAAATAATTAGTTTTCTTTGCCGGTGGAATTACAGGGGCAATCATTAATTGTCCCTTATGTACGTGGTGCACGAACAGCGTACGCTTCTATTCTTCTTCTCTCTTTTATTTTCCCGATGGAAAAAAACATTCTTTTTGATGTTCGATGTAAGCTATACATCAATAAAACAGTCAGGTTTATTTCTTAAGTTAGATTCGCAAAAAAAAAATATAATTAACAGCATATACCGGAGAATAAACTGTATGAAAATATATTTTATTGAAATAATTTTGTAATTTTTGTATATACCGTACTGGTATTCTGTAATAAAAAATTAAGACATTCCATTTACATTTGATACAACAAATTAAACAGGTCGACATGATTTTTGTAACATTGATGAGAATGCTCTTTTTTCGTTTCATTTAGGTAGTTATTAAAAAATATTTTCACAGAAATGGCCTAGCACGTACCTTTTTTAAGTATCTGATTTTCCTTTATATCTGGGGTAACTGAAATTATTTGTACTTGACTTTGGACTGGACAATGTAGGAATTACAAGACAATAGAGGGGGTATTTCCATAGTATTCTACGAACCTTTAAGGACAGTTTTATTGGTTTCTATAGCTTAGTTTGTTTCTGTCTCGTTTACAGTACAGTCAAGTCTTTAAGTCGATATTATATAAAATGGCAAGTCCTATTCGTCGATTTTGTAAAAATCCATCGGATAAGTTTTGTTATATATGCGGACGATTTATTTTAATGTCACAAACTAGATCTATATCCAAGGAAGTCAAAAAGCCTATCTTTTATATTTTAAGTGCCAAATTGGAGATTAAGATAAAATTTGGTCTCCTTATGTGTGTTGTGTGAGTTATTACGTAAATTTAGTACAGTGGACGCATTGCAAGAAAAATTCTATGCCGTTTGCTGTTCCTATGGTGTGAAGAGAACCTACTGATCATTTATGTGATTGCTACTTTTCAAACAGTAAAACAGAATGTATTTCAAAAAAGCAAAGGAACAAATTCAATATCCAAATTTACCTTCTGTACTTAGGCTAGTTCCTTATAACCAGGAAGTACCGGTACCGATTACTGCTGGAAGAAAATCCTTCTCATTCATTATTAGAGCTCGGATAGGAACTCGAAGTAATACCGCAAGCTATTTCCAAACGTTTATACAAACTAAGGAAAATTCAAAAGGAGAGTCGTTGGGTCTCCTATGAATTCAGAGTTGAGTATCTTATAATCTCGAGATTATTCTATTACTATACTTCTATTACTCACGAGATTCAAGAAAAGAAATGGAAAGTGGATTCTCTACGATAATTTAAAGAAGTGAAAAATCGTGGGTTAAACTTGCTGAACCATTAACCAGTACCACAGTACTAAATAGTTACACCAGAAAGGAGTTGCTGTATATATGGTAGAATATATACGGGAATCCTGCATTATGCGTTGCTTGAATCTAGTTAAGCGGCCACTACTGATTGGTCACTATCACAGTCTCTGAGTTAACCTAGGAGATCTTATAGTACGCGGCGTATTCTTCAGATTTGGCCCCTTCGAATTTTTATCTTTTTCGATCCCTGCAACAATACAGTGGGAAAAGTGTGTAGAAAGTGAGGGAGATTACTATTATATTAGATGACTTATTATAGGAGATTACTATATAATATTAAGTTTGTATTACTTGTAAAAAAGCCAAGAATTAAGTTAAGGATCTACTATTTGGATATTTTTTTTTACCTTTCTTGTGCATCATTATAACTATCACTGTTTCATTCTATTCCATCTTATAATCTTATGAGTTTTAGAAGTTTGTTGAAACAGAGTTTGCCTTAGGGATTTTGGTACCTTATTCAATCATCGATTTACCGAAGCAAATATAAAATGGTAAGCCAAAGATGGAAGCTAGTGGAAATATTTTGACTGTAGAACATTCACTTGCGTTCGTTCTGTAGGGCGATTTTTAGTGTGCCTGAACTTTAAGTTCAAATAAATCAGCAACCAAATTCGATGCCCTGAAAATATTTATTTTATGTTAAATAACATTCAATGCATAATGACATTAGTGGATAAAGCGCATTCTGTCAATTCAATTTTCGACCACATTTTCAAGTAATTGGGGTCTTATTTGTCCGAGTTATGTCGGCTTCCAAGGCGTCACTAGTAGATTGTTTATCGCTATACACCAAAGACTTAACATAATCCCAAAGAAAATAATCTAAAGCCATTAAATCACACCTTACTGGCCAATTAATTAAGAATTGTTCCCTCAATAAATCGATTGTTACGTTGGCTGTATGACATGTGGAGGCGCCCTGTTGGAACCACATCTCCAAATCAATACCATTCAATTTGGAATTATATATCATTGATTATCGCACTGCAACGATTCCCGTTAACGGTAACGGGCTTTCCAGCTTGATTTTTAAAAAAATACGCCCCAATGATGGTGAACAATCCACACCATACGATGCTTACTCAACATTTTCCATTTAGTCGAATAACAAAGCCCAACTTCCGGCGAAAAGCGACGAATTGATAAATTTGGATCTTCATCAACACTGCCAGTAACAGCGGTGGTATTTTCTTTGAAACGCACAGTTTTTTTTGTCTTGTTTTTGTTTTAATATCGAGCAGCGTGAAATGCGATCGGTATTTGTTGATAATTCGTCAAATACATCGCTCGATGGACGATTATGTGCACCATAAAATTCACAAAATGCTTTACAAGTTTGGCGCACAGAACACTAAACTAATTCAATTAAATTTGCAATGTTCAAACGTTGCTCTGGTGTTAAACGTTCCATGATTATTTTCCAGACTATACTAAACAATTTTGATATTATTGGCGCGCAAACTCACAATTCCATTGACAGAGACCCCTATCGGAAGTTCGAACACACTAAAAAAAATCACCCTTTAGTTTATGTTCAGAAAATACTGATGTAGTTCCTATATTAATAATTAGTCTTGGAGAAAGTTGACTCAAATGGCCCTGGACGGTAAGTGGTGTCAACAGAATGACGCTGCACTATATAAAGGTACTGAAACAGTTGATTTGCTGCACATGAAATATCGTAAACTTGTTCTTGAGGATTAGGACTTTAGAACTGTTTCTGTCTTTTAGGACTATGTTAACAGAGAGTTTATTGGAATGCCCCTCATATGATCCAGGAACACAAAAACAGCATTTGACGTGTCATTGGAGAGATTGAACCACAAATTCTTCAAATAATATATTCATTAATCAATGTTTGGATGATCCATTGAAAACTTTTGGTGCGAAATGACACAAAATCTCTCAAATGAAAACGCAGCGTATTAGTTATAATATTTATAGTTGACACAGCGTTAGACGTAAAAAAAATCAATTAATGTATATGTATTTTAATGTTTCCTTCGGTGGTTTCATACCCGAGGCAACAAGTAGGGTAACTCTGACATTCGCAATATATTATAAACAGGGGACAAAATTAAATTAGCAACTTGTTCTGAAAAAAAAGGAAGCGGTGAAGAAGTTCCCGCTGCTTCCCCCATTGTTTGCATTAAACCTAATCTGATACAGACAGACGTATCGTCACTTCCTAATATTGTCTTGATATTTTAATTTTGACGTTGAAATATCATAAAAACTTTCTTGTCGGCGTTTATAAACTGTTTTGCTTTCGCAATCTTTCGACATAGGCTAATTTAATTTAGATTTTTGGGACAAAACGAATTATTATTCCTTTCTTCTTTCGTCACTGTTCTAAATTGTTTTCTTATTACAATGTTGGATATAACATCAATATTTATTCCATGTAACATGCTATCATTTTGTAACGATATTTTTGGATTTTTAAATATACTGGGAACAAAATGCAACAGCCAGAATACATATTTAAATCAAACTGGATATACTCACTTCACAGCATATCTTGAATACAAAAACTGATACTTTTTACTTGTTTACCTTTATGTTGCGAATAATCGATGCGAAAAATGCGGCAAAGTAACGGTTTAAAATCATGTTGTGAGATATTTTTCGTATGCTACTAAGTTAAACACTATTTTTATTATTCTGTTAAATGTAATAAAATGTTACGAGTTGGTGCACCATGTCGTTTCAGGAATTATTCGAATTCGAAAAGGAACAATTTGTTGGTATGAAAGAAGCACATTTAAGGTTTCATGAAATAGCGAGACGATGGTATTGCTGTTTTTGTGGTTATGAGGTCTGGGTTCTTGAACTAGGAACTTCGTCTGTACTTGGAAAGCAGGTGACCTCTAGCAGCCATCAAACGAAATTTAAATACAGCCCATTACGTTTGAATTACAGTTAAGCTCATTATTCACGTTTCCGTTATTGGCGCTTTTAGTATTCGCGGATTAAAAAATTGTGATCAATTCTTGTATTCGCAGCTGAAAATTTCTTTATTCACGTATCCAAAACAAATGATACATATTGTATTTTTAGAATAATATGTATTTATTTACAAGTTATCTTTCAAAACAAACAAGTATCAAAGCATTTATAAACAAACAAGTGTTAGTACCACTTGGCCGAAAATTCTTCTATAAATAAGTCACCGCCGGGTTTCGCGTGACGTTATGGCTTTTGATAAAAGTCACCTTCGCACGATCGGTGCCGAATCTTTTGTTTTATTGTGTCAACTTGTCATTCGTCGCAATAATTCCGAATGAATAGCAAGTGTCTCTTCTGTTTTATTTGCTTAGGGTAAAATAGAAATAATTGACTGTTCGTGATCCAGCAATTAAAAAAATGGGAGCTGCATTAACACTGGTTTGACGACTGTAGTCACAAGAGAGTGCCTCTAAGCTATAACCCTTGAGAAACCTTTTTTAAAAAGTAAAAAAGGTTCTTTAAAATGTGCGTAAAGACAAGCGTCTTTACACACATTTTAAAGACCAGTGTTTTGGCGTTCAGACAAAAAAGTGTGGATTACAAGTGTCATATTCTGTGACTGATTCCGGGATTGTTTTGTTCCTGAAGTTGAAACATATTAAAAAAAAATAATTTAGATTTCAAGACAGTTCTACCTTTGGGCAATGCTCCAGGTCACCCTCGTGATCTTGAAATTATGCATCCAAATATAAAAGTGATATTTTGGCCTCCTAACACGACGGCCTTATTCCAACTTATGGGCCAAGGAATAATCCAGGCCTTTAAGCCCTATTACATTAAACAAACCTTTAAAATCATACTGGACACCGTGGAATGTAATTCTGACATGAATATTATGCAATGCTGGAAAAATAAATTTTGACATAGCAAAATTCATTGTTAACATAAAATAATCATTGCAAGAGCTGAAGCCATACACATTGAAGTCATGCTGGAAAAAACTGTGGCCTGATCTATCTGTCGATAATGATGAAAAATCCGTGCAAATTTAAACATTAACTGAAAACATTGCTCAAGTTGCGAATGGCATAGGACGAGATGGTCGAATTTCAGATCGAATAAAAATAAATGATTGAGGCTTTTTCAACTTCCTCAATAAATGTGAAGCGAGAATAAACCAGGTGATATTGCAGGAATCGGAAGGTATAATCGGATAGAGAAAGTACAGTCAAAGCACCTTATTCGCGGGGGATACGTTCCGTAAAAATACCGCGGATACAGAAACCGTGAATACGGAATGGTAATTTGTAAGTACAAAATAAAAAAAATGACCGAGAAAATATAATTAGAAGAATGAAGATATGAATGAAGAATAATGATAGATATAACAAAGGCATTTGACAAGGTACAAATTGAAGTCATCATTCATTTACTCTACAACAGGAATGTTCCATTAGACCTGATTATCGAAAACATATACAATGACAATAAGGTAACGACGAGATTGATAGACGGAATGACAGAATCAATAAACTATACATCGGGAATTAGGTAGGGAGACTCTTTAAGACCTTCTTTTTAACATAATCATCAATGAAATTATAAAGTAAAAACAAAAAAATTATATAGAATGGGTAATCGAGGACTTATGTTATATGGGGGGAATATGTTAGGTAAACGACGCAGTAATGATAACCCAAACTAAGAACGGCCTACAAGGGCATACGAGTTCTATATGACATCAAGGCAATAATAATATGACAATCTCCACTGAAAAAAACAAAACAATAATAACAGCGAAATAATCAATTAGATGTGAGATAGTAGTCGAAGATAAACCAACTAAGCAAGTAATGGAGATCGATTATTTAGGCATTAAGATATCAAGTGATGGAAATATACAGGAGGAAGTAACATATCAGGCCCGTAAAGCCCAAATTTCTTTGGGCAGAAGCGAAATAAAAAATATACAGTTCTAATATAGTCAGTCATGGCTTTCAGATCTGAAAACGATACAATCGTAACACAAAGAATGTCGGAATTAATAGAAATGAAAATATCAAGAAGAATAACAAGCATGATACTAAGATATAGAGAAATGATTGTAGATTTATATCTACAATTAAGCTAAGTAGTAGTAGTAAGCCTTAAGGCTTACGTATAATATCGAAACATTAACCAGTGGATCAAAGGAAGAAAAATTGAATAGGATCAACACATTGGAAGCACGGCAAATAACAGGGTAGTGAGGATCGCAAGAGATAAATCCCCTAATGGGAGAAGAACTCTAGGACGTCTAAGAAAAACTTGGTGCGATGACTTATAAGCCTGGAGTACACTGAAAATTTGCCTTATAATAAAGAGTTGTCCAATAAGAATGTCAGAACTTCAATATGAGCCAAAATAACAACTATAAGTGATAATCTGGTAGTTTTTATTTTATCTTGAGGAACAAATAATGGCATTATGTTTTAAAAATAATGTCGTTCAAATGCCCCTTCGATTTCTTCTGGAGGAATGTATTCTGGAGACCCATCTTTCGATTACTATTTCACACATATAGCGTGGTATATTTTCAATGGTGGCCCGAATGTTTTGTTTGGGGTCAAGAATTGTTCGGGGTTTGTTGCTGTAAACCCACATAAAATAAAGAGCGTGAGATTACATGTTCTTGATGGCCAGATGGCATTACCATTTCGCGAAATAACAATAAATCGATGATCTAGTGAGATCTTAGTCTCGTTGAGTTGAAAGAAGACATTATTTTTATATCATTTATCAGTTCAGGTCAAAGATATGCTATTAGCATATTCCAATAGATAATTTCTATTACCGTCTTCAAAAAAATAAGTGCGCTTTGTCAGAAAAAATAATTTTTTCTCCAAACTGAATACGCAGTTTGATGGCAGATATGAATACTTTCGACGCCCTCTTGAATCCTGGAACATTCCATGATGAATTGACATAATTTAGTAAATACAGCAGTCTATGTTTCAAAGTTCTAACACTCTTATTGGAAAACTGTTTATAAGCTTGCCGAAGAGGAAGTAGGTCGATTAGTAGACCACACATACCAGGTAATTTACGAAAACTTTTTTTTTCACAACTGTCATTCTCATATTAAAGTTGAAAAACATGTGCACATTGTTCAGTACAGTCGATGTATTTTTAAAAATAGCAATTCTGATTTCCAAATATTAATATGAAAAAAAAACATTGTCAAAAATGGAATAAATTAGTTGGCAAAAACAAAAGTCCTATTCGATACGCCTTTACTTGATACACCTTTATTTAATTATCTTTCTTGCGTAAAATGTGATTAAAAAACTAAAAGACAACTCACGAATGAAAATTTCAAAAAAGACAACTAAAAATAAAACGCTGCCATGAACTAAAGTAGTTAATTAGCAAAAAATATTAATTATGCAAAAAGGAACTAAACTGAAGCGTAACAAATTTAAAGAGAGCCATAAAATGGAGAAATGTTTATGGTGAACCGTAAGTCGGTCATTGATATTTTGCATTAGAGAATGTCGCATTGGTCAACTGAAAGAATCCATGCATCGAGCCTGTGTGATTTTCACAAGAGATATTAATCTTGATAATGATTTTAGAATGGGAGATTTACATTCGGTATAATCCGTTTTGTAACTGCGCGTTCGGAATTTTTTTAGTCGTCAAAGAAAGCCGCAACATATTGTTTTTTCCTTATCGATTTTTCATTTAGAAATATTATTACAGATAATATCACATATATTATAATTATATAAGATGCTTTTAGAATACTATTACACATATTACAGAAAGTAATATTGAGAGTTATTTATATAATTGAACCTAGTTTTTTTCACGGATTTTTATTTATTCAAGTATTGATTAATCTTTCCAAGACTTTTGAGCATTTTTTTATTTGTGTTGATTTTATGTACATAGTAATTCCAAATCAGATGCCTTTTACTACAGGTATTCGAATTGATTTAAATAGATTAATACGAAACTGCTAGGACGAGGTACCAACATAGCAGAAGTTAGTCTTACAAAGCGATAGTAAAGTTGGTAGACGATGGATGGGTAGCAATACAATCTGTAATAGAAATAGTTACGGGTGAATACAATTGGGACCCGAATCGAAGAGAAAAACGAAAGAAGCCAATGGAACAACGATGATTGCAAAAACTGAAACGTTGGAGAATTTGAACTGACTAAACTGCATATAAAGAATTACGAAGCAAAAAAGTACCAGGAACCGAGAAGCCAGATCAGACGTCTATGCAAGAGGAAAAAACGGGAGTTACTAAAAACACAAACAGAGGAAATACAAGAAACATACGACATGAAGATATTAAAACCCTCAAGAGAAGCACTTCTGTGCTTCCCGATTATAACATATTTTGATTAAATTATCCAATTTAATCATTTTTTAAAATTTAAACCTCAATCAGTATAGAAAAAGACTATATGTATAGAATGTTCCAAAAAATAATATTATTGCTAATACCATCGAGAAAATCAGCAAAAATTTAAAAAAATTGTTAAAATGAGGTGTTCTATACAAACTATCATATCTAGGCGAAGTTAATAAATAAAAACTTTCTTCCAACGGCATTTAAAAGGGGACTTAATGTACTTTCAGATACTTATTACATAATTTAGCTTTATTTAAAAAAATATATTTATTTAGTTAGATAAAATTCACTGGTATGATGCTCTTCAAAAACCGATTCGTCTCTCACTCTCTTTGTCGTCGAAAATATCAGCTGCCTCATATAGCGCTCCTACTTCAGACGTACAGCGAGTACGAGAACGCATGTTTATTTTAAGCTAAATAGAAAATGAAAGAAACCGACAAATAAATGTTAACAAAATCAAAAATCAAAGTTTTTAATAAAAATACTATAGAAAATATAATATTTATGATTTACTTACTACAAACTATGTCAAGATCGAAAAAAACACATTATTTGTGCAAAAAGCTTATTTAACAGTTTTTATTTATTGACAAAACACTGACACAACAACAGCACTGGGTGGTGTATACCCACAGACTGACCATGCTCGCTTATATTTTTGTTAGTATTCACATCTTAAGATGAGTATGGTAGGGGATCTGTAGTGGGGATAGTAAAATTTTCCCCCACTCAAAGTCATCAAAGTCATCCATGACCATTTATAAGAGAAAACACTTTTTAATTTACTCCTGGATATCCCTTATCCAGTAATTCTCTTGAGGGTTAAGACAGTAAAAAGCTTTCACCTTTGAAACATTTTGATACAGAACGCAAATGGTGAAATATTAACCAACATGAACAGCATACTAGACAAGAAGATGAAACTGGTAGACTACAGTTTATGAAAGCAGTCCAGCCACTAATAGAAGTGCCATCGTTGCAGGAGCTGGAGGAAAGTTTAATAAAACCCAAAATACAATAAAGTTCTCCGAATAGACAACCTACCTTGAGAACTACTGAAGCTTGGAGGCAAAGAATTGGCTTAAGCCATTCAGCAATTAATAATCGACATCTGGAACAGTGCGCAAAAGCCTGTAGAGTAGTAGCAGGCGATAGTATACCCAATTCGGAATAAAGGAGATAAACCAAAATGTGAAATTTATTGTGGTATGTCATTACTTTGCACGCCTTATAAAATTTTTAAAAAATGTAGTGATGTAGAGAATAGTACCATATATCGAAGAAGGATTGGGTTAATATAAGGCAGGGTTTAGAAGATGACGCTCATCAATAGATCAATTGTTCATAGTCCGTCAAATCATGCGGCAAAACAATAGCATTTGATACTTCTTTATTCTAGATGTTCATAGACTTTAAACAGGCATACAACTGCAAACAAAGAGCAATATTATACGAACACATTGAGGAAATGGGATTACCCAGCTAAGCTTATTAGATTAACATGGATGACAATGCTTAACTCTAAAGGGAGTAGTAAAAATCCAACAACACACCACGGTATAAATTGAGATCGGATATTAAATTAGATAGATAATTTCAATGGACAAAACGTTTTCTTCTTCTTCTTATTCTTTCTCTAATGCTACAGCCTGTTAGTAAGCCTTGACCTCATTCAGCCATCGCCTCCATCCAGACCGATCTTCATCAGCCCTTTGCCAATTTTCAGGCAATTATTGATGTGTAGTAGTTCTTCTGCATTTCTTCCTATATTGTCGTTCCACCGTACCATTGGTGTACCTCTGTTTCTAACATTCTTGCCACGTGTCTCGCCCATCTGAGTCCATAAACCCTCATATAGTCTACAATATCCTGATCATTTTATAATTGCTTGAGTTATACCTATTCCTCCAAATTTTCATTTTGTTTGTTTTTGTTTTTAGTTTTTCTTCTAGTTTACTTCCCAAGTAGATAACTTACTTCACAACTTTCTCTTTTCTTCTTATAGTAGTTCTCAATTATACCGTATTGATACATAATTGATACGGTATAATTGAGAATTAATATAAAAAGAAAAGAGAAAGTTGTGAAGTATGTTACCTACTTGGGAAGTAAACTAGAGTAAAAAAAAAGTAAAAAAAGACAATCTTAAAAAGTCAAATACCAAGTAGAATCATGTAGGGAGCAATAGAACGTAACGGAAAGAGAGGTACACAGTAGGAATGGTGGTAGGACAATAAAAAGAGATGCAGGATAACTACTGTACATTAAAAATTTCCTGAAAATTGGTGAGGGGCTGATGAAGATCGATCCGGACGGAGGCGAAAGCTTACTCCGGAAGGCGGTCAAGGCTTACTGACGGGCTGTTGCATCACAGGAAGAAGACTTTATGTCCATTGAAATTATCTATCTAATGTAAAAATTAAAATATCAGATGTCTTTTAAATTTTGTATTTCACTTAATTTGAATAATGTAATAATTTGATAGTAGAAACTGTAGGAAGTTTGTTACTTCATTGTATTCTAGCAGTATTTTTCTCTGAAAGGTAACCAAATTTTAAGAAAAACCAAATTGAAACAGAATTTTAATATGAAACCACTACAATATATATTTTTGCAAATAAATGTGTTTATTCGATACAATCTCTGTTGCTATATAAAATTTATAATTAGTTGAGTCCTGGTGATGTTAACATGTTTAGCGATACGCGCTTTGAGATATTAAAAGCAAGTGATTTGATGTTTAAAGGTAAATCTCTTCGAGTTTAGTATTTCATACCAAGTTTTCAATAGAAGATTTGGTCTAAAGGTAGTTCGATAATCGTTTTTGTATATTTTACGCCTATTCGGTGTATAGTTATTGTTTTATTAGATGTAGCATTCAAATTCCAGAGAACTTCATTTAGTATGATTTACTATTTTGTTTCATGGTTTCATGTTGAATTATTTAAGTGAATATTTAAATTACAAAAACTATTAATATCTAAAGTAAGAAACGTTGATGAAATATCGAATATATTTTTAAGGTAATTCGTCACCTAATCATGCTCACAACTGCTACACCACTTATAATATTTTGTCGATTAATTTTCACAACTTCGCCACAATATTGTTTGTTAACGATGGCTCGACCATCGGCTAAATTGGTTCAGCGTGACTTGTGTTTTCTGAAAATCCAACGCCGAAATGTGTTTCTGATGGCGTCCCCTTTGTTTTCTCGATTTTGGCGCTTGAACGAACGGTGACAACTTATTCTTATATCAAAATCAGATCTGATTGATTTCCTTCATTTCCAGATTTCGCTGACTTTCAATATTTTAATGCTGACGTAAACAAATGGATTATGTCACTATGCGCTACTCTTGTAAAATTCCTTTAAATAATCAATAGATGTATGCATTACTTGGGAAATAGTTTCACTTATCAAAATATTATGCCTCAACTATCTTAATTTGTTTAATACTAAATTTATTCGAATTTTAAAATTATCCCTTTTAAAACCATGAATTTTATATATTCGTCAAAAACAATATATTTTTTAATACAGTTGCTTCCGAAAGTTTGGGTTTAAGTTATTTAAAAACTAAGAAAAAAAGATGAATTTATTTTCTCTAAATATTATTGTCGAAATGTACATATTTTTTATCGCTGCCACTTGTCTAATCTACTTTTTCACGCAAAGCTTGATTTAAATCGATCATTTGTTGTCGGTAGCGTTCAGAATTAACGGTTTCGCCAGATTTTAGCAGATCACAATAGATCATACCTATCTGATCCCACGAAACACAGAACATTGTCTTCCGTCCATAGCGATTTGGTCTTGAAGACCATGTCGATGGTTTGCCTGGAGTTACCCATGATCCTTTATACTTAGGATTCTTAAAATATATCCACTTTCCATCGCTAGTCACAATTCAATGGAGAAATGACTTTCTTTTGTACCTGGCGAGCAGCATTTCGCAAGTGGATTTTCGGTTTTTCTGCTATCTTTCATTCAGGTTCAGGGAACTCATTTTCCCATCTTTCAAACATATAGAGACGGTTTCTCGTGTAACGCGAATCAATTAAATATTCGCCAGTTGTTGCATTTGAGCGTCATCCTCATCCAACAATGCTTGCAATTCACTGTCTTCAAACTTTTTCGGTGGTCTTCCACGTCCTTCGTTTCTCACTTCAAAATCGCCACTTTTGATTTCTTTAAACCACTCAAAGCATTGTGATTTATTAAGAGCATGCTCACGGTAAACTTCTACAAGCATTCGATGCGATTTTGCAGCAGTTTTCTTCAAATGGTAACAGGAAACCAATGATGTCCTCAAATCTTAGTTTCCAGACACAAAATTCGACATGTTCAACGCTATTACAAACTATGCTGTTGTATGAAACTTGTATTGTTGTGAGTTGAAAATCTTTGTCAGATGTCAAGAGGGAAATGGTGACAATGACGCGGTTTGACGGAATTGATAGCTATCCAGCTATTCCAGTCAGTGAAATTCCGGTTTCACATTTACAGACCTGGTCTTTAGCAACTTGGTTTACTTACTTTAATTGATATCGATAAGAAGTATTACATCTGAAATCTTTGCACATAATAATGTTAATGTGGTCCAAAATATTTTACAGTTTTGATTTTTCCAAAATAACTTTATTGAAAAGATTTAAAATTACAAATCAATAACCTGTGAACCCATCCTTTCTTTAAAACTGCGATTGTTCGATTGGGTAAGAGTTTAGTAAAAGTGCTTGTTATTTTGAGGAAATCTGGCCCATTCTTCCTCAGTTGCCGTTTTTAATTTCTTTTGAGTTTGAAATTGCCTCGAACCTTTGTGCGCCTCTCTGGCTAACTATGCCCATTTTCGGTGACGATTAGATCTGGAGCCCTTGTTGGTCTAAAATGCGGATATTCTCCCGTTAAAAATATTCTATAACAACTCAAGCCGTATGTACGGAAGGATTGTTTTGCTGAAATATAAAATTCTCGTTTGGTATTGTTTCCAAATATTTCCCTAGTTGGGTCATAGAATCATATTTAAGTAATCCTGATTGTTCACTCGGTCAGAAATGAAAACGATGTCAGTCTAACTGAGACGCTACCCATTTGTCGCTTTGAGAAAAATGATTTTTTCTTTTTCAAGTCATAGAAGTAGCAAGAGCATCCATTCGGCTTGTCCAAATTATTTCTTTTTTCATTTTTCAGAAAACATTCTATGCCCTAATGAACATGGTCGCAAGCGAATTTCCTCCTATATTTTTTATGAGCATCTGTACGGAGTGGAGTGAGGTAATCTTCATGTTCTTCCTCTGAATATATGATGCTGATGACATACACACTAGGGTGGAGTGAAAAAACGAACATAAACGCGTTAACGAACATAAACGCCAAAAGTCGTGTTTACTATTTTGTAACATTTTACTGTTTTTATTTTTTATATCAAAAGTTTTTGTTTCTGGCTCCCCAGTGGCTTTTTTTTTAATTTCTAATTTTTATCCAATTCTCAAATATTTTAATTTTTAAATAAAACTAAGGATACGTGGACTTGATACCTCTGAAGTTAACTTAGAACATTGATTCATATTACTCATGTAAAATATTTGGAAACTTTTTCACATAATACTCATCAAAGTTAATTAATTGATATATTTTTGGCCCTTCCCACCCCATCATTGATCACCAGCAGCATTATTAGATCACTGGGCTTAAAGCTGTTAAAGGCAATTTAACTGCAATACCGGAAAATATTGTTAAGGAACTCAACACGGATCAGAAATATTTATTTGAAATGTATCAAGCAGTTGCTAGTGGCCAGTGTATATGAGGTTTTCCATAAAATCAAAACCTACATACAAAGATGGCGAAAGACATCTTTTTCGCACCATTTAATTATCTCGGTATCTAGGTAGAGAAGTTCGAGATATTGTTGACGCTGTGATCCAATGAAACGGATTCTTTGCCTACCACGAAAACATCCTTCTCAGTATGATATCCGATGACAGATTCCACGTGCGAGAACTTGGGCTTTGTCGTATTCTAAAGGCAAGAAGTTTGGCATTAGAAAATACATCTAATAAGGTTAGAGTGTTCAAAATTGCTCCCTTAAATTTTGACGCAAATGAATATTTTGAACTAATCAACTGACAAGAGTGTGATCCAACAGAACCACCTATAGTTTCTCGAGTTTTCACTGAAGATATTCGAATATTTATTAACATCCCTGACTTACAACCAGTTCCTTTTGGGAAGTATCCGTGTCACTCGCAGTGTCTAGAACAATGTGTTAAACTTCCAGAGCTTCCAGAGCAATGCTTCCAGAGCAGTTTGCGGAAGAGATGAAAGAGATGGATTCATAAGAGCACGAGAGAGCATGATAAGAGCACGATTATAATCTAGAAGTACAATAGCAGAGTCGCAAATTTTTATGCTTGTGAATATCATGAAAATTATACAAAATTGAGAAATTTTCAAGGTCGCTGTGGAAACAGATTGGGTCTCCCCGTATATTTCAATTTTTTATGGTTTTTGTAGTGCATTAGCCAGCTTTTATATGCTAGTAGATAATTATTTAGGTGACAGGTGATATTTTACTTTTGTCTATGTTGGCACTAAAAATCTTAAAATTATAAAATATTCAAGGGCCTTGGGGAGGCAGAAAATATTGTTCGAGTTTAAACAACTTTGCGTTGGGCAACTGTTCTGAAGTTTTACATTTTGATACTTAAGGAAAAAAATACATTGAGCTTTTCCTTCCACCCTAATACATGCCCTGTTTCTTTTAGTGAATAAAATGGTTTTTGATGCTTCAGTCGAAGGTTTCCTCTATTTCAGTACTAGTCTATTTCAGTAAATTTTGTTTATTGTTATACTTGTTGAAGGATTTGAGATTACTTCAAAATTTAGTAACGTATTTAGTTTTACGCAAGGTGGTCTTAGGATGTGAAACTTAAACCGATAATCAAAAGAGCAATGTCTGTCGAAGATAGTGGGCGATTTAGAACATTCTATCAACAAGTGTTTCAAAGATTATTATTGTTTTAAAGATATTGATGTTGATATATGTTGGATACTGCATATATCTACTTTATGTACAATTCTCACTCATCATTGGGTTATTTTTTTTAATATTTACTGGCTCTTGTATGGTAAATTTGGGTATTCTGTTTTGTAAAGCAAAAAAAAACAGTTCGGTAAATTAAATTACCTTAAATTTTCATCCAAATGTGTATTTTATAGAGCAATTGTTTTGCTAAGATGGTATACTGTTATACAACTTTGCGCTTCCAATAGTTCCACTAGATATCTCAATTAACTATATTCTCTCAAGAGAGTGTTATGAGAATGCTATGAGAGTGTCGAGCCATTAACTCTAAAAACATGTTTGAAATGCCTGAAGAATTTTAAATGCATGGAGGACAATTGTCCTCCTAAATGAACTACGTGCCCGATTTATTCTCAACTTAGTCTCCTCTTAGCTCGATACACTTCTCCTAATGGTTATCCAACTTTTTTATGCCTTCCGGAATATTCCAGTACGACTTGATGAATTCTGTAAGGATCTGTAGTTTTCTTTTTTGATGATAATGGATTCATTTGATATGTTTTTTCCAGCTAGCCATTTCTTTATGTTTGAAAACAGAAAGAAGTAAAATGATAAAGCCTCAATTTCTAGTGCGAATTGACCAGTGAACAGTTTTCTTCATCAAATGAAGGCATTTTTTATCAACTTTTTGTAGAATTTGACATAATACTCTCCTATAAGCATCCTTACCTTTTGCAAATAGTAAATTAAGATAATAGCTATTGCTTTTCCGCTTGAGCAAAGCGTCTGACCTTTTTGGGGTTTATGTTCGCCAGGTAAAACCTACTGCTTAAACTGTTCCTTTGTTTCTGGTGTGTAGTGTTTAATCAACACACGAAATTCGTTTTTTCGTGTTTTTTGCTGTTTTTTTAATGACTTTGCTACTAGGCAGTTCGCCAGCTTATTTATTCTTAGAAATGGGCAACACACACAAATATCCAATACCAAAAACACACAACCAAACATCCATGCCCGCACCAGGATTTGAATCCGGGACCCTTCTGTTGCCAAGCGGGGAACTAACCCACTAGACCACCGCGGTCGGCAACTTTTTCATGTTGTTCCATGTTCGCGAAATTTTACATGTTAATTACAATATCAAACTTATCTTCTTTCGAGGAATTAAAACAAAACTAAATATCATATTGTATATCTCTACTTGGGAATGGAGACTTTTTGTAAAATTCCAACTCTCTTAGAATTCCATAATTTTTAGAGCATATATTCAATGTCAATTATATCTAATTGTAAGTTTTATTAAATCTTATTTTTCAATTACTCATACTTCATATAAATGAACTCGTATATCTGTTATTAAAATTCAATTAGCCTATAACTATAATTTCGCATTTTATTCATTTATTGCAAATTATGCTCAATAAAATTGGATGTTTTATTATTAGCCTGTTTGTTGTACGGTAATATATTATAATAATAATTGTTATTTAACAGTAAAATAAATCAACCGTCGTCATAAACGTCAATAAATCGAATTTTTAGTAATATTTTCATGCAATAAACACTAGTCGTAATTAAATGTTGCGTGAATATATGGCTGAGAAAACTGTTGATCTTTATTCGGTCACGAATTTAAATCTTTCGTCGGGCATTTCAGCAAAGAGAAGGTAACTCGATACTCCATAAAATCACGGAAAACAACACGACTGGACCCCACCCAAAAATTGTTTCGTTTTACAATTATTAAACATATCTAAATTCCTCTAGGATATATTAAAAAGTAACCATGTTTCTCAATGATTCGTTTATATTGTAAACATTCAAAAATAACATCCAGTTCTTTCTACGAGGCATGAGCTATGATTATGTTTAGAAAGTAAACTGACTTCTTTATATTAATATTAAAACTTAAGAAGTATAAAAAAAAAATTAACACAACAAACATTTTGCAAAGATATTTGTATTTTTAATAGTTACAGTTTGCGTCATGATCTTATTGGGACGTGTTCATTTGTTAGTACGTAGTACATTTATCACATTTGTAATCTTGTCGTCGACATATTATTTCTTTATTTTATTCACCAAACCATAATAAGATATATATATATATATATATATATATATATATATATATATATATATATATATATATATATATATTATTGATTGATTTGTCCGTTACTTTGTGATAGTTGATTTAACATTAAATAGAATATTTTTTACTTTGTTGTCTGTCACTTTTATTTTTTTTAACTTTGTAGTTTCGTAAAACGATGTTACATTCTCAAACACTACTTTAAAACGTTTTTAAGTAGTGTTTGAGAATGTAACATCGTTTTACGAAACTACAAAGTTCAATGCCTTTCTAACATTCCTATACCTTTTTTATAAAACGATTTCTCTTTGCCTTCAAAATATCCTTCAGTTTCGGCAATTATCTCTTCACTGGAGCGAAATTTCTTTCCACTTTTTTTTTTGGAGGTCTGAGGACAAGAAATAGTCTCTGGGGGGCAGATCTGGAGAATGGATGGGGAAGCAATTCGAGGTGAAATTTATGTAATTTTCCCATCGTGCCAAGACTATTTTTGTTCATTTGAAGCATTTTTTTGCGATCTCTTCCTTCAAAGGCACCAATAAGGCTATGTAATATTTGCTATTGATGGTTTTACCATTCTCGAGATAATCGATTAACAATATCCCATGCGCATCTCAAAATACAGATGTCATAAACTTGCCTGGCGATGGTTCTGGTAGCTTTGGGCGGGTTTCACCGGCTGCTGTCTACGCAGCTGACTATCGACTTAACTCTGGAGTGTAGTGATGGATCCATGTATCATTCATTGTTACATACCGCATGAAACAATTTTTTTCCTTTCGCTTAAACAGCTCCAAACATTGCTCAGAACCATCAATACGTTGTTGTTTTTTTACTAAACATTGCTCAGTCAATTGCTACAAGTATTGCTCAGAATCATTAATACGTTGTTGTTTTGTTAGCAACTTACGCCTTCCCAAATGTTCATGCAAAATGGTGTTAAAACTTCCTTTCAATACCTTCATGATATCAGCTTTATTATACGATTTTACGAAATAATTTTGTGAATTTTTCTGATGTTGTCTGGTGTAACCAGCTCATTCGAATGTCCAGAGCATTCTGCATCATCGGTGTTTGTACTGTCACGTTTAAATATAGCATACCAATCAATTATGGTTAATTTTCCTGGGGCCGTCCGGGTATTGTTTATCAAGCGATTGTTTTACTTCAACGGTATTTTTCTTTATCAAGAAGCAATGCTTCAACACACGAAATACTTTTTTTCATTGTTTTAAAAATAACAAAAGTAGCCTCATTTAAAGCACAACAATTCAGAAACTAATAGACAGAGTGTCATAAAATTTTCCACATGACATTTAAAAATTGGCACAATCGGCACTCGTAAAGATTTTTCGTGAGTGATGCCATGCCATCTATATATCACACAGGTGACTTATTGACCGATGTGTTTTTTATGACTGAAATTTTAATTTTAAAATCACTTCCGACTTAAATACCAAAATCAATTTTTCTATTGGAACCTTCAGTGTGAAACACTAAACTCAGAGATATTTGTCACTTAATACCAAATCACATTTCTTTAACTTCCTGATGCTCGTTTCGCTAACCATGTTAGCATCCTCAGGAAACTCAACAATCTTGATTAATCAATGATTTGATTTTGAAAACAATTAAGATTTGCGAAGATGGAACAAGTCTACACAATCTTGAGATAAAAGCAGGTTACTAATAGTTGATCCTGTAGAGACGTATATAAAAATAAACGTGTGAAAACAAATATATTCCAAGAAATTGGGTGAATATATGTAAGCGCAAGAGAGAAGGAGGTCATTAATACTTTCTTCGCCTTTCTGTAATGTTCAAGATCCTGAACAAAGCTTATAATATACGTCCAATTCGTTCGGTTCGGTTTTGTCGGTACTGATAATGTGAATACTAAGCTAATGCTACATATTCAGTGTAGGGTTCAAAAACTTGTGTAGAATTCAAACATGTTTCTCTTTATAAAACATAGACAGGTGGTAAGAATTGAAGCACATTGAAGTCAAGTCTGCTGGGTGAACAGGTGGGGGATTCCCCATCCATAAGGTAAGAGTGGTAGAAGAGGCAGTGTCCAATCATCCTTCTATTAACCTTCATTTACATAGATGTGAGGAGGGGGAAGAGTATCGTAAAGAAGAAATCTTTTTTGGTAATAGTAATTATTGTAATAATTACTAATTGTAGGAGGGGGCTTTATGGGAAAGAAGACCTATGGAGATGATTTCCTTTTCTATTTGATTCGCCGCCTCGTTTCGTTCAATTGATGCATGGCCAGGGATCCATATAAATTTGATAAAGGATTGAGAAAAAAGGTAGTAAAGAAGGCCCTATATTTTTTGAGAAGAACTGAACAGAGAACGACTCCACTTGGGGTTACCTGCAGCTAGTTCAGGAGTCTGTATATACTTGCCGGGGGGTGAATAAATCCTGGTGAGAGCTTCATAAATAGTTAAAATTTCAGCAAAAAAGGCTATAGATTAGTGAGGGAGTCAGAATCTGGCAGAATATTGAGTGGAATATATAGTAACATCCACTCCATCAGCGAATTTGGAAACTTATGTAAAACGATTTGCAATGCAGGGATGGCGGAGAGAATACTTCGGAATAGAGATCTAAAGAGACCAGTATAAGAGAAATTTTTGTTATTCTTATTCACTGAAGTGTATAAAGATGGAGGAGGCCTAAGTCAAAGGGGTTCGAAAAAAAAGGCCTAGATTTTTCCATCGGCAAGATCATGCCAACAATTTTTTGGAATTCTGGGTATTCTCTTTGTTGATTATGTCTCATGTGCACACGCCATTTCAAAACATTATTATGTAGATTTTATAGTGAAATTAAAAAGGCTTGTAAAATAAGATTGTCAAAACTTTCAAAATGACGCACAATGATAACTGCAAGTACTAATCTGATAATTTTTATTTTATCTTGAAGAACATATAATGGCATTATGGTTTGAAAATAATATCGTTGAAATGTTTCTCTCGTGGAATGCATTCAGGAGACTGGAATGCATTCAGAATAGTGGAATGCATTCAGGAGACCCAATTTTCGATTACCTTTTCATACATATCGCGGGGTATATTTTGGTGGCCTGAATCTTTTGTTTAAGGTCAAGAATTGTTCGGGGTTTATTTCTGCAAATCAGAGACTTAACATAACCCCACAAAAAATCATCCAAGGCGTGAGAGTGCATGATATTGGTGGCCAGTTGGCATTACCATTTCGTGAAATAACGCGTCCTAGAAACTTTTCTTGCATTAAATCGATTGTCTGGCGAAATGTGTGACAAATCTTGACACCGTCTTGTTGAAAGATAACATTGTTTATATCCACATTTATCAGTTTAGGCCAAGGATATTCCGTTATTCCATATTTCTAAAGCATTTTGTCTATTTTCTGTTCATATTTCATTTTATATTTCACCAAATCTATTTTACCAGATAAAGCCAAGGCGGACATTTAAAAGACATTGTCTCCACAATGTACTTGTAGTTGTCATTGTGTTTTATTTTACAGTTCTGACACTCTTACTGGACAACCCTTTATAACTCATCAAGAATATTGGCCTAACATGAAATAAAATAGTTGAAAGTATTATTAGTCTCTAGTTTCATTTTGTTATTTCTAGGACAGCAAGAAATGTGAAGGTTGGTTTTTTTACACATAATTTACATCTTATTGTGGATTTTACAGTGTGTGATGTGAAACAATTCGTTAAGTTTACGTGAGCACTAATTTAGCTTAACAATAACAAACAATAGATTTTATGGTACGGTTTAATAATACCTTAAACCATTTAATGGTTACTTCAACTTCAGATTTATTTGTTCTCCCGGCTTAAGTGTTGCGAGGGACGACGTTTGTTCAAAATTAGCAGATAAAAAAGCTGTAATTTTCTTTATAATTTTATTTATATAAATATAACACACTCTCCAACACAATAGTTTCGTAAGATTATGTATATAACAATTTTTTTAAATTTAATAAAATAATAGGTTTCATAAAATTTTAGATACGTACATATTGTACTAAATTCAATAATATAAATTACTTACTCTTTTTTATCAAGATATTCTGGAAATATTTTGACTAATTTATTTTTAATTATTCTAGCTTGTTTCGTATCATACTCTTAAGTTTTGAATGTAAAATTTTTAACATTATTATGGTTTTAATTATGTTTTGCTAAAAAATTCGCACATTTTGAATAGATTTTTTTGGCCTTTTAAAGTTTTGGGTGAAATAAAACCCTCCAAAATAAATAGTTTTGACTAAGTAATTAATTTTATGATAGATTTTAATTAAGTAACAACCAAAATTATCAATTTTAAATATGAAACAGTACACGTAAACCATCTTAAGGTTATGTCCTTTGTTCCCGAATCTTTAAGTAAGTTCATCTTTTCTTCCAAAAACAGTAAAAAACTTTTAAAGTGGTAATACTGGAGAGCGTATAAAAATGGTTTACAACACTCTGGTAAAAACCTTATTTATGCTAATGTATTTTGATTACCGTAATGATGTCAACCCTTTAAGTAAAAAAATCTTGTTAAGAGATTCCTTGTTTTAATGGGGCTGTAAAAAATTATATGTCCTTTTAATTAGCGGTTTAAAAGATGGAAAGCGTAAAGAAGGAGAAAACAATGAGTGAACGCCGTGGTATTCTCGATGTAGTAGCGTAAAATGACATAAAGCAGATAATAAAAACGAATTGTTTTCAGCAAATTAAAAAATTTAACGCATCTTTTTTTCTTGAAATAATTGACCCAGAAAGATCACAGATGAAAAAAAAATGTTTTCATTATATTTTTTGATTAATATTAATATTTTAAATATCATTTAATTATTTAAATTCTTATATATATATATATATATATATATATATATATATATATATATATATATATATATATATATATATATATATATATATATATATATATATATATATATATACAGCGGTGGCACAGCAAGTTAAATATATTTCCAAATTTGTATATCCAACTGACATATAGTTTATTTTAATATTTTACCCGTAGTTACCTCCAATAATTTACTTTTAATAAAACTCAAAATAATTGATCTTATGATAATATATTTCAAAAAAATATATATATTTCTTATTTATACTTTTTTCAAATGCTCAACTAATTAGAAAGAAAACATATACATATCTCCAATATAATAAGTAATAAATAAAAATAAATTATTTCTAAATATTTTAAATGTTAATATTAAATGTAATATTTTGTAGCATATCTTTTGTTTTCGATAACAGTTTTTTTCGAACTTTCCAAAGGTTTTTTAACTTTCCAAAGGTATCGATTTCCATGTTTGCTGTACTACATAGCCTAATTATTTCAATTTTTTTATTTATTTATCCCGTAGTATCATTTTAAGGTAACCTCAAAGGTTTTCTATAGGCTTAACGTCAGGCCCACATGATGGCCATTTCATTACTGTCACATTATTATCGCCGAACTATTTTTTCACAAATTTGCACCGGCAAATTTTCATCAGCAAAGGACACCATATGACTTTGCAGCATGTTTTCGTATTTTTCTTGGTCAAGGATACCGTAAATTTTCACTAAATGACCCACACCACGCCACGAAAAACATTTCCAAAGTTTCATATTTCCTCCGCCATGTTTCAAAGTACTTGTTGAATATCTAGGATCATTTCCTGTACAACTTGGCCGCCTTACAAATAATATATCATCACATCCCATACGATTTATCTTTGTTTCGTTGGACCACAACACCTTCTAGTCATTTATGCTCCAACTGCATTTCTGTCGAGACATTCGACCAAACAACTTTTAAGTAGTTATTAAAACATATTTTCACAGAAATGGCCTAGCACATCCCACTTTTAAGTACGTGATTCTCAGTTATATTTCAATTATTTGTACCTGACTTTGGACTGGACAATGTAGGAATTACCACAAGACCGTAGAGGGGTTATTTCCACAAATCTGGTACGAACCTTTAAGGGCAGTTCTATTGTTTTCTATAGTTTACTTTGTTTCTCTCTCCTTTACCGTACAGTGTTTAAGTCGATTTTATATAAATTTTATATAAGTAATTTATATAGTTCTGGTTTTGCAAAAATCTAGCGGGTAAGTTTTGTTATATATGCGGACGATTTATTTTAAAGTCATAAGATAGATCTATATCCGAGGAAGTCAAAACACCTTCACAACTTAAGGGCCCAATTGGAGATCAAGATAAACGTTGGGCTTCTCATGTTTGCTGTGTGACTTGTCACGTAAATTTAGTGTAGTGGATGCATCGCAAGAAAAATTCTATGTCGTTTACTGTTCCTATGGTTTGGAGAGAACGTACTGACCATGTAAGTGATTGCTACTTTTGTATGACTAAAACAGAAGGGATTTCAAAATAGCAAAGAGACTAAATTAGATATGCAAATGTGTCTTCTGTATTTAGGTCAATTCCTCATTGCGAAGAACTACCGGTACCGATTGCGCCTTACAACCTGGATAACATGTTACCCGGTGATTCTAATTCTTCATCAGGATCTGATCCACAACTTTCTGAGAACACCAGTGGTGGTCCAACATTTTTAGCAACTACCAGTGAATTTCACTTAATAACTCAGAATTAATTAAATGATTTGGTATGTGACCTGGGATTGTCAAAACAAAAATCGGAACTTCTTGATTCCAGACATCAACAATGGAACCTGTTAGATAAAAAGTGTTTCACTTTACCGAAAACGGAATGTAATATTTTAAAGTTTTTATAATTAGGAAGGATCGCGATGTGTGTTAATTTCCACTAAATTTAAGATTTGTTCTTTCTTGTTAACATATTAACAATCTTAACTCGTCGCGGTTGTCCAACATTATTATTTTGATTTCTAATATCAAACTTAGATCCGCTCGGTAAATGCTTGTCTATCTGGTTGGCGTCTGTTAGGATATTTTTCTAAATAAAAACGTCTTGCCTTTTCACCAGTTTCCTCATTTTGACCCAAACACAAATTCATATCAGTTAATTCATCAAAAGTAAAATTATTCATGTTGTGTAATAGAGTTTGATATCGAAACTTTAACAAAGAACCTGTCATTTATTAAACATGATTTATCATATCCAATATCCAAAGTCTATTAATAAAAATGTGCACTAATATTTTGCTGGTGTACTGCAGAGTTATGAAAAATTGTAATTATCTCAAAAATAGTGCTTCCTACTAAAAATTCGGAAGAATTACTTTTTATGTATAAAAGACTGTTGTATCCGAAACTTTTACACGGTGCTTTAAGTAGGGCGCTTCAAGTAGGGCGCTTCAAGTAGGGCGCTTCAAGTAGGACGCTTCAAGTAGGACACTTCAAGTACTGTGTTTAAATAAGGTGCTTTAAGTATGCGGCTTTAAGTAGAGTGTTTCAATTCAGTGCTTCGTATTCATTTTATAAGGCATTTTATGATTTTTTCTTATTTTCTTTCCTTAAATTGTCTCATCGCGAACACCATTTGGAATGAATAGGTGCAATTAAAGAAAAGTTACTCCAAGCGTTAAATGTTACATCTAAAATTGATTACACAAGGTGTTTTCGATATAAGAAAAAATCCTGTTACAGAAATGTTAAAGGGGAAGAGATTATTTTGAAGAAATCTATACACACTTGCATGAATATATGCATAGTTGGTATTTTATTGGATTCTGATGTCTATTATAATATTGCATCATTACAATTAACTTGTAATTAGTTTTCTCCTTCTTACAGCAATGCTGGGTAGTTAAGAAAGCGTATCTTTGTAAAGATAATTTTCTAATAATCCACTTTTTCCTGTTATAACGACGAACTAAGTTGGCAGGATGCACACGTACGTGAGAAAAAAGCACACAATCATCAATTATCAACTTTCTCGTTAGCTTTTAAAGTTAATGTTCAGTGACGATATGTATTAGATTATCTAAACACTTCCTAAGTATTTTTAACGCAGAAAAAATTAATTAAACTTATTGCTATTACATATTATGAAGGTGAAATTTGACATATTATTATCAAAATTAAGATTTTCTGTTTGCAGAGTTCTATTTACTTAAATGTGAGTCAGGTTCTATAGTACTTACACAAGATAAGTTAAGTCTAATTAATACTATTATATTAATAAAACAAGTCGACAGGATTTTGGTAACATTGGTGAGAATGCTCTTTTTGGGTTTCATTTATATAGTTATGGAAGTCACCTTTTCACAGAAATGGCATGGCACGTCCCATTTTCAAGAATTTCCATTGTTCTCCTTTATTTAATCCATTGAAATTATTTGTACCTGACTTTGGACTGGACAATGTAGGAATTAACACAAGATTGGAGAGGGGGTATTTCCACAGCATTCTACGAAGCTTTAAGGGCAGTTTTATTGTTTTCTATAGGTTAGTTTGTTTCTGTCTCGTTTACAGTACAGTCGATTTTATATAAAATGGCAAGTTCTAGTCGTCGATTTTGTAAAAATCCAGTGGATAAGTTTTATTATATATGCGGACGATTTATTTTTAAATCACAAACAAGGTAGATCTATATCCAATGAAATCAAAAAAGCTTATCTTTTATATTTTATGTGCCAAATTGGGATCAAGATAAAAGTTGGGCTCCTCATGTTTGCTGTGTGAGTTGGCACGTCAACAGTAACAATGAAAGAAACCTATAACAACTTAGCAACCATACTAAATCACGTTAAATATAAACAATATCAGTGGAATATTTGTGGGGATTTAAAAGTGGTAGGTATATTGCTAGGATTTCAAGAAGATTTTACAAGGTATTGCTGTTTTTGTCTTTGTCTAGGGAACAGTAGGGCAACAAAAGAATATTACAGTAAGAAATGCTGGCCTCATAGAACTTCTCTTATACCTGGCACTTCAAACATAAAATATGCCCCTCTTGTTAACCCAAAAAAGGTGCTTCTTTTGTAATGTAATTTTGTTGCTACGACAGTACTTTTCAAAAGGCTATTGATGCTTAAACGATTTCGAGTTAGCGTCAGTTTTTTTCGTATGGTAAACATTTCGAGTGCCGTGCCAAATAAAAGGCATTTGCGGTACATACTGCTTTTCTTCTTCAATCAAAAGAAAAATGCGAGTGAAAGACGTCGTATATTTGTGACTTACGGTGACAATGTCCCAATGCAAGACGTTTGTGGGTGTAGATTTAGACGATTCAAAAGTTGTGATTTCGACTTTCGACGAAACTCAACAATAAATGGCATAGAGCTTAAATGTTTGTTGTCGAACTATTTTTGATCATCTGCCTGCCGTTGGAAATATCCAGAAGGCAGGAAAATGGGTACCACATCTGCTGAACCATAGACGTCCAAAAAAACGGAATACGGTGTGAGAAGTTTTGCTTTCTCGCCATGGAAGAAACACTTTTTTGCATCGGATCGTAACTGGGGACGAAAAATTGATATATTTCGAGAACCCGAAACGCAGAAAATCATGGGTTGACCCAGGATAACCATCAACATCGATCGCAAGACCGAATAGCTTTGGAAAGAAGACAATGCTGTGCATTTGGTGGGATCAGAATTGTGTCGTGGAGCCTCTGAATTAGGTGCAATAGTTACTACCATTCGCTATCGTTAACAAATGATCAATTTTGATCGAAAAGTGACTAGAATTGGATACAAGACACGGGAAAGTGTTTTTGTGACAATGTTTGGCTGGTAACTCTTGTCCCACCCGCCGTACTGACCAGACCTGACCCCTTCTGTTTACCACTTGTTTTCATCGATGTCTCACGCACGTTCCATGAAACACTTCAATAATCACGGAGATGTCGAAAAATGCCTTGATGATTGGACAACCTCAAAAGATGTACGGTTTTTCCAGAGAGGTGGGAAAAATGTGCAGATTTCTATGGCGCTTACTTTGAATAAACCATTTTTTACCTTTCTCTTAAATTAAACGTGTTTTCTTTTTAAAGAAAAAAATTACAATTATTAACTTAACTAATTAATATATATTAGGCTGTTTCAAAAAAATGGAATATTTTTTTCTTAAAGGTATCGGAAATATTGTTAGAAACGACGAAAAAAGATATTGGGAAAGTTAGAGCTCTTAATATTAATATTAAGAGGTGCCGCATCGCAAATTGCCATTTCCCATTTAAATAATATAACATTTTTTTTTAATTTGGAATTGTATAGCTCTTCAGCGGAACATTACTGTGGAAAGACTATTACATATTTTTGTAGAAAATTGAACGTTCAAAAAAGGTCTTTAATAAATTTTCGATAAATTTACTTTTCAAAAGTTATTCTAGGCTCAAATTGAATGCATAATAAATTTTGACATTTTTTCAATTTTTCGACGACACTAACAATTTTATCGAAAAATGTTATTCGAACTTTTTTATAAATCATTCCATTTCCTATAAATTTTCATTAATAAATTTTTCGAAACTCCGTAATGATCGTGAGTTGTTTAAATTGAAATGTGAATTTTTCTAAATAATCGGATTTTTATTGTTTATAATTGATTATAAAATTAAAATTATTCAATTTTTCAACTGAAAATTACTTATTATTTTTGACTAACTTTTAGAAAAGCTTGCACTTATTCAAATTGAAAAATACAATTTACATTATTTATTTTTTAACTAGAATATTTTTTCAATGGTTAATGATTTTTGATTTGATAATTCAGCGGAAAACAGCTATTTTTATGAATCGACATGTTTTCAAAATATAGTAAATATATATTCTCAGGTAATTAATCAGTAAATAATCTTTCAAATTTTGGAATATTTTTGTAAAAGACTGGTATACCTCTCACAATAATGAATACTTAACAATACATTAATATCACTTGAATCAAAAAAGCTCGGCAAGCTTGTAATTCTTGGAATAAGAATCAGTATGGATAGTAGTGTCATATAAATTACATAATTCAATTTTTTTATTGGTTTTCGTGTTTTGCTTATCTTCACCTTGAAATCATTTCGTAGAAATAAGTGAAGTAAATCATTATTTTTTAATTTAAATAAGTACACGTTTTTTGAACAATTAGATGTAATAAGTAAGTAATTTTCAGTTGAAAAATTGAATAATTTTAATTTTATAATCAATTATAAACAATAAAAATTCGATTAAAAATTGAAAAAGAAATATAGAAAAATTGAAAAAATTTAAAAATTTATTATGCATTCAACTTTAGCTTCGAATAACTTTTGAAAAAATAAATTAATCGAAAATTTATAAGAGACCTTTTTTGAAGAACGTTCAATTTCCTACAAACATTTGTAATAGTCTTTCCACAATAATGTTCCGCTGAAGGGCTATACAATTTCAAATTAAAAAAATATCTTATTGTTATTTAAATGGAAAATTGAAATTTGCGATGCGGCACCTGTTAATATTAATATTAAGAGGTCTAACTTTCACAGTATTTTTTTCGTCATTTCTAACAATATTATCGATACTTTTAAGAAAAAAAGTCGATTTTTTTGAAACAGTATATATATATATATATATATATATATATATATATATATATATATATATATATATATATATATATATATATATCCCAACTAATTCATATAAAGCATATGTGGGCTATTTTTTATAACAGCACTAACAATGTAAACAATTTAAAATAAATGGATGAACACAGCGACTTTACCTTCACTTCTCCATTACTAGAGTAGTGACGACCTAGAATAAGGGCACCTTTATGGGCTCTAAACAAAAACACCATTACTGATGCGACCTCATCGTTCTGTATCCCCCTTCGGCAATAAACTGGCCATAGCTCCATATATAGCTCTGTATCGTTTCTTAGATGCTGTCTCCAACCTTCTAATTATTACCTGCCGATGGAGCTTTAGAATTATTTCCTTCGTGAGACAAAAACATCATTTACCAGGTCTTTTAATGATACCTAAGCACTAGAAATGATTAATAGATAATTAATATTATTACCTCTTGCTTCAAATGACGATGATTACATACTAGGAAGAAGGGTTTCATAAATTAAATTTATAATTTGTTTTGCGTCATTATCTTACGTCGTTTTGTCATTAAATTGTCGTACTATTGTGCGACAATAAAATTTATAGAAGTCTAGAAAAAAAAAGAGTCAATGTTCGTGTTATTAAATATTTCGTGTTACTTTCTGTAAAAGTCTTAATAAAATTTAAAGTAATCAATACAGCATATCATTATTTTCAAATCTGTATTATCGTGTTCAAATCGAGAACTATTTTTACAACTAACTGGTCTTAACAGTTAGTGTTTGTTGCCACACTAACTGCATTGCTTAAAAATGTACCTTGGGAGAGAGATTTGTCAATAGGATTATTCTGGATTCTATAAGTTATTAGTTATTAGAGAAATTCTAAATGAGTTGAGATGGAAAAATTTTATTTTTCCACCTTATTCCTCTTTCTCTTTCACTATATTCACGGTATTCTATTGAAGCAATAATATTTATACCTAGTTGTAAATTTTTGTGCCAGAAAATGTTTTATCACAGTTCTAGAACAGTTGGTTTGATGGTTGAAAATAGGCGATAGACATTAAAAAGATATTTCTGTATTATATAATCATAACTTTGTTGATAACAATGTCTGATAGAATAGAAATGTAAAGTCTCCATACTTTGCTGATTTAGCATTAGCAACTTAATTTCAAGCCCTATTTAAATATTTATACCTAATCATTTTTATATTTTTTTGGCTTCAGTTTCTGTTAAATATACAGTGTATCCCAATAGTGCGATATCGGTTGATATATTGATAATGGCTGGAGATTAAAAGTTCAAGTATAAGAGTTGTACAACTAAATAGGCTGCTTAATTTAAAATTGTTTTTTTTATACAGGGTATCTCAAAACCGTGGCGGGGTATAGTTTTGTTTTTTCTTATCGAACACCCTATGCTTTCATCCATTTTTGCATTATTTTTGCTATTGATTCTAAACATATTTTGTGAAACTATACCTAAACCCAATGGTTTTACCGATATCCGTCATTTTATAAAAAATATTGGAGTTTCAGGCTCTATTTTGCAGTGTCCTATATCATTTATTTTTTTAAGTACGCTTATCATTTTGGTAGGGATTTTAATGAAACTATGACTTAATTTTTAATGCTAACAAAATTTGTTTATGTTATACAGGGTGTCCAGGATAACTAAGATAAATGCAAAAAAATAAAAACATCATATCTCCATTTTTTAAAATGGAATGTCTAATATTTTTTCATTTTACAATATTTCTAAGACAAAATACTTTTATTCTTATTAAACATATTATATACCTATCTGTCATAATTTTCGAGTTTTTTACATTTTTGTTCTTTTTTTTTTTGAATGCGATGATGGATATCGTGTTAATTTTAATGGTGAATGCTACAGGAAAATGATAATAGAATAGCTTTGGCCTAAATGGATACATGTGGATATAAACAATTTTTTATTTCAACAATACTGTGCTACTTATCACACATCTCGCCAGACTATCGATTTATTGCAAGAAAAGTTTTCTGGACACGTTTATTTCACAAAATGTAATGTCAATTGGCCAGCAATATTATGTAATCTTACCTCCTTTGATTATTATTTGTGGGATAATGTTAAATCTCTGGTTTAATTAATTAAACCCCGAACAATTCTTGACCTTAAACAAAACATTCAGGCCGCCATTGAAAGTATACCAGGTGATATGTATGAAACAGTAATCGAAAATTGACTCTCCGCTATGCAACCTAATGCCATTATTTGTTCTTCAAGATGAAATAAAAATTACCGGATTATCACTTATTCAAGGTGTAATAACTGACGCTGTAAAACGTTTATTTTGATTTTATACACACTTATTATCACCTTCCATATACATCCCGCTTCTATCCCGACAACTCTCCATGCGCATCTTCCATTGTCCGAAACAGTGCTGGAAGTCTTCATCTGTCAGCTTCAGAACCCGTACCGCTTTCTGTTCCTCAGCTTCAACGGACTCAAATATTGTTCCTTTTAATGCAGATTTTACTTTAGGAAACATATAGAAGTCGCACGGCGCAAGATACGGCGAATAAGGCGTATGGTCTAATACTGGGATGATGTACTTGGCTAGAAACCTCTTGACAGACAATGCGGAATGAGGTGGCGCATTATCTTGGTGGAGAACCCATGACTCCTTCCACAATTCATGTCGTTTTTTCCTTATCCTTTCACGGAGTTCAGCAAGAACGTGAAGATAATAATGTTGATTAACAGTTTGACCTTCAGGAACCCAGTGAAGGTACACAATCCCATGAATATCGAAAAAAAAAACAATCATCGTTGCTTTGAATTTTGATTTGCTCGTTCAAGTTTTTTTGGCTCTCGGTTAATTTGGGCTCTTCCAATGCATGGATTGGCGCTTTGTTTTCACATGTTATTATCCTTTCCAATAAGTTTGGAACATTTTCAATGGCATTCCAAGTGTCAGTACAAACATTTTCGCGAGCTTCTTGTGGTTCAAACGTAAGAATTTTAGGCGCCATTTTGACACATACTTTTTGCATGTTAAAATCGTTATGTAAAATTTGCCGTACGCATTCTTTGTCAATTCCTACAGTTTCAACAATCGCACGAATACTTAACAACGTCTTCTCGGCCATCTTGAAATGCTTAAACCACTCAGAAACACCCTCACGCTATAAACATTCATTGCCATACATTTCTTTCAATAAATTACAAGTTTCAGTAGTGGGTTTTCCAAGTTTCAAGTGAAATTTCACAACAATTCGTTGCTCTATTGTTACACTTAACATTTTTCCGGCGAAACAAAAAAGCAACTCTAATGCGAACGAAGGCTACGGTTATACGGATTTGTTTACAGAAACGGGAGGTACGATACTCGAAAGAAAAGGCTTCACGCTAAACAGCTGTTGGTCGCTGGCGTTTGGCGCATGCGTACTTTTTCTGTAGCTGCGTCAGTCTCGTTATTTAATAGCCACACCTCGTAGTTATCATTGTGCCTCATTTTGAAGTTATGAGACTTTTATCGGACAACCCTTTTAATGCCCGATCTCATTTCCCTATGTCTGATGGTATGCCCGTTCTCTACTTTCTTTTATTGGTATTCTGCAAGATTTTTTCTTCCCTTTTGTTCGAATTTTTTTACATGTCTCATTCATCACATTTCTTCAGCTTTTATTGCGATTGTTATATTTGTTTCTTTAAACAGTTGTTTAAAAATTTGACTTTTACTTTTCGTAGATATATTTTCAAATTTTGTGCGTTTGAGTGTTTTTCAATGAAAAATATATTCAAATGTACTCAAAATGTTTTTCCAGACATTTATTTTTTCCATTTTTATGCCACTTCTATCTGTGTAATTAATAAATTTTCTTTTTTTTTATTTTACATAATTGATATGATTGATATGATATTATTGATACATTGGTACATTATTGATAAAATCTAATTACTATTATGCCATTTCCGTACTATTATAATCAAAAAGTAAAGCGAGTTTTGTTTTAAAATTTCGCGCTCTTTACGTATCGATACAACTGTTTGTTTGATTCAATTGGCATGATTGTCCTTGAGATCTGACAGAAGTTTCATGTCATTTTGCTTGTTAAGTTAGAAATTATAGGGTTTTTTTGTAATTGTTGATTTTTTAAAATAGATACGTTTATCTAGCATAGAATTTACATTAAATTTTGTCTACAAAACTGGAATGTCATTTGAATCAATTCAATTAATTTCGAAGAACAACATAACACCATCACACACACAAGCACCATATTCACCAGATATGGCATAATGTAATTTTTCACTGTTCGCTCGATTGAAAAAACTATATCCTAAACGCCGTTTTGACTCTGTAGAAGCCATTCGAAAAAGTTGAAGATAAAAACTGTTACGAAAATTGGAAAAAACTTTGGAATAAGTGTATTGCATTGAGAGGGGTTTGCGCTGAAGGAGACAAAATAAATTTGGATGAATATATATAAATACTTTACCTTTTATTTAAAAAATCACCTTACTTTTTCATAGTACTAACACCAAAAATACGTATTTAAGCATATTTCAAACAATCACATTAACATCTTAAGTCCATACGCAACCAGCTTGGTTTAGAGTAAAATTTTGTTTCGAATTACCACTCTGTACACAGAAATGTATATTTAAACTGTGGATCGGAATGTTTCAAAGGGCAAAACGTTCCGTTAAGGGTCAAAAATGAAAAATCCGAAATAATTCCAAGTGATAAAATATCGTTTCAGCTCTGCAACTGTTTCCGTTTCGATCTGGTCAATAAAAATAATCAGCAAATGAGCCTTGCAGTCACAAAGCAAACAAGCCAAAGTGATCCTTTGAACTTAGAATTAATCTAAATCCCCTCGTTCTTCTTTCACCCTCAACGATGTCACCCCACTTGTTCCGACATCAAAACGTTTGGCCGCTACCCAGAAAAAATATCGTTTGAATATTAAGCATTTTTCGAATTATAGTCCCTTCTAGAGAGTAAATTCCTTTAGTTTCATGACTCTTTGTCTTAGACAATTGTCTTTATACAATGAATTTTGTATTACGAGTCTTAAGATGTTTCAAACTATGCATAATTGAATAAAAATAACGGTAAGAATCCAGAAAGTCTGCAAGCTAAATTCTAGTATTCCAGAGCCGTGGATGGGCACGACAATTGTCAACAGGCAGTAAGATCTGTCTATTTTGTTTTGCTAATTGCTCGTTACAATATGTTAATTCACTGACATGAATGTGTGCGGTTATCCATACGCGTTTGTCTACTGCACAATTAACTGCTAACTTTTTTTAAGCTTTTAAAACATCTGGGATTACTAAATTTACGAATTACCAAGTTTTTGTTATTCATTTTCCTCATATTTCTGCTCAAAAGAACCGTTATTATGTTCTTGAAATATTCACTTTTGAAATTCATGGTGCCATATGGGATAAGTTTGTAAAACAGATCATCAGTAAGTGCATCAGCATTAAAAACATTAGTCACTTCATACAGAGTGTCCCGAATTGTATGGACCAAGCTTTAACGGCGGGTTGTACGGCTACAAATAACGGTACATTGTAACATATAAATTTTTATTTTGGTACATATAAATCTTAGTCGAATAATGCATGCTAAGGAAACGGGTTTTTCCAAATATTTCCAAATATTTTCAAAACCGTTCTATGTATTTCAAATTTAAAACTTTCAGCAGGGGCGTAAAGGTAATTAAGGTTCCAAGATAATAATTGTCCAGTTTTTTGTATTATATATATATATATATATATATATATATATATATATATATATATATATATATATATATATGTCAAAGTATTAAATTCATATAAAACCAGAACCAAACTAGATGTCTCGAAACTATTTATTTTAAGTGAAATAACATTCAATGGCATTAATGTTCGAAAACAATTTCAAACAAATGTCTGCCGCGGCTACTCGACAAAGCGCATTCTATGAATTCAATTTCCGACCACTTTTTCAAGCAATTGGAGTCTTATGTCCGCAATTGTCTGAGTTATGATAGCTTCCAAGGCGTTAATAGTTGTTGGTTTATCGGCATAGATCAAAGATTTAAAAAAACCCAAAGAAAATATTCTAAAGACGTTAAATCACGTGACCTTGATGGCCAATTAACAGACCCGTTCCTCGAAATAATTTCCTCACCGAATTGTTCCTTCAATACATCGATTGTTGCGTTGGCTGCATGACATCTGGAGCTGTCCTGTTGGACCCACATTTCCTCTAGTCGAGTAACAAAGTCTAACTTCTTGCGATCGGCGATGAATTGATAAATGTGGATCTTCATCAACACTGCCAGCAACAGCGACGATATTTGCTTCGGAACACACAGTTTTTTTGTCTCTCGATATTAAAGAGCAGCGTGAAATGCGTTCGAAATTTGTCAATAATTCGGAGAATATATCGGTTGGTTAGTCGATTACGGTTGGTAGTCGCAGGTTGTTGTGCGTTCCACATGAAATTGTGGAATCCAATGTTCGGGGGTGTATAACTCCTGACTGCTGTTGTCTCATTGGACGCAGTCCAAAGAAATCAAAAAACTGCATGTATAAGCCATCCGACGAGAAGTCGGCGAAAGTATGGGCTGTTTGATTGTGGAGAGGAACTCTCTATTCTTGACAAGAGACCATATGTTGGAACGACTATGAGTCTAACCATTAACAGACGAAACATGTGCCCTCCAATGTAAGGGATGGGTGGAGCTCCCTCTGGGTAAGCCACCTATCCCTTACATTGGAGGGTACATCTTTCGTCTGTTGGTGGTTAGACTCATCAGGGGGCCGACATATGTTCTCGTCAAGAATAGAGAGACCCCACTCACAATCAAAAAAGCCATAGTTTGTCCGATTTCACGTAGAATGGCTTATTGGCTTCCTTCCAACAGAAATGCCGCTAGTTAATTTGGCTGGCAAATTTCTCATGCAAATCATACAAAAATCAACATCCGACGATGACTTTCATATTGCTTTGGGTTCGCTTTTTGGCTGGCGTTTCTTGTGTTGATTATCGTCGCTTCTTTGCACTGTATTCCTTCTTCTTTCGCTTTTCTTTGAGCACGGCAACATTTTCTGGTGAATTGAGAATGGTGCTATTCATTGGCTTACGCCCGCGGTCGGAGTTTGCTGATTTCGCTGGTCCAACTTTAGACAAAACTGAGGAAAGACATGATGAACGTGACAATGATTGCTGATATTGATGGCTCTTCAATTTAATGTACAGCAACATCCATAAAAATAATGCGTAGCTGCTCTTCTTATCCACTGCCTCAACTATCCCAACTTACGTACATCATGGCTTATACAAGATATGTTCGAAATTCATTCAGACTACATATGTACATATGTTATATCCACCTTTTTCTACCGATGAAACAAATACACTTTTCTCACTCTCATATATATATATATATATATATATATATATATATATATATATATATATATATATATATATATATATATATATATAAAAGGAAGCCAATAAGTCATCCGAGGTGAAGTCAGCTAAAGTATGGATTTTTTGATTGTGAGTGGGGTCTCCTTATTCTTGACGAGAGAGCATATGTCGGCGCCCTGATGAGTCTAACCACCAACAGACGAAACATTGCCCCATGTGTCAATGAATAGCACCATTCTCACTTCACTAGAAAATTTTGTAGTGCTCAAAGAAAAGCGAAAGGAAAAGGAATAGAGTGCAAAGAAGCGACGACAATCAACACAAGAAACGTCAGCCAAAAAGCGAATCCAAACCAGTATCAAAGTCATGATTTGCATGAGAAATTTGCCAGCCAAATTAACTCGCGACAATTTTGTTGAATGTAAAAAGTGTGTGAATGTGAAAGTGTGTAAATATAACTCGCAGTTACTGTACCTTGTGCATTTCTATAACTGTCCCAACCTACAGACCAAAAATTTTGCTTACAAGCATTTATATTGCATTGTTTTTTAAATGTATTCGACCAGACCGAATGACAAGAAAATCTTGTAATATTGAACAATCTTGCGAATATTTCTGTTTTAGCCTGGAGAATGCGGCCACTTATTGGAGTATTTATGCTTCTTTGGTACCTAAACCATTGTAGTAACGCCCATTGTAGGTTTGCGAATTATTATATTTTTTTCTGGAAATATCGTGGAACCGATAAATGTTATGTTTGTTTTTAAGTTATTGTACAAACAGTAGTTTTTTTCAAAGATCTAGAGTAGCAAATGTCTTCATGTTCAATTTCATTAATTATAGAAATTTTTTGTTCAAACACTTTCTATCCATCTGCTATAATTTATCCGTCCTTTAACAACAAAACTTAAACATTGGCGAAAGACAAGAACAGTACAAGCTCAACAAATAAATTAAATAACAAATGTGTATTAAATAAGAAAGTATATGAAAGATTCTTTTCACAAAGATATACTCGGTTATTATAAACTAGCCTATAGACCTATTGTCTAAACAAAGGCGGTAGCGGTGTTTATTATTATAGCCAAAAGCGGCAGCCTAGGCTGAGTTCGCACGACGCCTGGCGATTAAATAGAGAGCCTAAAACAAATTGTTGCTCTGTGAGGAACACAAATTTTGGTACTTAATATCAAAAGGATGTAGTAAGCAAATAGGATAAAAAAGCAAAAATTATTGAATGATCTATAAAAAAAAGTACGGGATTGTTTATTTGGTACGGTTATAACCGTGGGTACGTTTTAAGCGTGTACGTTATAGGAGAGTTTTAGTGTAGTTTTAACTTGAAGAAAAAATGTTCTGAGGAAATTAAATATTTTTTTTTCACAACCAAGAACCTAAAAAATATCGATTTAGGGTGAAAGAGAATAAATCTTTTTAAATAAAGAGAATAAATTTGTTTTAATACAGCAATAAAAACCACGGTATATTATTCAAGGCAGCAGTCGCAGCATAAAAGACAAATGTAAAACGACGATATGGTAATATATCATTTGTTAAGAAAACTGGTATTTTGACCTGTGCAAGTCGCTTCAATCGAGAATAAGAAAACGCAATTAAAATCGTGATATTTCACTGTATAAACAATATAAATCATTGGCAATTAGTGAGTGCCATTTTGCAATGTCTGCTAAATAGAATTGGTAAATGAGGAACGATAGGTATAAGTGACAGGGAACAGAGTGACCAATCGCTTTACCAATTATCATTTGTCAAGTATCCAGTTAATGAAAGTGACCAGAGGCTATAGGAACCGACCGACGAACTCATTTACCGGGACCCTTTATCTTGCCAACCCTTTCAGATACCCCGAAATGCATGCCAAACTGTCACTAACATGTATTTCATTCTGCTCACTTGTTACAAATCTTACTAGATAAAAAAAAATCGATGGACAGATGCCTACTTCCCTAAAGATAAATACACTTTACTTAATCAACGAGGCTTTTGGATACGGACACTGACATATTGCTTTTTTGTATAATAAATCTTAATCTTTAATCGCTCATAAATTGTTTATTTTCTTACAGGCATATAAAAAAATTATACACAAATTTATTATTACATTTTTAAATGTTTAATTAATAATTTTTCATTAGGTTTTGCAAAAAAAAATCATTAACTTGCGTAGTCTGTATGTACTGTATGTAATAATAGCTATTAATGTGTTCTTGTGTACAACTTATTAGAATACAATGAATTAGAATTATATCCCGTCGTATATTCATTTTAAAGCGTTAATATTAAGTAACCTGAAAAATCAGGTGTAGACGCCGTGTCTACACCTGAGAAAAGTGAATCCTCTACGATAATATAAAGAGGCGATAATCCTAGTGAGCTATCAACCAGTATTGCAAAATCAAATATCTACGCCAAAAAAGTATTGCTGTATATGTAGTGGGCTCAGCTGGCTGACGTGCATTATTAATTGCTCTAATCTGGAGAATCGTCAACGAATTGATCTACTTACGCTCCCTCTTCAATAGCAATAATACTATCACCGACGAGATAAAAACTAAGAAGACCGGTGTTGATATATGATTCAGAAAACTGGATGCTTACGGAAAAAGATGTAGAATTTCTAGTGTGCTTCGAGATAAATGTGTTAAGATAAATATATGGGGTCGTGAAGAACCAGCTATGAACAAAATTATCAAAAGAGGAAGACTGTGATGGACAGGACATGTGATGAGGTTAGACGCTAATGATCCCGCTAGCAAAAAACCTACTAGAAAGACCCGTTGGAAGCCGTAGAAGAGGAATGCCTAATATGAGATATGTAGACTACGTAGAAGCCTATCTAAATAACTTAGGAATAAGAGGTTGACGAAGAAGAGCACTTGACAAAGCTGGTTAGAGAAAGACCCTTAGGAGGCCAAGATCCACTTCGGGCTGTATCGCCAGTCTAATAATGAATCTGGCAAAAAAATTCCTGCTGACCATTATCAGCAGTAACTAATTCGTGTTAGTGATGCTTTGGAGGAAAAAAAGTCTTATACTGGCAAGGGAAGAAGAGAAGTAATTTTGCTTCAGGACAACGCACGGCCCCATACAGCAAAAAAAAACTGGAAACAATTAGTCAGTTGGGCTCGGAGATTTTATCGCACCCGGCGTATTTACCAGACTTAACCTCTTTAGATTTTCATCTCTTCCGATCTCTGCAACATCACTTGCGTTATATTTTGTGAGGAAGTTTAAAAAATCCTCAACGACTTTATCACATAAAAACAACCAAGTTTTTTCGATCAGGGATTCAACAATTACGTGAAAGGTGGCGAAAGTGAATAAAGAGTGAGGAATATTATTTCGAAGATTAAGTTGGTATTACTTTTTGGATAAATAAATGTCTTAAATTCCCTTTAAATTTCTCTAAATTGTACTACTACTACTTGTCCTGGAGGTTAAGTTGACCCGAAGGCCCTGACTTGTATTCACTGATTTTTTCGAACGTCACGACAATGTCGCTTATTCGAAGGGTTTTAGCTGCCGTCCTTTAGGCATGGAGGTGATGACCGAAGAGGATGGTCATACTGGGGCAACGGCCGGCAATGAAGCTGCCGTGGCTCTGATTAGCGGATTGTCCGAAAGGGACGCCGTCGCTAGGAATTTGTCTAGAAGTCTGGACAGGAATGTCTGAAGCTCTGGTGTGTCAGTTTCCCGATGGATTTGCGCATTCCTTACAAACCATGGGGCACCTACTATTGTGCGAAGAGCACGTGACTGGAACGATTGCAGATTTGCAATCGACGTTGGGGGGAGGTACGGGAACCAGGCCTGAGATCCGTAGGTGAGGACGGATCGGACCATGATTTTATACAGGGTTATTCGGATGTTCAGCGAGAGCTTACTTTTGCCGTTCATTAGGGGGTAAAGCAGACGAGCCATGGCTCTTGCTTTCCCGGTTGCCTTCTTTAGGTGCGGCACCCACGTGAGGGCCTCTCTAAATTGTGCAGTGTGTGCAAGTATAGTTAGAAGAATAATGTGGGTAAAAAAATAATTTTTCCTTCCAGCTCGTGTTTTTATGAAGTGGTGTTTTTAACTTATTTTAATCGCTGTTAAATGTTTACACCACTAGATATATCAGTCAAACTTAAAGTGAGTTATACGGACAATAGCACTTTGTAAGTGAATCCATCTTTTTTTTTTGAGATCGATATATAGTAAATGTAATTTTTGGATAACAATGATTTTCCTCTCCACAATTTGGGAGATATAGTACATATTATCTATTGTAGATCATAGGTACCTTCCCTGAAATTGGCCTGTTCCTCCGTTCTTCTGCCACCCTGTTTTGTACTATAGTTCCATGCTTGCTTTACCTTACTAATATTAAATCTTGAATTAAACATTGAAAATACCTTCAATATTCAATAATACATAAAAATAACATTCTTATTTTACCAACTTGCCGTTAAAATACGTATTAACGGTTTATTTTATATCATTTTTCTTTCTGTAATTAATCATCCACAATTCATCATCAAACCTCTGAAAAGATTTTTTCAAAGAACCACTTTTATAGCTCGATCAATCACATGGTTAATAATGAGAAATATATCTCGATGTTTAATTAACAAACTTTGACTTCTTAGTGAACCTCCAGTGCAAATGTCTTTCTCTACCTAATTAGTTCTATCTCGATGATGTCGAACGATATTAAGATTACTTCTTTCACCAAACTTGATTAAATATATTTAATCCCGCTAGAAAATTAGAAGAAGCAATATACACGATACAGAAATTTTAAATAAGAATATTAGCTTTATCACAAATGTGGAGAAGTAATGAAATCATTCGATTTTTATGTGTTATATACGATTTTATAACCCGTGAAAGCTTTTTCGTATCGCAAATTACTTATTGTTAAACAATAGTGCACGAACCTGTAATAATAATAAACCCTAATAGTGGATATGGTTTATTCTCGATATACATGAATACTTTCAGTTTGTATATCGAATCTGTATAAACAACAGTCGCAATTTACAAATCTTGGATACTACGAGCTTTCAAATAATCGAATAACATATGAGTACAGTTCTATTCGTTGCCTTGATAGATATAAAGGATTGTTCAATAAGTGTGTCGGAACTTTAAAATGGGGCACAATGATAACTATAAGTGATAATCTGGTAATATTTACTTTATCTTGAAAATCAAATAATGTCATTATGTACTGAAAATAATGTCGTTCAAATATCCCTCTCGGCTTCCTTTGGTGATGGTGCAATGAATTTACTGCCTGGTAATAAGTGTGACAAGTCGCAACGTCTTGTTCAAGGAAAACAGTATTTATATCTACATTCATCAGTCCAGACCATTAACAGCAACACGATTTTCATTATCGCCAATTATCAAACACCACACCATAGAGTGACTTTCTAAGGATGAAGAGGTAACCCTTCAATCACTTGATGATTGTCATCAGTTCAAATCTTGCACTTACGTTTATTCACAAATTCATTAAAGCAGAAGTACGCTTCATCGGAAAAGATTATTTTTTACAAGTGTCGATCGCTTTCCAACTTTCAGTTTCTATAATTGGCACAATATACTGATCACTTAATGGCTGACATTTACATTTCAAACAGTGTTGCTGGTACTACGTTTAACTGACACTGTTATTGGAAAACTCTTTACTGTTCAAATCTTGAACCGTATAATATCAATATTATAATATAACCGTTTTGTGATTTTCAGCATGTTCAATTTTTTCCTAGAGAAATAGGTTGGGAATATTTTAATGATGAGTAAATTTACAGAAGTTTCCTTGAGCAGGTAGTACGAAATACATTAAATAATTCAGTATTACGAAGTAGATTAAAATTATCTCCTGATTTTTGGTTGACGAAACGATTAACGGTTAACGAAACGCGGGTCGAGAATTATAATAAAGTGATTTAGTGTTCAGTGGTAAATCTCTTTTAGTGTGGTACGAAATATTGGAAGAGTGTGGTCTGTGCGTATGCAAAATAATGGAAGAGAGAACACGTCAAACACGAGAATTATTCTGAAACATCCATTAAAAAAATTACCGTCACATCTTATTATTCCCGAATTTATCGAAAATATTGGGTTAATGTATAATCATCCGCAGTTTAATTTTGCATATTTCCTGCTTATGAAAATTGGGGTTTTGTTAGCTTTAAAAATATTCTTCTATATTTAATTAATAAAAAAGTGTGGCGAAAATGATATTCACGTTTATAATATTATGCTGTACCAGGTCAAGAAAGGATGGAAAGGGGAACAGTCATTCCGCGATCTCAACAAACTCTTTGGTAAGGACACAATCAGCAATAGACAATGTCAGGAATGGTTTGCCTGCTTCAAATCATTTGATACCATCTTAGTGGACTAATCAGGAAGGCAGCCGTTGGGAGCCGTGGAAGAGGACGAAATCTTGACAACCTAGATGTTGCTTGAATATTTCAATGCCGATCGATCTACGATCGTTTACCGTCCCAAGAAGCTCCATAACAACGTATGGAAATTGTCTGGATGGCTCCCGCACGAGTTTTCTGACAAAAAAAGTTAACCGTGTCCGAATTTTTGACGACTTGCTCCATAGAAATGAGCAAACGCCTTCCCTAAAAAATCTCGTCGCTATAAATAAATGGCGTCATTGGACAAAAATGGCAAAAAACAATTCGACATCAGCAGCGACATATATTTGGCCCAACTCAACCGACTGTATGAAGTCATCAATGTCATCAGACCGCTTAAAAAGAACCAACTATTCTTCCATCACGACAACGCGCGTCCATATGTTGAGTTTATTAATAATAAGGGATTGGATTTACTTTGCTCTCTGCTGCAGGAAATATTTTGGCTAGAATCATTCTAGATAGACTGACTGGTATTGTTGAAACAATACTGCCGGAGAGTCAATGTGGATTCAGAGCAGGTCGTGGCACAGCGGATATGGTATTCTCGCTACAGAGAACAAACTGAAAGACTATTCATTGCCTTTGTAGATCTATCAAAGGCATTTGTCTCTGTTGACAGAAATATAATGTGGAAGCTCTGGAATATTATAGGATGTTCGCCTAGCCTGGTTCACATGATAAAACTTTTGAACAAAGGTATACAAAAGTTCTGACAAAAGTGGAGGAAACTGAGACTTTTGAGATTAAGACCGCTGTTAAGCAGGGCTGACCATTCACTTGACCACTGTTATTTAAAATGGGAAACTTTCTTTTGCATTGCCCTGAATTAACGATGATTGTCTATCCTGCTCATTCGATTCATAGTTCAGGAGAGTAGGTAACCAGAAACATATTATTACTCTTAATTATCTTAAATTATCTTAAAATGGGAGCTAAAAATCGTTTTGTTTTTCATTGCATACATTGTAATTACTAAAACGTATTTATAAAAATATTTGTCTTAGTATGTTCTTCCAAAACTTTTAAAAGTTATTTTTCATTTTAGACAATATAACGTAAAATGAACAGAAAGTAAATATTGGGTATATTTTAATAAAATATAACGTGTAAGACTGATGGAATTCGTGATGTACGTAAGGCTTAATGTAAAAAACTTTGATTCCCCTTTCTAATACTTTTGAAAAGTGATAATTAAAGATTGATTAAAACTAATTTGACATGAAGCGATGCAGTAAATAAGCAAATACGTTCGTGGCGGGTATCGGTAAAAAGTACTGTTCACTTTCTTCGCGGATCACCTGTAGAATGCGGTTAATGAAATATTCTAATATCCTGATGCCGCTGCTGAACATGTACGCGAAGCTGCGGCATACACATCGAGGGCGCTCCACAGCGACCACTTCGCAATTAACTTGTGTTCTTACCGAGGCGTTTCCTGCAAGGTCCATCTTGGGACGGTCGTGACTCTTCAGCGGTCGTGACAACGCACCGGCCCGCAAAAATCGCCTCGTTTAAGCTGATATCAGCTACGCGTATATGCATATTGTGTATTGTAAATCACATTTCATCGCGAATGAGGAAAATATGCCGTTCTGATCGCTGCCACTTGCTGCTCCTGACATCTCCGGCACTCCGAGAGATGTCCATTAAGTCGGAGAACAACATTAAACTCTACGGATGGTCTCTAATGAAATACTTAAATTGCGACTGTTTGATGTCGCAAAAAATACATCGGTATTCTGGTAACTTATCTGAAGTTAAAGGCGAAAAATAAATTATTGCTCACGTTAGAAAGTATCGGGACTATTTCTTTTAAATTATCGATTATAGTTATGGCGAAAAAATATGCTGCTTTAATGGTATCTGTTAGAAAGTTTACGTTGAAAATTTAATAATTTTCAATACACCCGATGTTAAATTTTATTTCCCGAGAATAAATGATGAAAAGTCGAAATTTGAGTCAGGGATACATGACTTTGAATGATGACACATGATTCTCGAAAGATACAATTTCGCTTAACATGATTCATATCAGGCTTATAATTTCGCTTACCATTTATATATATATATATATATATATATATATATATATATATATATATATATATATATATATATATATATATATATATATATATATATATATATATATATATATATAATAAAATTAAATCTGGGTGTAATCGACAGAGACTTCTTTATTGAAGGTCTTTTCGTGGACAATTTCAACGTAGTAATACCTCTTGTATGTAAGGCAGAAGCATTACATATCAGGCCTATATGCCTACTGATCACTTGTGGGAAAGTAAGCCTTTAACTTGGCACATTGGCTGGGGATTGTGGGAGAAATGTAGCGTTGGGGATTTAGTAAGTACCTAGTAGAGATAGAAAAATCTTATATAAGTTTTATAACAAAACTATTTTTATTTTTATGTTTTTCCTTATAATTCAAAAGTTATATCAAATTGAAAATACATTTTTAAGCCAAGTACCGATGACGCGCCGACAGTTCCCGAAAAAACCCAAGGGCATGTGACGTCACAATGTTTATTTCCGCTCAACATTATAAACAGCTGATACGAGAGTTTTAGTTTTTATTCAACTTATTCTTGTTGTTTTCATCAGTAAATTGATAAATTTGTTAAAAATGTCAAATCTAATTAGTTATCGTGCGTATTTCGTACCATTTTGTACGAATACTATAAAAACAACTCCCGAAAAAATGTTTTTAAATGTGTCACAAGATGTTAAACGTCGAAATTAATGGTTGCAAGCAGCACGACGTATTTATCCTAAACATCAAATTTTTACAACTACCTGTCATCAAATATATAAAAAAAATAATTATTTATAATATTATATAAATTTTTTGTTTGAGTTTATTACCTGCTGAAGTTACACAATCGTGACATTGAGTGTCTTGAACTCCCCTTAGTTTTTCGGTTGCGGTTAAATTGAACATAACTTATAGCCTGGTCACCGTAAGTTTCGCTTGAACACCCTAAAAATAATTTTATTATTTTTAATAGAAATATTTTGTTTCTTATTTACATTTACATTTTTATTTTTTACAAAACTCAAATTAATGCTTTAGCACCTCGAACTTCAGCTGAATTGAACCGAATGTAATTTTTGAGAAAATCTGTGGTCTATATGAACGACTAAACTTCAATAATTTTAACAGTATATACAGAGGTAAAAGTCGTTGACAGTACTTACGTGAAAACACCTTAACATAATGACGTCACAAACAAGGCACCCAATCGTGGCGGTTTCGCAGGCACGTGATTTTATTTTAAATCTCATAAATTTTAATTAATTAATAATTAATTGCAAACAATTTTTTTGTAAGTTTTTTTTGCATCGTTTATCAATATTATTTGCGTTAAGGTTAAAATAAAGAAAAAAATCGATAATTATTTTTTATTCAAAAACCTAATTAAATGTTATCTCTCAGAAAGAAGGTCACGGTAGAAGGGAACTGGGGATTGCCTACGTAGTGCCCTAGGGTCAGTACTCGGACCCACATTGTGGAATATTTTTCACAATTAACACGTTACGTTAGACATGAACCGGGGGTAGGTCTGGTTGCATATACAGATGATATAGCGTTGGTGGTGAACAACAAGGACACGATGATTCTGGAGGATAAAACAATCTACGCAGTACAGCGGACATTCATAAAACTTCAGGAAATTGTTATGAAAGTTGCGAACAATAGGACTGAAGGGCTGATTCTGGCAGGTGCAAAAACTCTCAAGACTTTTGACCCGATCATAAATGGCACTAAAATTTACAGTCAGCAGTCTATAAAATACATGGCATTTATCGACAAAGACTGCTGCATGACCACGCCATTGCCATTTAATGATTATGACTTAATGTGGTTAAGTCTTCGGTATGTTTCTCCGTGGCCTACTAGAAGTAATGGTTTTTAGTGGTTTTTTTAGTGGGTAGGCAGTAGCAAGATGAGCCGAATCCAACACTACCCGGTCGCCGAAATTCCGACCGAAGGTTTTTTTTCCCCCTCCAAATAAAAAAGTACCTCTTGTTTATTCATGAAACTTTTTATACGAGATATTGTTTTTTTTTATGGGAAATCAATTTATTTTTTAAGGTAGTCTCGTTTTATCTTGATACACTTTGCCCAACGATTTTTCAACTTTTTTATGCCCTCCAAAAGGTACGATTTGGTAATTTCAGCAATGATCTGTTCATTTGATGTGAATTTCTTTTCATCCAGTTCATCCAGTCATTTCACGTTTGAAAAGAAGTCAGAGGCTTGGAAAGAAAGGAGTCGTGGCAAAAACTGACCAATTTAGATGTTTGGCATCAACTTTAATGCAGCACAATACTCTACTGTGATCGTCTTTCCCTTTCCCAAATATCCACCAGCCGCCCAACATTTCCGCCCGATTTTCCCTTCCATCTTCGCCTTTTTTGAGACACGTTCACCGGATAAAACCTACTGTTTTGGCGATTTCTTTGCTTCTGGTGTATAGTGATAAAAGGGTTTTAACAGTCACGAATGACCACAACTCCTTCGGATTGAGCTTATAGATATCTAAACATCTCTATGAAGTGGTTACTCGATTCCATTTGTCGCCCGAAGTGAGCAAACGACAGTTTTCTCATGCCCAAATGATCGTGTACGATGTACTGTAGGCGTTCATCCGAGATATTTATCACTTAATCTTCACTCTGCGAACGAACAACACGATATCATGGATTTTGTTGACCATTTCCTCAGTATTGACATTAGTGGGGTGTACTGAGCACGGGATGTGTCGATTTGACCATATTGAAACTCAGTAAAGAGTGGTTTGATTCATGAGTGATGAACTATGAAATATATAGGAGCTGAGGCCCAATAATACTTTTTGAACTTTTCGTCGGTTTGTGCGGTGTGTTTTCTACGCAAAAAGTAATGTTTAATCAACACACAAAATTCGCTTTTATCCATAATTGGAAAAAGATCGAATATATCTGCTTTCGAAGACTATGAAAAGAAAACTAAATGTTACATCGGCTTGTAATTTATGGAGCGTTACTAGAAAGGAAGCTAGTTTTCAGAAATGCGATTACCTTTGCGATCGCATCACCATCTATTGGAAAATGCCCACATTAAATCTTGTTTTACTAAGTACTAACTGAGAAACTATTGACTAATTCCAATTTAACAAACCCAAGCATTAAGAACAATTTTAATTGATATATTTAACTGAAGTAGCCAATACTTGGTGGAAATTAATTTTAAATAAAATAAATGCCTTCTTCAAACACGAACTTGTAATTTCGTATTCATACACTTTCAATAACTTTTTTGAAGAATATAACATTTTTTATATATAGTGGAAATTTAGACATAAATCTTAGGTCTTTAATTTTAAGTGATTTGCAAAATTTCTTGATGGTGAAGCGAATATTGAAGCTGATATATGAACCAGCCTCATTGATAATAGTTTTAATTAAAGAACTGGTTCAAAATACCATCTAGCTAAAATTTTCAGAAATAATATATTTTGATTTGATTTCGGGTATGCAGAAGGTTTTAACTTCGTTTTGGGAGGTGATTCTGAAAAATGATCCCTTCCAGCGTAGTAGTATGTTTTTACACATATAAATAAGTATGGAACCATAATGTAAGGTAAAAGCTTTTACCGAAAAAAGTGCTGATTATTCTAAGAATTAAAAACGTTATTAAATTAATTAAATGAAAAATTAATATTAATAAAACCTTGATCAACTGTATTTATTATTATTAAATTTTACAATAAGAAAAAGAAAACTGGACGTCCTCGTACCTTTAGAACAGCTAACTTAATTTCGAAGAAAATTTGTTTAATATTGCAGAAAGTTAGCTAAATTACAGTCTCGTCGGCTGATGTAAGTAGTTTAAAAAAAGAAAACGAGCACCTTTATATAAAATTAAAAGTACGTGCTATTCTTTAACACAAAGGACAAAAAGTTATGAAAGAACAAGAGACGTTTAATGTTATCATATTTTGAACATTATTTTGCCCGAAGGAAAATTATTTGTTTAGGATTAAATCCACACAGTTGGAGATATTCCATGTACTCGATCTCTACGTATTTTAATATTAGTAAAAATTACCAGTAGATCTTTTTAAACCCAAAAAATGCAAAAAAATCAAAAAAAGCTTTCGTTAAACCTTGTTTCCATCGGTTAATTGCGTATTTCTTTACAACATTTTAATCGTTATTCCAAGTTATTTTGGTTGTTAAAAGACTGCAAGGCAAAAGAGATCCAGAACGTCCCAAAAAAGTTGTACGGTCAAAGCTCTTATTGGCGGGGAATACATTCCGTAAATATGCCGCGAATACGGAATGGTAATTTGTACGGGATTATAGGGTATATGTTCCAAGGCTACAATATAAAAAGAAAATATATATAATAAAGGCAATTTGTAGGCAATAAAGGTAACCCTATGAAAATAAAACTAACCTTAACAGAACAGCTTGACAAACAACCAGCACAGAACAGGCAAAGAATTGAAAGAAAAAATTATTAAAACATCCGTGGCGGGATAAAGTTTGCGAGCAAGCAATATTAAGCCGAAATAAAGCAATCAAAGAATGGAACAGTCAAAAACCAGCAATAAACTATAACATCTTTTTGGAAGTAAGAAAAGAAACATCGAAGCTAATTAGACAAACTAAAAGAAAATATGAAAACAACCAACTTAATGAAATAGAAAAAGATTTCCAAAAAATAACACCCGAAATTTTTACAAAACATTTAAAACTAAATTAACAGGCCATCAACCCCAAAGTATTTGCTTCCAAAAGAAAAACGGACAATTAGCTCTAAATAACCAAGACAATTTCAAAGAACTTGCGATATATTTTCAATAACTACTAAACTGTCCTGAGCCCTTAAACAGATTACCAACAGTAAACCTTAAACAAGCAAACCCAGATTCATTACCACCGAATGAAGATGAAATAATTAGGCAAATCAAGCGACATAAAAATACCAAAGCTCCTGGTGAAGATGGAAACACTGCTGAACTTTTAAAATCCGCTGGTCCAGGTACAATCAAGGATATAACCAAAATTCTACAAGAAGTTTGGCGAACCGAACGGATTTCGGATGATTGGAAATATGCTCTAATCCATCCACTACATAAGAAAGGAGATAGAACAGATGTAAACAACTACAGAAGGATATCTCTTCTCCCAGTTTGTTACACAAGATTCTATCTCAATGTCTACTAGGCAGAGCACAGAGACAGTTAGAGTCTAAAATTGGTGAATATCAAGCAGGTTTTCGACCGGGCAGATCCTGCCCTGAACAGATCTAAGGTTGATCCTAAGGCATCAAAAACTGTGCAATAAAAATCTCGTCTGTATATTTGTGGATTTTAAAAAAGCATATGATTATATTGACCGCGAATCTTTATTACAAATCTTGAAAGAACAAGGACTAGATCTGAAAACGCTTACTAACATAAGGTCAAAAGTTAAATTCATGGCAGATCCTGCCCTGAACAGATCTAAAATTGATCCTAAGACATCAAAAACTGTGCAATAAAAATCTCGTCTGTATATTTGTGGATTTTAAAAAAGCATATGATTATATTGACCGCGAATCTTTATTACAAATCTTGAAAGAACAAGGACTAGATCTGAAAACGCTTACTAACACAAGGTCAAAAGTTAAATTCATGGGTGACATCTCAGAACCCTTCAAAATTAAAACTGGAGTGAGACAAGGGGATGGACTTTCACCATTCTTATTTAACTGTGTTCTAGAAAAAGTAAAGTGGCGTGAAAGAAAGTCGGCCGTGAATATTGACCAGCCCATTAAACTGGGGAGAACCAACATCAAAATTGATTGTCTGGCGTTTGCTGATGATCTAGCAATTTTGGCTCAAGATATATTAATGGCACAGAAACATATTAAAATCCTAAAAGAAACAGTAGAAAATGTAGGACTCGGATGGAAATTTCTTTTGAAAAGACACAATACATGCAAACGACTAAGAACACCATTTCTAAAAACAAAATATGGTAACATTAGACGAGTTAGATTAAATGGATTGCTGTAATTAAAGAGAACCTAAGATCAGCAAATATTACACAAAGTGAAATTCAGGATAGAGGCTGTTTCAGACACAAGGTTAACGTTTGCGAGGTGGGCCGGAGAGAAAAATGTAGGAAGACTGGAACAACTTGGTCTGACGAAAGGAAAAAAGCTCATAGCGAAAGAATGAAATCAGTATAGGCGCAAAGGAAGGCTAACAGCAACAAACGCCTCTAACTGTACTTCGTGTGGCCCACCAGGGCCCATACGTGAATAATTAATAATGGCAATTTAATAAGATTTTTTAATAATATTAATAACTATCATCAGGCTTAGGCAATTGTTTAAAGAATTTTGTATGTTTTTCTTATTTTACCACTTTTAAAAGGCCTTTCAATTCGGATTGATATACGGCTGTGACACTAACAATTTGTTTTTAAAAAACAATACTTCTTTCCATAGGCGAATTCGTTTTTATGAACAAATGACAAAGCTCATTTGCCATTTGTAAACCTTCACTCAGGTTTTTTAAGTTTAGTGTCACCTTTCAGTCGTTGTTTAGGATTTCTCTTCAGTGGAATGGGAATAAAACATTTCCTCCAAGTCAGTTTTCGTCAAATCTTCATCTTGCGATTCAAGCAATTTTTGACCCGTCACTTGATTCTATTTGTTCGAAACCATCTTGTCCTATGCCATTGGCAACTTGTGCAATTTTTCTGTTAATGTTTGAATTTCCACGGATTCCTCATGATTCCCGACAGTTAGATCAAGCCGCAGTTTTTTCCAGCATGATTTCAATATGTGTATGGCTTCAGGTTTTGCAATGATTCTTTTATGTTAAGCCATGCATAACATTCATATCAGGATCACATTTTATGGTGTCCAGTATGATTTTAAAGGTTTGTCCAAGTAATAGAGCCTGGATTATTCCTTGGTACATAGGTTGGAGTAAGGACGTCGTACTCGGAGGAAAAAATATCACCTTTATATTTGGATGCGTTAAAATTCTTCTAGGTATGTTGGTGCGGAGGAAGCAGATGCAGCTTCCCCAACAATTTTGATGTTATGTAGTGATTGTCGCACCTTAAATTCATTGAAGCAACCTTCCGATGTTTGATATCCTCCATCCATATGTTCATCACCAGGTTCTTTAAAATGTGCGTAAATACGCTTAGCTTTATTACGGATTATAGTACAACTTAGAGGTACTCTCTTCTGGCTACAGTCTTCAATTGATACTGTTAATGCAGTTTGCATTTTTTTCAATTGCTGGATCACAAACAATTTTACAAATATTTTGATTAATTGTAACTGGTAAATTTGTTTGATCGTAACTGGTAAATAAATACATATTATTCCAAAAATACAATATGTATCATTAGTTTTGGATCTGGGAATAAAGACATTTTCAGACGCGAAAAACGGAACCGTGAACCGATATGACGTTGCCAATCAACATGATCTAATACGTTTTAAACAGTGTGTGAAGAAAGTGTAAAGAAGAAAAATGTGAAGAAAAATAGGCCCTAGGCCTACATAAAGAAGAATAAGTTGGTTATTAAATTTTTTAATACGATTTAAGTAAGTAAAAGTATTCCTGATTTATACAATTTGATTTTATGCCAAATATGATTTTTTTAATACTATTATGAACAAAAAGTAAGGGACATTTGTTTCAAAAATTCACATGTATTAACACATCACTCAATAAGTTCGTAGGATGACTAATAACACAACAACTTTTAGGCAAAATTTGACTTTATTATCCTGATGAAAGAGCACTTTTTTCTTCTTTATTTGGGGTCGTTTTTTCGCAGTTTCTTCTTTCAAATGCACCAATAGCGCCATATAATATTCGCTATTGATGGTTCCTACTCTGTCAAGGTAATCAATTTATAAAATACCTTTAATATCCCAAAATACGGATGCCAAAACTTTACCAGCTTACATTTGCGTTTTTGGTCGCTTGGGGCGGTTTTCCTCAGTTGCTGTTCACTTAGCTGACTGGTGATTTGACTGTGGAGTATAGTGGTGGATCCATGTTTTATCCAATGGCACATACCGCATGAAAAAATCCTTTTTTGCGCTGAAACAGCTCCAAACAGCGCGCTGAATCGTCGACGTGTTGCTGTTTGTGATCTACTGTGAACATACGCGGTATCCACTTCGAACAGAGCTTTCTCATGGACAAATGTTCATGCAAAATGATGAATACACTGCCTTCTGATATTTTTAGAGTGTCAGTTATCTCACGTGACTTCAATTTACAATCGGCTAAAACTATTTGGTGGACTGTTTTTAGGTTTCCTGAAATAACTGCCGAATTTGGGCGATCAGAGCGTTTAAAATCAGTAAACCATTTCTCTGTTTGTCTCGATGGAGCAGAGTCCGAATAACACTTGCTTAAACGGTATTTTTTTCCATTAAAAAGCAATGTTTTATTAACACCCGTAACTCAGATATTTCCATTATTTTCAAAATTACAAGAGTAGCGTCACTAGAACATCTGTAACTTGTGAACTTAACCTCAGATTGTCATGAAATTTTGACACGTATCATTTGAAGGTTAGTACTTCCTAAAAATCATATAGATTAGTGAATAGTGTGGCCACCTATATGTCATCCTACAAACTTATTGATTGCTGTGATACATATCGATGCAGCCATTTGTTTTTTAAGTTAGTATGACTGTTCTTGACATCCGACAAAAGTTTTGTATCATTTTGGGTGTTAAGTTACAAATTGTAAAATCTTTTGTAATATTGAAAAAAAAATTGTCGGCGATTTTTTAAAATGGATACATTTATCGAGCAAAGAATTTGCATTCAATTTTGTCTAAAAAATAAAATTTCTTGTGCTGATATATTGAACATGTTTAGGAAGTGTAACGGCGATGATGCTATGTTAAAAGTGGTTCAAGAACTCGTAGTGATACTAGAGAGTAGTTGAAAAAGAACCTCATTAAGGAAAACTTTTCGACACCAATGAAGAAAACATTACCAAAATCAAGGATGATCAACTGAGTAATCGCTGACTAAGTATTAGAGACTTAGAGATATTACTGGAACATCGTTTGGATCAATTCGAGAAATTTTGAAGAACAATTTACGCTTGTCTCGTATGTCTTCTCGTCTTGTTATGAAAACATTGGACTTCTTTGAAAAACATTACTGTGTTTACTGAAGTTGCTTAAGAGATAAATATTTTGTGTTTTATTTAAAAAATCACCTTACTTTTTATCTTAGTAGTAGTCTAACAAATAGTATTGTGGAAAATTTCTAGTATTTAATGTACATCTGCTACTAAAAGACTCTCCATTGCTACTATGTCCATTAAGTCGGAGAACGATATTAAACTCTACGGATGGCCTCTAATGAAATATTTGAGACCGTTTGGATGTCGCAAAAATATGTCGGTATTCCGACAAGTTCTGGTAACTTATCTCGCAGGAAAGAGGAGAAAAAAAAGGAATTTTACGAACCATCAGCTGATAAAGAATTTATTCCAGCAACAATGTATTTATATTGATCATCTCAATTGCCTAATTAATTTTAATGGCTTTAAAACAAATAAAATTTTAGTAGTTAAATCACGCAAAATGCAGTTTAATTACTAGCCATGAGTTGGAGAACGTTTAATATGCTGGTTCAAAAAATTAAGAACCAAACATAATAGAATAAATATTCTTTGATTTTAATATAATGTAAATCGTAGTTAATACATGGAGGTATATATTTTTTTGTCTTTGAAATTGTTGGACTTCATTCCTTCATACATATATAATTTGTCTCGTTTACTATAGTAGTTCAATTTTTTTGATAAAAACTTCTATTTTCACAATGATATAATTAATCTTAAATTTATAATTTGTTCCTCAAATGATTTGAAATATGTTGAAACTGCATGGAAAATGTTGAATTTCTTAATATATGGAAATTGATCTTTATATAGTGAATTGTTTTATACGGGTTACTTTTATATAGGATTGTATTTAATAAACGAGAAAACTTCATGAACTTAACATAGAACACATTAAGGATAAATCGAAATAATTTTATGGTAACTACACAAGTTGAGAGGATGCTCTTTTTGCGTTTCATTTAGGTAGTTATTAAAACACGTTTTTCGCAGAAATGGCCTAGCACGTCCCATTTTTAAGTAACTGCTTCTCGTTCATATCATGGGTCATTGAAATTATTTTATCCTAAGTCCTAACTTTGGACTGGACAATGTAGGAATTACTACAAGACTGTAGAGGGAGTATTTCCACAGTATTCTACGAACCTTAAGGGCAGTTTTATTTCTTTCTATAGTTTAGTTTGTTTCTGTCTCGTTTACAGTACATTCAAGTATTTAAGTCGATTTTATATAAAACTAGCTAAACTCGGCCACGCTTCGCTGTGGCTCAGTCTGATATGAAATGAATAGGGAAGTAAATAAAAATATTCTAGCGGACATAGATTCACCGAGGGAATGCATCATTCAATTTAATACCCTTTACTTTGCGTTGCTATGTCTATGCTGTGAAAGGAAGAAAAAAGATGTTTTTCACAGAAAATCGTTATTTATTGTAAGGCTAGTGGATGGACCACATTTAATGTCCGTTTTCTGCATAAACATAAAGATGAGACGGTTTAGCGACTCTGGAGCATGCGACGTATAATTGCTCATGAGAGAAGCATTCGTTTTTTAAATTCAAACTGCATACTTGCAAAGATTTCCCATGTGCTTTATTGATAGTCATAGCGAACGCAAGGCGTATTGGAAATTAAAGTCGTTTGAACTCGAACGCCATGTCGGTCGAAATGAGTGCTATTCGTGGAAGTAGTACGTCTTCACCTTTATAAGTTCCAATCAGAATTGTTGCTTCAATTAGATTGTTCATCAATTTTTTAACTACTAATTTGTAACATCCAATTTTCAAATTCAGAATGTGTGACGGTAATCCAGAAAAATCGAGTGAATTAAGAAATTTCGTGGGAAAATTCACTAGTCCACTTTGGTTCATCACGCGCGTATTGAAATGCAATGTTGTGTTAAAATTTCAATCTCAATCGAACGACTACTTTTCGAGTTTTGCGAGCAGAAACGCACGGATATATATATATATATATATATATATATATATATATATATATATATATATATATATATATATATATATATATATATATATATACATATACATATATCGATGCTGACGATTTATTTTTAGTCGCAAGCTAGATCTATGTCCGAGGAAATATGAAAAGTTTATCTTTTATATTTTAAGTGCCATATTGGATATCAAGATAAGAGTTGGGCTCCTCGTGTTTGGTGTGTGAGTTGTTACGTAAATTTAGTGCAGTGGATGCATCGCAAGGAAAATTCTATGCTGTTTGCTGTTCCTATGGTGTCGCATACCTACCTACAAGAAATATTTCCTCAATTAAGTAATGCAAAACAAAAAGAAGGAATATATATTGGACCTCAAATAAGGAAGCTTCTATGTGAATCGTTCCGTTTTTAAGAAAAATTAAATTGAAAGGAATTGGCAGCTTGGAAGTGTTTTGAGAGTATAGTGAAAGAATTTCTCAGCACAAGAAAGATGAAAACTCTAAAAACCTTATAGATAAACTTTTGAAAGCCTATGAAATACTTAGGTGTCGCATGTCCTTAAAAATACATTTTTTACACTCCCATTTGGATTTTTTCCGGAAACTTTGGGTGCAGCAATCGATGAACAAGGAGATAAGTTTCTCCATGACGTCCGGATGATGGAAGCAAGAAACCAGGGACACTGGAACCAATCTATGTTGGGCCACTACTGCTGGTTTTTAAAAAGAGATGATGCTGTAGAAAACTAGAGAAAAAAGTGAAAGTTTTTGTCGCTCATGTAATATATTTTTTCTCACATAATCCTCAGTAATGTCTTTGCATACGTTTAATGCGTTTTACATGTTTATATTATATAAATATTAGATTTAAAAATATGAGGATGGTTGGGGCATTTTCTTGACAGGAATTCATATTAAATTGTATAAATAAAACAAAGTTATCTAATTTCCACTTATATTATATATAATATAAGTATCATATATAATTATAATTTAATATAAGTAATAATTATATATAATATAAGTGGAAATTAGACAACTCTGTTTTATTTATACAATCTAAAAATATGTCGTCTCCTTTTTTCCTCCAGCACCAACCCCCTGTACTGTACGTGTTACAGTAATTAGCTCATCATTCTCGGATTTAGGACTACAAAGTATTTCATATACAACTATTTTCATCAATGTTACCCCAAAAAAGTGTTCAAAAAATTGTTGATTTGTGCCATTTATTCGTAATTGCCATAATATTTTCGTTGTCTAAAAAATGAGCAGCTAGATGTGCCTTGAGTTAAATAAACGAAATATAAAATAATCGTGGGGGAGCAAGTCTGAATAATAAAGAGGCTTGGTTGCTTTCTGGGGCTATAAGATTCCCCAACTCAGCGTTCCAACTTTTCAGTTTCGAATGGGCACGTCTCAAATATGTTTAGGCTTTTTTAGCGGCACGCGTTTCCTGAATCTCTCAATTTCTACTTACTTTTACTGGGAGGGAGCAGGTGAAAGAGCACTAAAGAAAGCGAAGTCGTGGCTACAGTTTTCTGCGATTTTTAAAGTGTGATACTCCTAGATTACCTAGCAAAAAAAAGATCCACCACGTATTACGCTCCCTTTACTGGATCAATTGAAGGGTATATATTCAAGATATATATTCAAGATATATGACCACATCTGGAGAAAAGAAGGTACTTTTTCACCACAATAATGTCACTGTACACACGTATCGTGTTATTACTACAAAACTCCATGACCGATGCTTCGAACTGATTCCATATAAATGTATTTCTCGGATTTGGATCCTAGGGATTATTTACTTTTCTCAAACCTAAATAATTGGCTCGCTGGATGAAGAATCACTTGAAATGGTGAGGTAAAAACTGAGACAATCTCTTATTTAACAGAACTGCATAAATAGCATTGTACTGAAGGTGTTAAAACGTTGGGAAGTCGTAGATCTAAATGTTGTTAAACTTTGTAGGGTTAACTACAAAGTGAAACATTTTTTTTTTGTCAAACAATCCAAAACACGAATAAGAAGTGTAATAGACGATATAGAAACAATGAAAAATATAGAAAAGTTAATATCAAAAAAAAGAAAGAAATTAAAACAGTTGTACGCAAGACAGAATTTTTTTTTCTATCTTGTATCTTGAACTGAAAGGTGATTACGTTCAAAAATAAAATACATTTTACACATAAAAATGTTTTTCTTGTCAATGCCAGGTACTGTAGCCAGGAGATTTAACGCATTAAAATATATTTTCACGTTTCTTCAATTTACAAAAATCAATTAAATATCAAACACTGCTGTTAAAATAAGAAATATCTCGAGAGAAAGCTGCAACGTAAATAAATAGTTCCCACCGAAATAATACGCAATTTGTGATTAATTATATTGGTCCAATTTATAGTATTTTATTATCTTTTGTTACGATTCGTAATCTGAACGACAGGATAAAAATCTGAACATTGTATTAAGGAAATGAATGAGAATCGTGCAGTTGGAAGGCAGATTGTCAACTTGAATAAATGATGATGGCGAACAGCGGGGTTCCGGTAGTGTACCTTGAGTAATACCAAATGTCAACCATTGGGTTTGATTTCTAAAGTACCCGCGCATGAGATTTAATTCCATTTCAAAAACAACAATGATGCGAATGAATTTCGCTTATTGTAAATAGAATTTAACGGTCAGCCTTTAATTCCGTAATATATTTTGATGGTGAGTTGAAGTGATAGATTCAATTTAGAATATGACTTTGGTAACACAACATATCGTTTCGTGCAGAACAAATCGTACAGTCACATTTCTTCAAATGAATTAGTCTACAAATGGAATTGTCAGAATGGTTGTTATATCAATTTCTTTTTTTATATTTAACGACAATTCTAGGTGGAGCATGTTTTCCAAACGGTATTGGAATGAATAATTGTTCAACCATTCGTAGAATTCTAAAAGAAATCGACACTCAGTTGTGAAATTTCATAAAAAGTATGTTCAAAGAAAAATATTTTGTTTAACAAAAAGTGATCAAACAACGACATTGTTTAAATTTGAGTGAAACAAATTTTATTAAAAATGTTTAATGAAAGACTTTTCCTGTCTTTCATTAAATAGTTTCTCAATACCATTAATGTCTATGCGACTTTAATCCTAAAGATCGCTCTCTCTTTCTCTCTCTCTCTCTCTCTCTCTCTCTCTCTCTCTCTCTCTCCAAGCCAATATAATCTAAAATGTTATTAAATCATGTTCAACTTCATTTCAGTATCGCAATATTTGTTTTTTACATGCTACCGTAGACTATTTGAGGGTTCAATGAATGCCAAAAAACGAATACCAAAGAAAATCATGGAGCTACGAATAGGGGGTAACAGGAAAAGAAGTACACCAAAGACATGATGGCAGGACAATATGAGAAGAGATGCTGAAGAACTACTGCACATTAAAAACTGGCAAAGGGCTACTGAAGATCGATTCGGTTGGAAACGAACGTTGAAGGCTCACTGATGTCATCTAGCACCACAGAAAAAAATAAAAAGATTATACACTTTAACATACTGCAATAAAACAAAATACCTGATTAATTCTATATTGGAATTTTCGGTGTGAAATACTAATTTCACTAATCTCGAAAATATTTACTACAAAATACCAAATCACTTTTTTAACTTCTCGATGTACGTTTCGCCAACTATAACACAAGTCGACATGATTTTTGTAACATTGATGAGAATGTTCTTTTTGCGTTTTATTTAGATAGTTATTAAAACACATTTTCACGTCACATTTTCAAGTATCTGCTTCTCGTTTATATCATGGGATTACTAAAATTATTTGTACCTTATTTAGGATTGGACAATATAGGAATTACCATAAGATCGTAGAGGGGATATTTCCACAGTATTCTACGAACCTTTAAGGGCAGTTTTATGGTTTTCTATAGTTTAGTTTGTTTCTGTCTCGTTTAAAGCACAGACAAGAGTTTAATTCGATTTTATATAAAATGACAAGTTCTAGTCGTCGATTTTGCAAAAATCCAGAAGATAAGTTTTGTTATATATGCGGACGATTTACTTTAAAGTCATAAGCTAGATCTATCTCCGAGGAAGTCAAAAAAGCCTATCTTTTATATTTTAAGTGCCAAATTGAAGATCAAGATAAAAGTTGGGCTCCTTATGTTTGCTATGTGAGTTGTCACGTAAATTTAGCGCAGTGAATGGATCACAAGAAAAATTCTATGCCGTTCGCGATTCCTTAGTGTGGAGAAAACCTATTGACCATGTAAGTGATTTCTACTTTTGTATCCCTAAAATAGAAGGGATTTCAAAACAGCAAAGGGACAATATTCAGTATTCAAATTTGCCTTCTGCACTTACGCCAGTTCCTCATAGCCAGGAACTACCGATACCGATTACGCCACGGGCGTAGTCAGGATTTAGTTTTGGCCGGGGGTTTACTTTGAAGTAAATAAAACAACAAAAATATACTTACATGAAATTTAATACCTATATATTCATCGGAAAAATTACGACATATTTATAAAGTTCTTAACTTTAAATGAAATGGTTAAATTAATTTCGTTTCTCTGCGCTAAATCTAAAACCATTAAAGAAGAAATCTTCGGCTTTTTCTTTTAAATATATTCACTACTTCATCTACATGATTCAATATATTCAATTGAAATGTAATAATTTAACTCTCTTCACTCCTCGTATTTTTTCGGTATAATATTAGGTAATATTTGGCTTATTTCCGGAAATTCTAATTCTTCATGTGGATTTCATCCACAACTTCCTGAGAACACAACTTGTGATCCAACATTTTTAACATATACCAGTGAACTTCGCTTAATAAATCAGAATGAATGAAATAATTTGGTACGCGACCTTTAGTTTTTATAACATGGAAGGATCGCTATGTGTCTGTTGTGAAATTGATGAATGAATGAGCTTAATATGGAACATGTACTTTCCGAGTGGCGTTTTTTCATAATTGAGATAAAAACTGATCTATTCCTTAAGCTCATTCACTGACAACGAAGGAAAGTTATGACAACTTAGCAACTTAGCAACTATACTAAATCGCATTAAATATGAACCTTATCAGTGGGATATTTGTGTGGATTTAAAAGTGATAGGTATATTGCTAGGACTTCAAGGGAGTTTTACAAAATATTGTTGCTTTTTGTGTTTATGGGAGAGTAGAGCAACAAAAGAACATTACAGTAAGAAAGACAAGACAAAACTTCTTTTGAACCTGGTACTTCAGACATAAAAGATGCCCCGCTTGCTAAAGCTGCTTATTCCACCTTCCATAAAAGCTTGGACTAATGAAAAAAGTTGTCAAAGCTACGGACAAACAAGGTAATGGTTTCAAGTACCTAAATTAAATATTTCATCAATTAAGTGATGCAAAACTAAAAGAAGGCATATTTACTGGACATCAAATAAGGAAGCTTCTAAGTGATTTCCGTTTTCCGAAAGATGAAAATTGTAAAAACCTCATAGATGAATTCTTGAAAGCCTAAGAAATATTAATGTGTCGCATGTTCTTAAAAATGCAATTTTTACACACCCATTTGGATTTTTCCGCAAAATTTAGGTGCAGTAAGAGACGAATATGAAGAGAGGTTTCATCAGGACATCAGAACGATGGAAGCAGGATACCAGGGACGCTGTAATCCATCTATGTTGAGTGACTTGAGTGACTGCTGTGGGCTTAAAAAAAAATTATTTTCTTCTAATGATGCTAACATAGTTAGAGAAACGCGACTCAAGAAGTTAAAAAAAGTAATTTGGTGTTTAGTGGTAAATCTATTGGAGATTAATAAAATATTTGGTTTTATAGCAGAGTGTTTTCGTCAAAATATTTTTCATTGATAATAAAAAGTTCTCAAAACCATAATTTGCATTTTAATTTTTTTAAAGCGTTAACATTTGTATTTTTTAAATGGTTTGGTGTTTGATGCACATAATCTCAAAAGTCAGTTGTGTTCCTGACCGAAATGATTCGGTGATTTCGCGATTGATGGGAAGACAATTGCTCCTGAAGCATCTGAAATGATTAGTGCTGTATATGGAGAGAACCGCAGTAATTTATTCTATGAGTAAAACGTGCTATCAAATGTTTCTCCACGGAGATTTCAGTTTTGGCGATTAACTACGCACTGGACGCTCACAAAATGAGCTGTCTACATACATTGTTGGAGAGGAACTAATGTGCTAACTGCAAAGGAGCTGTGCGAGCAGTTTGGCGTTACGTGGTAAGCCGTTTTTGTATGTTTAAAAATCCAGAAGGAAGTGGGTTCGGCATGAAGAATCCGAAAACAAGGAAAAATAGCAATGTTACTCCGCATCTCTATTGCTTTGAAAATTTCGAAAGATATATTTTTTGCACAAAATCATTACAGACGATGAAAGAGAGATGCCATCAAAATTGACGTCAAAGTTTAATAACCAAGAAGGTTCTGCCCTGAATCTGATGGGATTGGCAAGGTGGGTGAAACAATTACCATTATCAACACCAATTGATCAATTTGAGTGATGCGGTAGTAAAAGGATCTCGAAAAGCGATTCACGACAATGCTCGCTCACATGTTGCGAAAGTGACCATATCTTTCAGTCAGGCTGATCTTCTCTTGCACGTGACGAATAGTTTAGATATGGAACCTCCCGATTTATTTTTGGATGGATTCATATTCGAAGATGATTTTGGTAACATATTATGCCAGGGTAGAGTGAGAAGCCAGATACTTTTTAATGAAATATTGCATTTTTAATTGAAAAGGATTTATTTTTCCACGTAGCCTCTTTTTAGTTCGATATATTTCTTTAAAGTATTTGCCAACTCATAACATATTGTTTAAACTAATCATAGACTTGCATTTCTTCAGAGTTGTGCAATGTTCAAACCATTTGTTTCCTCTTTCCATCTTCTTTCTTCAACTGTGTTAGAACCATAAGAAGGTGATAAAAAAAATATTTAACTTAATCTGCGGATTAAGGATGATTTTGGACATAGGACACAGGTGACAAGGATATTCATTAAAAGCTTTCTGACTACGTAATTTAGTGAATACAGTTAGAAGCAAGCTGCAACGAAAACTAAACAATAAGGATTTCATATGTGCAATTGCTTTTTATAATATTAATTTTATAACTTACTAAACACACTCTATCAAATACTCAGAGACAATATCATACAATTTCTGTGAAGGACACGAATCCATATAAGGTTTTTGTTGCAGAAAAGGAAAACACCCACTAAGCTAAAGTTGCTTGTAACATTTGGCCACGGTCGTAGATATAGAAATCGTTACTTAATAACGATAAATGTCACAGTATATCTTTTATTTTCACGAGATTTAATCCGCATCCAGCGAGACGTTAACAAGCATTTCTACGGAAATTATAAGGTAAATAAAAAGGCATAAGTGGGTATGGTTTCGTTGAGACGAGATTACTAATAATTGAGAATCGAACGGTCATAATTTACAGACATAAAAGTGACATCGAAGTATGGCATCGAGTGCAGGATGCATTCGCGCTGGACCGGAACTTATAATAGTCCCTCGGCAAGGAATTCAGAGTGCCGCCTTTAATACGCGACATTTACGTTCGACGAGCGTTCAGGACATTTTTCCACCGGGAGTTCTTATTTTAATACCATCAGATATTCATGCGAATATAAGATGTGATTTTTGTAATTAAAAAAAAAATAGAAAAATTGGAGAACATTAAATTCCACACAGTGGGGTTACTATTATGATCAAAAAGTAAAGTGACTTTTGTTGATCTGTTAATATGATTTGATATCTGACAAAAGTTTTATGTCATTTTGTTTGCTAAAAAACATCTTCTTTTGTAATCTTGGATTTGCATTACATTTTGTCTAAAAAACTAAAAAAAATCTTGTATTGATGCATTAAAAATGTTAAGAAAGTAATACGGCGGTGAATCTATGTCAAACAAGAATGTTGAATGAAGTGGTCCAAGGATCTTAGTAATGGTAGAGAATCGGTTGGATATCAACCTCGATCAGAAAGACATTCCACGGAAACCAACGAAGAAAACATTTTCAAAATCAAGAATCTTGTATTGAGTAGTCACAGATTGAGTAGTACAGTTTACTAAAAAAAACGATTTGTGGCAAAACAATTATTCGTAAATTTTTAGCTAAAAATCGATCAATAAACACCATATTCTGCAGATATGGCACCGTGTAAGTTTTTCTTGTTCCCTCGATTGAAGAAACCACTTCCTGGATGCCGTTTTGAGTTCATAGATGCCATCAAGAGAGATTATCGAGAGAGAAGTCGACTATAAAAGCTGTTTTAAAGGTTGGAAAAAACTGAAAATTGCTTTGAAGGAGACACAATACAATATGATGAAAAAATTATAATAAATAATACTTTGCGTTATGTTTAAAATGACACTACTTTTTTACAAACAAATACTGAGAATTGTCTTTTTGAAAAGAAAGAAATAATTCAGAACAAATGCCTGTATATAATAATAAAATAAAAATATTCAACCAGTAAAAAACCTATAGTTATAATAGTTATATTTCAATTGAAAATATATATAGTAGTAGTTAAAAAATGTATAACGATATACAATAGATAATATACTGGATAATACGTTGGACAAAATCTTGAACCTTAAATAAATAAATAAAATTAAATAGTATATGCTATAAAATTAATTTATATTTATTTTGTAAGATATTTTTATAACAAATTATATTTACTTGAAAAATTGGACATTTTTAACTTTTAGGTTAAACAATTATTGTTTCTTGATATGGTTTTTGTTAGTAATCTGCTAATTAAAAATAATACAACCTAAAATTTTAAAGTAATATAACAATTCTCACTTACAGATCAGAAAATTATTTTGGATCTGCTTAGTAGTGGAAGAACGAGGTGTAAAATGGCAAGGCACCTTAGATATAACAATGTCAAAAAAGATTGTCATAAAACCGTGCGTGCGTACTTGCCAGAAATCGGTCCTGGGAGACACTTGCTGGTGGCGACACGCTATGGTGGCGACTGAGGGGAACGGGAAATGAATACGGCACCCACGCGGAGTACAGGTCAAAGATCTGTTCTACATATGTATGTATATATATATATATATATATATATATATATATATATATATATATATATATATATATATATATACAGTGTAATTTTTTTTTACATTTATCATAGACTAACTTTTTTATTTGAACTGATAGACTAGTGTTTCCAAATGCAAAGTTGTAGGAAATAACTTGACTACGAAAAATTTACAAACAATGCTTTCCGGTGTTGCCAGATTTCTTTAGTAGCTACTGAAACAATAGTTTTTAAAATGGCAACATCATATTTTTTTAACATAATTTGACAAATCTTCAAATTTGAAGTAAAAAATGTTGTCACATTACTTTATTGACGTAGCCGTTTTAGAACAATTATCAAAAACAACTAAAATAATCTGCAGTTTGCAGGAACTAAAAGAGATGCGTTGTTTCAAATCCATTTTGCAACAAGTTTTAAATAAAGTATAAAGGAACTAAACGAAGCTAACATAGGAATTGTAAGCCTTGTAAATGAAACAAAAATGGTGTTGTTTGAAATGAGCCGTCATTATTGTGCTGTCATTGTGTTATTTGAAAGCTGTTGTATTTGAATGTATATAAATATAACGCGTTAATTCAGTTGCCAAGCTGAATTAGTTATTTAATCAAAAACGAGAAAGTTGAATTATTTTTATTTCATGTTGGTGGCTTAAGTCTTCGCGTTTAAGAAATATGGTGTTACCATTTAAAAAATATTGTTTAAGTAGCTACTGAAAAAATCTGGCAATACCGGAACGCATTGTTTGTAAATTTTTCTTAGTCAAGATATTTCCTACAACTTTGCATTTGAAAGTAGTAGTCTATCACTTTAAATAAAAAAGTTACCCATGTCAGGTTTTAAAAAAATTACACTATATATATATATATATATATATATATATATATATATATATATATATATATATATATATATATATACATATATATATATATATATGTATATACGGGTCAAAAATCTCTGTTTAATAGTTTTAAAGAATTTTATTTGAGGTAAGGAAGTTTGCAAATGTCCATTTTGTTTTAGGCAGTCTACGTCACTGGATAGGCGTTTGACGGAAGGTGTATATCACTTGGTTTGACCGCGCTGTCCAATTTATGGTACCCTTGGGTTGGTTCAACCCAACAAGTGACCCTACCCGCGTTTCATCTATCAGCTTTATTGCCCCTAGCTAATTGGCGTGGCATCTCCATTGTCTATATGATTTTTCAATTCAATATGCTTCGAATATTTTGCCTCAAAATAAATACGATTTAACGACTTCACAGAGGCGGACTGATATTTCCATAGAAATGTGGCATTTTCATAAAAAAACGACATTGTTAACCGTTTCCTTATGAAATAGTTATTATTTATTTTTTAACAAATTAATTGGAGTTTAGATCAGCTGAAAACTGCTTTGGGATTAAAATCCAATACTTTTAATTTGTTTATATCGTGTGTGAATATCTGTTATAGAAATGTAATTTTGTATTATGGGTTTCTTTAAGAGAAAGAGAAACGCAAATAATGTATGTAATACATTTTTTTATATTTATGTTTAATATTAGTTGAATCTATTTTCTAATTACCATTGTTATTTATAATTTTTTGCTAACTACGTCCATATTTATGGCCAAAAATTTTTTAAAAAATTGTTTCATCTCTACTTCAGTTTTAAAATCTTTTCAATTTAAACAATTTTTGATAGAGCGGAATACATGGAACTCTGGTGCTGCTCTGATGTCCGGTGAGTAAGTTGGATGAAGTAAAACATCTCAGACGCTCAATATTTAACTTGTCTGCAATCTCACGGACCATGATCAGTGGGTATTCGGCTATTGTGGTCCTTATTTTCCCGACATCAGTGCTGGCAGGACGGCTAGAACGATTCCAGCCAGTCTTCTAGGTCAACATATCCGCCTCTGAACCGACCAAACCACTGTTAGGTATCCCCAACAGAAGCCTCTCCGTAAACGGCACAAATCTTGTTTTTTGTTTGGAAAGCGTTCTGCCCCTTTTTGAAATAAAAAACGTAACGTGGCCTAAATGCAAGTTATCGTCCGAATCTTTCAATTTGAATCTATTTCACTAGCTCAAGGCAAATTAAAGCGAATCTGAACGTAAACATTGTAAATACAGCAGGGATTATCAATAATATGTAAATAAGCATTACTAATCAAACAGAGATTAGTGTCAAAAAGCGTTAAAAGAGCAACTAATAGAAAATCCCTACGAACTTTCCGGGCAACCCAATATTTGTGTGGTTTGATATTTAATCATTTATTTGCGGATTTAGAAATACAATTGATCAATGATTTATGTGCGATTTAGACCAAAAACATTTGAGTTTCAAAGATTTCTCTCCGTGACTTTGGCAAAATTTCAGTCAAGTTGCATCAAATTTTAACAACTCATGGTCTTCATAACATCTTTAGTATTGACTTCTCGTCGATTTTAGTGCAATTAATACTTTGACGAGAGCAAATCATATGAACTAGACAGAAAAATTTCACTTCATCACCAATAAATTGAGGTCGATGTTTCCATAACTTTATCGGCTATCGTAAAAATTGCGAGAACGTGAATTCAACAGTTATATTATTGAATGGGAATATTATAATAATTCATGAATATTTTCATTCTTTAAAAAAGTTTTCAGATATACTCTCTTAAATATATTTAGAATTCTATTCCTTCGGCGTAAGAGCAGAAACGTCTGATATTCAACTAGAAACGGAGTGGGAGTTGATGGTTCCCTGAGAATAGGTAAATAGAAAGAGAATAGGTAAGAGAAGCCAATTAAATTAATTGAATTAGTATGATATGAATCTGTTCAAAGGATGGATTAAATTCTTCTTCTTCTTCTTTCTGTGGTGCTACAGCCCGTCAGTGAGCCTTGATCTCTTTCAACCTTCGCCTCCAACTGGATCGATTTCCAGCAACTCCTTGCCAGTTTTTAATAATTTTAATGTGAAGTAGTTCTTCAGCATCTCTTCTTACATTATCCTGACATCGTGTTTTTGGTTTACCCCTTTTTCTGTTACCACCTATTCGCCCTCCAGGATTTTCCCTGGTATTCGTTTTTTTTTGGGTTTTCGCTACATGTCTAGCCCATCTGAGTCGCTGAACCTCACATAATCTATAATATCTAGACCTTTGTATAATTGGGGTTTTGAAAAAAAATGATCATAAATAGAAACATTATATATATTTTATAACAAAACTAATTTTATTTTTTTCGTTATAATTAGTTATATAAAATTGAAAATAGATTTTTAAACCTAATACCGATGACACGCCGACAGTTCCCGAAAAAAACTCAAGCGCGTGTAACGTCACAATGTTTATTTCCTTTCAACATCATGCTGATACGAGTGTTTTAGTTTTTAATCAACTTATTCTTGTTATTATCATCAGTGTATTGATAAATTTATTGAAAATGTCAAATTTAATTAGTTATCGTGCTTGCGTCGTACCATTTTGTACAAATACTACAAAAACAACTACCGAAAAAATGTTTTTAAATGTACCACAAGAAGTTAAATGTCGAAATGAATGGTTCCAACCAAGCAGTACGTCGTATTAATCCTAAAACATCAAATTGTTACAACCACCTGTCATCAAATATATGCGAAAGATTATTATTTGTACCATTATGTTTGAATATTTATTACCTGCTGATGCTACACAATCGTGACATTGAGTGTCTTGTACTTCTTTTAGTTTCTCATTAATAATTAAGGTAACTCTATAACCTTTACTCAATTTTATGTTCCTGATAGACACGTTCTTTCACCGTGCAAATATAATTTTTGCGGTTAAATTGAACATAACCTATAGCCTTGTCACCGTAAATTTCGCGTGACACATTAAAAATAATTTAATTATATTTAATACAAATATTTTGTTTTGTATATTTCAATTTTTAAGAAAATCTGTTGTCTTTATGAACCCTTTGTCACACATTACTGAATTAAATGAGTAACCAACGATATTTGTTTTAGACACTTCAATAATTTTAACAGTATATACACAGGTAAAAGCTGTTGAAGATACTTCCGTGAAAACACCTTACCTGGCAGCCAATGGTGTCGTTTTCGTAGCCACTTTATTTTATTTTAAATGTTATTTTAATTTATTTATAATTAATTGCAAACAATTTATTAAAAGTTTTTTGCATCGATTATGGAGATTATTTATGATAGTTTTAAAATAAAGTAAAAAAATCGATAATTATTTTTTGTTCGAAAACCTAATTGCTTAGGGTATTCAAAATGGGTTCCTTCAAATCGCAGAAAGACATGAAGACCTAAGAAATCTTAGAAAGTACTAGTTAGAGCTATGAGTATAAAAGATCTAAGAGGAACAACAGAGGTTGATAGGAAAGCAATGAAGCGAGGAGCGCATGGAACAACGTCGTCAGCGGACAAGACGTTCTGAAACCTATATAAAGAGTTTTGCAATCGTAAGTCGAGCTTTAAAACATAAGCGGCAACACTGTTTGAAATATACTTACAACACTGTAAACATCACTCATAGACTGCTGTGTTCAGTACACTGTCTCATTTTGCCATGGAATGATACACGATTTACCAATTGGGCTCTAGAGCAGTTGCAAGGCGACTCCCACTTTGAGGAAAATTAATGTTTTCCTAGGAATTTTCTTAGCACTTCTGTCTTAATGGATTGGTGACCAAACATAACTGCATGATTTGCTATGACTGCATGGCACTCCGACCACACACAGATCACACTTTAAGTTATTTAGGAGTTATCTCCTCATTTTCACATTTAGTCAAAGACCAGAGAGTGTTTGGTGAGGTTTTTGGGCTGAAGGAGTGATATGACTTTATTTTTTTAAGACGATGATGGAAATCATATTGGAGTTAATATTGAACGCTGTAAGCTAACGGAACGAAATATGCGCAGAATATCTTTGGTCTGTACTAATATATGTGGATATAAACAATGTTTTCTTTCAACAAGACGGTGCAAGTTGACACGCATCTCGCCAGATAAACGATTTATTCAAAGAAAAGTTTCCTGGACGCTTTATTTCGCAAAATGGTAATGTCAACTGACTACCAAGATCATGCGATCCCACCCCCTTGGATTATTTTTGTGGGATTGTGTTGAATCTCAAACCTTGAACGAAACTTTCAGGTCACCAATGAATATATACCACGGGATATGTGCGAAAGAATAATCGAAAATTGGGTCTTCAGAATACATTTCACCAGATGAAGCCGAGGCGGACATTTGAACTACATTATCAGAACACAATGTCATTATTTGTTCTTCAAGATAAAATAAAAATTACGGGATTATTAGAGTTTGACAATCAGTTATATATTGTTCTATCTATAAATCACTAAAATTCCTAAGAACTTTTGAAATTGCAGTTCATAAACAAGGCTTTTTTAGATTTCTTTGTACATTTACAATATAAAAAAAATCCATTTGGTTATTGTACTATTGCATGTAGTCAAAAAACATTAATATTCAAATTGTAAATAAATTTTCACCTATAGAAAATTTGATTAACACGGTGAAAAGCGTGGACCGATATCTTTCAACGTTGACAGATTATCTTAATGAATAAATTAAATATAATTATATGAGCGGACAATGTTGCGGCTAAAGTCCACAATGAGGCGTAACACAGAACAGAAAATAAAAGCAAAACTGCCTGCCTTCAAGTTTGTTACCAGAAGATTTATAGCAACCGCACTAATCACGAGAATATTTATTAAGGAAAATTGTTTTAAACATATTTTGATTGTTTTATGCCCGACAAATAGAAAAGATAAATTTTGATTGATATGTTATGTTATTAATTATCGATCGTAAAATGGTTGGCGCCTAATTAGCCATACTACAAGACATATTTTATCGGTTATTGTTTTATTATTTAAAGATGCACCTTGTTGAAATGCTCTTGTATGTTTTAGCATTTTTCGGGGCTAGACAGATGCTAATTGAATAACCAGTAATTTCTTAATTTCATAATTATGAGAAATACTAGTTTTAATGTTTCATTATATTGATACAATGTAATCTTCAATTTAAGTTTTCGATATGCCGGATTTTCTTAATCAATGTATTTGCGTACTAACATTTAATGCATAACGTTCATGAAAATAAGTGTATTTTGTTTCATAAGTATTTTGTAGTTTTAAATCTGAAAATTATAACCTAATTACTGTAACACGTACAGTTTTTTTTGTTACAGGGGGTCGGTGGTGGCAAAAAAAAGGGGACGACATATTTTTACAATCTAATATTTATTTAATATAAACATGTAAAACGTGTTAAATCTATGAAAAGACATTACTGAGGATTATGTGAATAAAAAATATATTACATAAGATGTCATACAGTGACAAAAACTTTCACTTTTTCCTTTAGTATTCTGTAGCATCATCCCTTAAAAACCAGCAGTAGTCTCCAAACATAGATGGGTTCCAGCGTCCCTGATGTTCTGGTGAAACCTTTCTCCTTATTCGTCGCTACTGCACCCAAATTTTCCGGAAAAAATCCAAATGGGAGTGTACAAAATACTGCATTAAGAACATGCGACACCTTAGTATTTCAAGAGTTCATCTATGAGATTTTTATAGTTTTCATCTTTCTTGTTGCCCAGAAATCCTTTCACTACACTCACAAAACACTTCCAAGCTGCCAATTCGTTTTCATTTAATTTTTCTTGAAAACGAAAATCAGCTAGAAGCTTCCTCATTTGAGATCCAATAAATATGCCATCTTTTAGTTTTGCATCACATAATTGAGGAAATATTTCTTTTAGGTACTTGAAAAAATTACCGTCTTATCCATGGCTTTGACAAAGTTTTTCATTAGTCCAAACTTAATATGGAGAGGTGGAAGAAGCACCATTTTTAAATTAACAAAAGGGGCATATTTTATATTTGAATTACCAGGTTTAAAAGAAGTTCTCAGGCCAATCTTTCTTAGTGTAATGTTGTTTTGTTGCCCTGCTGTTCCATAAAGACAAAAAACAGCAATACTTTGTACCAAAGTGTTCCTTATCTTTGTAGTCCAAAGTTGAACCCTTGATATAAAAGAGGAGCAGGTATTTAAAAATGGAACGTGCTAGGCCATTTCTGTAAAAAGGTTTTTAATAACTACTTAAATGAAACGCAAAACGAGCATTCTCATTAATGTTACAAAAATCATGTCGACCTGTGTTATTAACAGCTGACGATTCGAAATACAGCTAAACATGTTGAGATAAAAAATTTAACCATTAGTGCCAGTATTGACTATTTAGATAATAGCTAATTTGGACCTCCAACTTAATTCTCGTCGCTTATGTTTTATCGAGTGCAGAACATATTCGAATCGGAATTTTTCCGCCACAGAATTATTTTAAAGCGCCATTTTTCAGCTTCAATACGAGGTATAATATATGAGCTTACTGTGTGTTAACCGGAAAAATTAGTTGTAGATGAGATGTTGTTCGAACAGTAACATTTGAGGCACTGTCTGAAAAAAAAAATCTGCGGATGCAGTACTGGTTTGTACAATACTTGTTAGAATTGGTTTCAGCAATTCCCATTTTGACCTAAATAATGCAGAACGTCCGGGGCAACTAAAAAATAGAGGGTAAAGAATATGAAGTACTGCTGGGAGAAAATTCTTGTCGTACACTGCTAAATTTCAGATAGGAACTTGGAGTAATTTATTGGCGGCAATTTGTATGGACAACTTAGAAAATAAGATAAATCAACATCCGTGGTTTAAATCATCACTTTACTGGTTTTACAGATATATCGATGACATTCTAATTTGTTTTACACGTTCTGATAGACAATTAAGTCAATTCTTAACTCACATAAATTCTTTACTTTAGAACATTAAATTCACAGTTGAAGAAGAGCAACATAATAATATTAACTTTTTAGACTTAACTATTACTAGAAAATACAATAAACATGATTTTACAATTTTTCATAAACCATCACATATAGATTTAGTTATACACAATAAATCTTGTCACCCTTATTCACAAAATATACCTTTTTATCAAACTTTTTTTAATCATCATTAAACAGATCGCAGTAAATAACGGATACGATCCAAACATTATAAATAAAATAATTTATAAAAAAAGTTATAATAAAACCATTAATTTAATATATCCGGTCAAGAATATGAAAAATACAGCATCAAAACAATTACATATACGGGAAAAGTTACCAAATTAGTGTCGAGTCATTTATCCAAAACAAGCAATATAAATATTGTTTTTAAAACAAACAATAGTCTAGGGCGCCTCATTAAAAACAATAAAAGTCAAACAAATAAACTTTATAAATCAGGATTTAATTGAGTGCGGATCGTGTCCAATAGTCTTTTTTGCACAAACAGGAAGATCTTTCTCTACTAGGCTCAACGAACATAAAAGAAGTTACACTAAACAACAAAATAATTCTCATTATGCTAACCACTTAATCTTTGAAAAGCATACTTTCAATGATAAGTTTAAAAAAATAAATCTTTTAGAGAGTCTAGAAATGAATAAGAGAAAAAATTTGGATAAATGACTAGTTAAACTATTATGGTTCACCGTTATTAAACATATATTGCCCTCCTAGACGTTGACAAAAAATGAATTTGCCCACTATCATATTTTATAGTATTATTAGGTCTATGGACACTTTAGGTTTGGGTGGTGAGAAAAAGAGTAGACAGTTTGATGTTGTAGTGTTATTGCTGTCCAGATTCAAGAACTTTTAATAAAAACTTCCTGCATAAGATTGTGACCTGTGGCAGAAAGTGGATTCTCTACGATAATCTATAAGAACAAAACTCGTGGGTTGATCCTTGTAAAGCATTAATTATTAAAACTAAACCTAACCAAATATCCACACCAAAAAGGCGTTGCTGAGTATATGGTGGGATCAACAGCGAGTGATTCGTGCAAGCGTTATGCTAGCAGTAGAAGAAGAGAATACATTTTGCCTCAGGATAACGCAGGGCTACATGTAGCCAAAAATTACTCTGGAAATGATCACCAAGTTTGGCTGGGAGATTTTATCACTCATGACATATTCTCCAGACTTGGTTGCTTTACATTTTTATCTATTTTGATCCCAACAGAATCACCTCGCTGCCACTTCACATCTCTTGAGAAAGCCGAAAAAACCTGAAAGACTTTATCACATTAATACAACTAGGTTCTTTTTCCATCTGAGTTTCAACATTTGCCTGAAAGGTGGTGATAATGTATAGAAACCGAGGGAGAATACTTCGAAGATTAAGTTTGTATTATTTTTTATTAGGCTCAGTTTCAGCAATAATGCATCAAATCTCAGTTTCTAGTGCAGCAATTCTCAATCTCTAGTGGGCAACACCCTCTCGGGGACTTTCACCTTGTCGTTGGTGAGAGGGCTTAGTAGACTTCAATATTCTGTGATCAATGCTGGCGGTAACGTAGCTACTGGTACGGCCACCTATGCTAGTAAGGTTTCGAAGAATGGAGTTGAAGCCAAGAAAGTCCACAACAGCGGCTACAAAGAGTGACGGTTTCTCATGCCTGGGCAGCTGAATACACTCAACGTGGTGATTTATTGGCCAACATCCTCTCATATGCGAAATATGAGAGGGGCTAATATCGTCTTTATGATAGGAAAAAGTAAAAAGAACATATTTATTGGCATACATTTGACAGTTATGAGTTAAATCGTATGGTATTGATCACCCGTTTTACTTATCAAGATGAGAAATGATCTACCCGGAAATTTCGTATGCAATATCTGAAGGACTTTGGTCGTGTGTTAGATTGCAGTTCAGTTGCTGTGTGCTACAATTTTATAGCGTGAAAATACATATTTCTAGTTAAAATACTCTAGAAACTGCTAAAAATGTTTAATATAGCAAAGGGTAGCGAACATGGGTGCGTTGAATATCAATAATATTTTCTCTCATAGCTGTAATATTTTTTGTTAATAAATCACCACGAGGATGTGTTGATATTTGTATCAAAAAAATCCATTTCTTTCTAGTTGTAAATTTTCATAAAGTCGGCAAAATCTATGGCGTAATAAAGTTTTGTCAGATTAAATTTTTTACTTCTAGTAGAACACCCACCCTATATTTTTGATGCTTTACGATTTCGTGAAAAACAGTAGGGATTTAATTATTCTTTTAGTTCTTACGTTAGGCCAAGGCCTGTCTACTGAACTATTTAATCTCGTTTCTATCTATTTCTCACCATCTTTTTGGTGGTCTCTTTGGTGTTCTGGACCTTTGTGGTTTACCATCTTTTGCTGCTCTTACTAATCTGTTTTTATTCTGAATATGTTTTTATGTGTTGGTTCCAATTTCTTTTTCGCATTTGTCCCCATCGTGCGATGTCCTGTATATTGCATTGTTGTCTGATGATATTTCTTTCGCGATATTGTCTTATGTTCTCTACTATGAATCTGAGGATTCCCATATCAGATTTTCAGTGCCTCTTTTGTCCTGTTGGTGTCTGCTCAGGTTTCAATGGCATAAGTCTTGTATATTCTAGTTTTGGATTCGGTTCTAAGCTGTTTGTTCCTGCATATTTTATCTTTTAGTGTTCCTGAGATAGTTGCTGCTTTTCCAGTATTTGGTTTATTTTGAGATTTAGCTTTTAAAACCTTTTTTTAATTATAAATTTTAATTACTTGTTTTATTTTGGCCAGTTTTCAATATTTAGGGAGTTCTGAAAATCTCTAACCAGAACATAACCTAAATATACAATGTTCTGGTTCTATGGCAGATATATTAAAATGCGCTAGTTAAATTGTGACAATGATTGCAGATACTTTATGGTAAAAACATTATCCCTGCAATATCTATTTCTTGAAAAAATATAGGGGTAATCCTTATTAATATGGGAGATGTATATATATATACTTTTAACTTAAATCAACGATGAAATATATTGTAACTATGTATGTTTCTCATGATCCAAAACTAATATCAGTTAGAATATGAAAATGGAAACAATAAAGGCTAGTTTCTAATGATTCTAGTGAAGTTAATTTAACCAAGAAATGCTCAACGTCATGGCACTAAGTAAAAATGCGGTAAATAAATTGTCGTTAGACTTATTACCTGTCAAAGCGTTAGTTTGTTTTTGCCAGCCGAACGGGGTTATCTGAATAATAATTTCGTGAACTCATCAGTCAGGCGGGGTTGTCAGCGAAAGCTCGTTTATTCAATCGAATCACGACAGTCGTTTAGTCACGTAGGTTAAAACACTTAGCGGTTTTTTAACAGTGTCAATGCTCAGCTTTTTGTTGACGTGAAGTGAACTGCTCCAACAATTACAAGATTTAATTAAAACTACGTTTGAGCGTTGTCTGCAGGGACTCATCTATCACTGAACTTGTCTCGTGGCGGCGAAATTCTTCTCGAATTTTGTTTGCATACCATTGCGCTTCTTTAACTATTCACCAGTATCGGAACTAGACCTTGTTCAAATATACAATACGATTACTTTATTTTTATTACTGCCAATCTTATAAAAGTTCGTGATTATTTTTGGATTAAAACTTCTTCTAAAAAAAACATATATTTTTTGAAATTTGATTTGACTAACAAGTCATTCGATTCCTTAAGATCAGAAAACAAAAAATATCCATATGGGGTGAGATCTTAGGATCCTTCGGCCTGAAGGGCATTCTATCTACAACCTGAATTCATTTTTTTCTTCTTCTTGTTGTAAGCTTCACGATATCCTGTATGTTGCACATTTTTCTTATGTTTGTTATTTGTTTCTCTGTCTGTTAGTATTAGCCCCAAGATGTTTTTTAGCATTTTCATTTCTAGTGTTGTTATTTTTTGTTTTGTTCTCTTCAAGTCTGCTCAACTTTCTTGCATTTTGTTGCTATGGTTCTGATTTTTCGTTTCACCTTTCGTTTTCATTCCTAAAATCTTTTGAAGAGATCAGTTAATTCAAAATATTTTCTAGGATTTTAATGATAATTGTATATATACACTGATAATACAGATAAACTTATTTCAGGTTGCTGCCAAATTGATTGTTATTTAATGCTTAGGTGTGTAATAACCGAAAAGGTTGTCCAAGAAGAGTGTCAGAACTTTAAAATGAAACATAATGAGTAACAAGTGCACAACCCGGTAATTTTTATTTTATCTTGCGAAACAAATAATGGCATTATGTTTTGAAAATAATGTCATTCAAATGTCTCCCCCCGGTTCCTGTCGAGGGATGCATTTTAGAGACCCGATTTTCCATTATGTTTTCCCACATATCGAGTGGTATATATTTAATGGTAGCCTGAATGTTTCGTTTAAGATTAAGAAGGGGTTTATTTCTGTAAACTAGACATGTAACATAACCCCACAAACATAATCCAAGGGCGTGAGATCGCATGATTTTGGTTGGACATTAGTATTTCGCGAAAAAACCCGCCCTGGACACCTTTCTTGTAATAAATCGATTGCTTGGCGAGATGTGTGATAAGTCCCACCGTCTTGAAAGAAAATATTATTTGTATCCAGATTTATCAGCTCAGGCCAAAGATATCTGTTAACCTATTTCGATAGCATTTAACAATTACGCGATTTGCATTATCGTCTTCATAAAAATAAGGTTCTGTCACTCCTTCAACCCAAAAACCACTCCAAACAATAGCATTCTGAGGATGAAGATGTCTGAATCACTTGAGAATTTTCAAAATACTGCAGGCATATTTATTCACAAACCTATTCAGCTGAAAATGCGTCTCGTCGGAATAAAAATTGCCATGGCGAATTCAAACAATGTATTGAATAGTATATGAATGACATTTACGTTTCAAACAGTGTTATCGTTATCAGGTTTGAAATTCTGACGAGAAGAGATGGCGCTGAAAAAATGGGTCGGTTCACAGCCTAATCTCTTATGCCATTTTGGTGCTACGACAGTACCTTTCAAAGCGTCATTGATGTTTAAATGATTTCGAGTTAGCGTTATATTTTTTCGTGTGGTAAAGATGTCGAGTTTCGAGCCAAATATAGAGCATTTGTGGCATGTACAGCTTTTCTTGTTCAGTCAAAAGAAAACAAATTCAATCAAAAGAAACGCGAGTGAAAACCGTCATATACCTGTTGAAACTTATGGTGACTGATGTCCGAACACAAGATGCTTGTGGGCGTTGGTCTAGATAATTCAAAAGTGGTGATATCGATATCAACAACAAAAAATGCCCAGGTGAACCGCAAAAATTTGAAGATGTCAAATTGCAAGTATTGTTGCAAACCCAACAACAAATGGCAGAAAGGTTAAATGTTGGTTGCCGAACTATTTGTGATCGTCTGGATACCATGAGAAAGATCTAGAAGGCAAGAAAATGGGTACCACATCAGTTGAACGACATATAGATGGAAAAGCGGCTTTCTCGGCATGAAAGAAATTCTTTTTTTTGCATCGGATCGTGACTGAAGACGAGAGATGGATATATTTCGAGAATCCAAAATGCAGGAAATCATGGGTTGACCCAGGACAACCATCAACATCGACCGCAAGACCGAATCGGTGTGGAAAGAAAGCTTCTGAGGCTTCTAAAATCAGGTGAAACAGTTAATACAGTTCGCTACCGTCAACAAATGATCAGTCTGAACCATGCATCGATTGAAAAGCGACCATTGAATAGCGACACCTCATCACACACAGCGAAAGCGGTCATAGGCAACATTTCTGCACTTGGCTGTAAACTCTTGCCCCACCCGCCGTATTCATCAGACTTGTCCCCTTCCGACTACGACTTGTTTTTATCGATGTCTCACGTACTTTCCATGAAACATTTCAACAATTACGGAGATGTCGAAAAATGGCTTGATGACTAGACCCTCTCAAAAGATGTACGATTTTTCTTGGAGGGCATCCACAAATTTTCAGAGAGATGGAAAAAATGTGCGGATGGCGATAGTGTATAGTTTGAGTAAACCACCTTTTACCTTTTATATTATCATGCAAGAAGCCCCTAGTATAAAATTAAGGGATATATTGTCCAACTGCTGTTTTATTTTCCTGTTTTGTTAAGTTACCTGTTAGTATTATTCAAATACAAGCATTAGTAAAGTATTTTCCAGTAAATTCCAGCTCGTAACCCATTAATCCTTCCATTTTTTTAATTTAAAAATATATTAAATCTTTTATTAATTTTCCAACCAATATTATGTCTCAAAATATGAAGAATAGTTAAATTAACAACACTCAAGAATCTCCAACCACAGGAAATACAGAAAAGTTTTTTTTTATCGAATTGGACTGACCAAAAAAAACTTACACATATCAGTAATTTTATTAATTTACTGAAATGACGATGTGAAGAGAAATAAAGGAAAATAGTAGCAGTAGAATTACAAGAAAAGTATCTTGACAGATATGGTTCGTTTCAGAAAAGGGAAAATATTGTTCTAATAACGAAGTGTATACTCGAGAGTCTACAAACAATATGTTATTTCATTATGTCTTTAATACCGGAGATATTCTAGACACATAACCCTTCCGAATAACAATCTAATTATATTGATTGAATGACAGGCGATTCATTAGATGTCACACTAGTACCTAAAGGGTTAGCAGATGTTCTTTCAATTCCAACTGTCTTTTCAGAAAATATATATGTGCCTTCGTCTATTAAATTATTTTCCTTTGGATATTTTTTTTCTGAAGCGTAAATATTTTTATATTTTTTTATTTCATTGACCAAAATGACATATGATTTGGTATTAAGGGTAAATAATATGATCTTAATGTTATTTCATAATTCATTCAAAAATATTAACGAGATAATTTTGTTCTGCTGCATTTTTTTTGTAATATTTGTGACACTTTTGGTTTGGCCGTTGGGTAGTGCAGATGTGTAAGTTTTATTATGGATAAATACAGACTAAAAGAACCCATTGATTGTTGTAATTTACATTAATGAAAAATCATTAAATTATTGCATTATTGAAAATATTATAATCGTCCGACAATTGGAAATTTGTCCATGCAGTTCACGCTGAATTTTGAGAAGTGGGGATTCAAGACCTGTTGTTCACAGATATTAATAAGCGATTAGAATACTGTAATGCCCACATCATAACACACTTCTATTAAATTGAAGCACAATTTCATTTGTGAAAATTTTCAATATTTGTTTTTCGACATTCAATATTCGCATTTTTCATGTAAAACTAATAATGAGCTAATAGATCATTTTTAATGGGGATTCTTGAAGGAAAAGGTTTACATAAATAAGCTCCAAATCTTAAAGCAACTTATGGACAACATCTGTGTGGAAATCGCTGCATTAATACCAGATATGACAAAAGTTATGGAAAATGCGTTAAAAAGGGCACAAAGTTGCAATGTTGTTAATGGCTCACGTTTGATTGAGAAAACTTTAAAAAATAATACAAAATTTAATGACGAAATAAATATGTTATAGAAAAAAATCTCTATTGCTTCTTTTAAACGTTATAAATAACAGGTAATAAATAAATAATAATACAAGTTTTTTAGTAGAACTTATACAAAAAAAGGTATCGCTGTGTATCTACTGGGGATGAAGGATGTGATATAATACATCATAATAGTTGCTGAGTTCTGGTTGGAGTGATAATACAGATAGGCATGGTTTTTGTAACATTGATAAGAATGCTCTTTTTGCGTTTCATTCACATAGTTATTAAAACACCTTTTCACAGAAATTGCCTAACACGTCCAAGTACCTGCTTCTCCTTTATATCACGGGGTCGTTGAAATTATTTGTACATGACTTTAGACTGGACAATGATGGAATTACCACAGTATCGTAGAGGCGCTATATCAACAGTATTCTACGAACCAGTAAGGGCAGGTTTATTGTTTTCTATAGTTTAGTTTGTTTCTGTCTCGTTTACAGTTTAGACAAGTGTTTAAGCCGATTTTATATAAAAAGGCAAGTTCTAATCTTCAATTTTGCAAAAATCCAGCGAACAAGTTTTGTTATATATGAAGAGGATTTTTTTGTTACTATAGGACAGTAGGGCAACAAAACAACACTATAGAAAGAAAGATTGGCCTCATAGAACTTTTTTTAAACTTGGTACCTCAAACATAAAATATGCCCCCTTGTATCCTAAAAAAGGTGCTTCTTCTGCCTCTCCATATTAAGCTTGTACTAATGAAAAACTGTGTCAAAGCCATGGACAAAGAATGCAATGCTTTCAAGTACCTAAAATGAATATTTCCTCAATTAAGTGTTTCAAAACTAAAAGAAGGCATATTTATTGGACCTCAAATAAGTAAGCTCTAGATGATTTCCGTTTTCAAGAAAAATTAAATGAATAGGAATTGGCAGCTTGGAAGTGTTTTGTAAGTGTAGTGAAATAATTTCTGGACAACAAGAAAGATGAAAACTATAAAAATCTCATAGATGAACTCTTGAAAGCCTATGAAATACAAGGGTGTCGCATGTCCTTAAAAATGAATTTTTTATATTCCTATTTGGATTTTTTCCGGGAAATATGGGGGCAGTTAGCGACAAACAAGGAGAGGGATGATCAGGATGATGGAAGCAAGATACCAGAGATGCTGGAACCCATCCTATGTTGGGCGATTATTGCTGGTTTTGAAAAAGAGATGATGTTATAGAACACAAGAGGGTAAAAAGTGAACGTTTTTGTCGCTAAATGATATCTCATGTAATGTATTTTTTATACACATAATCCTCAATAATATATTTGCATAAATTCAACACTTTTTACATTTTTATATTAAACAAATATTAGGTTCTAAAAATATGTCGTGTCCTTTTTCCCCCATCACCGAGCCCCGCTAACAAAAAAAATGTACGTGTTACAGTAATTAGCTTATCATTTTCATTTAGGACTACATAATACTTCATATACAGCTATTTTATCAATGTTACCTCAAAAAAATATTAAACCTTCTATGTTTTTGGATTTGAGGAATGTATATGTACAATATTTTGACCAACAATATAAAAAAAAATAACCTCACTAGTTTAGTGTTACAATATTTTTTCTAGTTATATACTTTGAAAAACAAAAAGACGATATATAAATCTCGCAATTTCTAGAAACTGAACAATGGCAAGATTATTGACGGAATGGCACATTAGTTGGCTTTCAAGAAAACGAGGGGTTTCTCAGTCGTATTAAGCACCGATAATTAAGTATTGATCTCTAATCTAGTACGTTACTCTAAGAAAGAGTGTCGAGCCAAGTCACACCATTCTTTTGTTCATCTCTTTTCCAATAGTTTGATCTTTCTCCGATACAAGTGGCAATAAAGGCCCATCAATCTTTATTCTGTCGTGCTTTGAAAATCTCGTTTTCCGATTTTTGACCTCTACACATGCTTTGGTTTCTAATGTTCGGGGGATTTAGAAGCTCGAAAATATATAATATATTCAGTTCAAGGTTTATATACTCACAAAGGTGATTGTATTTTTGAAAAGTAGTTAACTTTTCAGCAACCGTTCATGAATTTTAAGCTGAAACAGTTTTCGAAAGTAGATAATTTCGATATTTTTGTTATCATGGAAAAAAGCGAATTTCCTGTATTGACGAAAAACTACTTTTTGCATGGAAAAATTGCCGCTTAAACCGAAGAATTTATGATTTATGCATTTATTATGCAGCATCTTTTATATTTCATGGCTCTAAAATGGTTTATTCAATTTCGATGTGGTTGAACTAGTACGAGTGACGCTCCGCGCTCTGAACGCCCCTGAACTGAAGAAATAGTCAACAAAATTCACGATATTGTGTTGACTGATCGCACAATAAAGGTGAGAGAGATTGTTGATATTCTGCACGAACATTTGGGAATCAGAAAGCTGCATTAAGGTTAGATGCAGTGTTTCCTCACTGCGGACCAAAAACAGAATCGAGTGACCACTTCACATCTGTATTTAAATATGTATAAACGCGATCCAAAGGAGTGTCTGCAGCGATTCGTCACTGTTGATGAAATTTGGATTTATTACTATAAATCAGAAATGAATCAAAACAGTGGGCTCAATTCGGTGAATGTAACTTAAAGGAGGCGTGGATGCTTCCATCAGCGGGAAAGATCATGGCAACTGTTTTCTGGGATTCACATTTCACACTGGAATTAACTATTAGAAAAGAGAACAGACGAGCACAGGAAAGTAATATTTTTTATCATTGTTTACATTTCATGGCGAATTGATAAAAACGCTCTCATCATTTGGCGCAGAAAATAGTATTGTTTTTCCGCGACAAAGCAGTCATCCATTCGTCCGCCGTTGCAGCAGTGCTTATGGTTAATTTGCACTTTAAATTGATGCCGTGTCCGTCTTATTCTTCAGACTGTATTCCCCTCTCCAAGACGACTTGTTTCTCTTTCCAAACATCAATAAATATTTCACTGGACATCAACGATCACCGCCGAAATAGAGGACTGAAGAGGAAGTTCGACAAGTCGTCCCTTTTTAAGACAAAAAAGTTGTATGGTGAAATGTATCGAGCTAAATGATGTTTGAATATTGACACACTGGACCAAGTATAAAACTACCAGAATTGATAAACTGCAACGATGTTACCTTTCACTGCGATAACCCGATGCCCCATACGTCATTAACCGTCAGAAACTGTTAAATCTTTTCATATTTTCTACTTTCCAATGACATTATTGAGACGTACCTGAATCTAGTTTGAAGTTGGGGAAATGTTGAAATAATGTTCAATATGTAATTGACATTTGAATGTGTGTAACACGTGACTGAATGTGTTTAAGATAGTGTAAAATTGAACAAAATTTGTTTTTGAAAAGCATTAAAACTATAAGGTTTTAAAATGTTTTAAAAACTTCAGTTAATATTCATTTCAGCAAGGTGAGGACTGGGTCATTTGGGAAGGATTATTAAACGAAATTGAAACTTTATAATTGTTATATGGTGTAACGAACACACAGGTCAACAAATTAATTTTTTTAAGGTAACATTGATGAAAATAGGTGTATATGAAGTATTTTGTAGTCCTAAATCCGAAAATGGCAAACTAATTACTGTAACACCTCAGTTATTTGTTGCATGGGGCGAGTCGTGGGGAAAAAGCAGGAGACGACATATTTTTACTAATGTAATATTAATATTAAATAAATTTTATCTAATATTTATTTAATATAAATATGTAAAACGTGTTAAACCTATGCGAAGACATTACTGAGGGTTATGTGACCAAAAAATATATTACATGAGATGTCATACAGCAACAAAAACTTTCACTTTTTCCTCTCGCGTTCTGTAGCATCATCTCTTTTTAAAAACCAGCAGTATTACATAAATGGGTTCCAGCGTCCCTGCTATCTGAGTTTCATTTAAAAAATATATTTTTTAGGACATGCCACGCCATAGTTTTTCATAGGCTTTCAGGAGTTCATCTATGAGGTTTTTATATTTTTCATCTTTCTTGTTGCCCAGAAATCCTTTCACTACACTTACAAAACACTTCCAAGCTGCCAATTCCTTTTCGTTTACTTTTTCTTGAAAACGGAAATCACCTAGAAGCTTCCCTATTTGAGGCCTAATAAATATGTGCCTTCTTTTAGTTTTGCATCGCTTAATTGAGAAATTTTTTCTTTTAGGTACTTGAAACTGGACTTTGACCTCACTTTTTAAAATAAATCGGCATATATAACAACACTTATCCGCTGGATTTTTGCAAAATCGACGACTAGAACTTTTATATCAAATTTTATATATCAAATCGACTTGACTATGCTGTAAACGAGATAGAAACAAACTAAACTATAAAAAACAATAAAACTGCCCTTAAAGGTTCTTGAAGATGGAACGTGCTAGGTCATTTCTGTGAAAAGGTGTTTTAATAACTACCTAAATGAAACACAAAAACAGCATTCTCATCAATATTACAAAAATCATGTGGACCTGTGTTATTAATGTTATAATATATTATGTAATAATAAAACTTTATAAATTTTATTTTATTTTATACTTCAAAGATGTTTAAATTTCTATTAAAAAATAATAGAAGCAAACATATTAGTCATTATAATCTCAAAAGTTTTCTTAAATACAACATTACCCAACTATAGTTTTCTATTACCCTTCGCATGTGGCTAAGCTATACTTTAAGGCTGTCGTGTGGTAGATTTAGTAGACAATGGCGTGCCCCTTTGATTACCCTGACCCCCCTGTATTGTCCAAAAGCAGGTTTAAATTGTCTTTGTCTTATATTTTGCCATTATCTATTGTCTTTGTTAGATAGATGTTGCCTCTGCTCTGCTATTAATGTCGACAAAGATTTTCTTTCTCCATTACCATGAATTTTCGACGAAAGAAAGAAAGAAGAAAAAAATAACACTCCTCTTCTATAGTGAGTGTTACAAGTACAAGAGTTCCTTAAGGAAAGGGGTTGAAAATAATAAAAATTTTATATTCACCTGGGAGGAATAAAAGTGCTAATGTTACTGAAAATAGCTGCAGTGGATGGAGAGTTTCCAGTTCGCAATATTCTGTATTAATTTAATGCATATAGTTACAGTCCTTTGTAAGGAAAGTGTTAAATGAGATGAAACACTTACAGACAGCCCATTTTTGCTTTTTCTTAATCCATTAAAAACTCTTTGTAACTATTATTTTAGTACTTCTTAGCCATGCTAACTTATGTAAAACAAATCTGATCTAGTAAAATTTAATGTAGGTTTGTTGTGAGTTTTGAGTTTTCTGGAGTGGTTTACAAAAAAAATAAAACAAATTATCGAAATATTTTGAATGCTGTTAATCTGGATAACACTATATAATATGTTAACAGTCATTATAATAAATGGCATTAAAACCTTGAAAATGAGTTGTTTTAATCATACGGTATTAAAGATAAAAAAAGCAAATGTATTACACCGAAGAAATCGAGATAATTACGCAATTGGTGCAGATGTTATTTATCGATTCTGTTATTTAAGATACATCACATTTGATGGAAATATCCCAGGGCAAACGTAATTTAAGACAACCTGTAACGCTTCAGTAAATATCTCAACACTTAGTTGTTATAAGAATCTATTGCTTAATTCTTAGATGTTGTCAAGTGGCGTACATTTTATCTTCTAGTCCATTAAAGCAGCGTTATTGTTATTTTTGTAATTGGTATAGAAGTAAATTCTAGCTCTTGTTCAGGATATCGAAGAAATATTATATTTACAGTGAATTAAAAAAATATATCTGATATAAAATAATTTCATTTCATTTGACCGACAATTGAAATCAATTTTTGTCTAGCTGTCATTTCTGGACACAAAATTTCAAGTGTATGTCTTGTCTCGGTAAAGATTTATTATATATTATAGGTTGACGACGTTGTCCAATTTTCGTGCTCTTCCTCCAACTTTCTCTTTTCATTAATTGTTGTGAAGATACCTCTTGCTCATCACACATGATCTTCTTGCAACCACACAGTTTTAAGTGTATGTCTTGTCTCGTTAAAGATTTGGGTTGAGACGATCTTCGTGCATCCTATCCACGTGTCCGTATTCAGTAACTTGTCGTCTTTCTACGTCCTCATTTATTTTTTCTCTCTAGCTAATCATCTTTTTACTTTGGTCATTTTCTTTTCATTTGGTCTTTATCTAGCCTTGGCACTCTGCAATATCTTTGCAAAATGTCCATTTCTAGTGCTTGTATTCTTCTTTTAAATATATTCTTCTTACATATATCTAGGCGTATGAAGCAACGCAAGTAAAATTAACATCAATAAAACCAAAATTATGAATGTTCGTCGTAATTCATCCCCTCTCCACAACCAATAATATTTATGAAGCTGGCTCTTCACTTGAGTTTGAGGAATCTTTTAGCTACTTGGGTAGTTTTGTTAATTCTAAAGCAAATCCGCAACGAAATGAGCTGTGCTTCTAGAGCCTTTTGACATTTCATGACAAGATGGCCGTGTACCGAACGAAGTAAATATGGTCGCGTTCTCGAGAGCACGCAACAACGTCATCTGAGACAGATAATGGGGATCAGATGGTACCATAAAAAGTCAAATAAGGACGTTCTTAGGGGGCGAACTGTTTGCCGATGAAAGTTCTCGTGAGAAAAGGACACCTAAGTTTGATGGGGCATTTAGCCAGGCTAAACAAACCTAATCTAGAAAAGTGTTTTTTATAGGGTGAACTGACTTCAGGTAAACGTAGACAAGGAGGTCAGAAACTTTCTTACAACAATGCTTTCCATAAAATCTTAAAGAGCGTTAATGCCAGATATCAATGGGAGAGGGGTTCCAACAGAAACAAATGGAAACAACTAATTCATCAGTATCAAGGACCAAGGCCTAGAAACATATACATCCCGCTGTCTAGCCAGAATATCCGGTGTGATCGCATCATCTCATTTAGAATAGGTTTCTTCAGCCACAGAAGAGCGCACGCTTGCTAATCTTGAATGTTAAAAGAGCAAACTTGGATTCGAGTACTTGACTATAGATACATTCTTCTTTTGTCTGCTTCAGTCCATCTCCATGCTTGTGACCCATACAGAATTATAATCACTACTATGGTATTGCATATATTAAATTGGTGTTTTTTTGTTATTCTCTTTCTACATCATATTTCATTTAATTTACGTGTAACTCGTCTTGCTTGTACCATTCTTCGTCCAATTTCTTGTTCGGTTCTGCGAATTGTGTGAATTCTTACTATCAAATATTGATAGTGATCAAATTCTGATATTTTTTTATTGCTGTCAAAATTATAAAGTCTTCTGTTTCTTCTTTTATACACAAATATTTCGTTTTCAAAAAGTTCATTGTCGAATCTGTTCTTTCGTATTTTTCCTTAATTTTCTGGATTATATATTGGAGATCATGTTTATTTTGAGCTTTCAGTATCTGGTTGTTGCAAATTTGCAAATGCAAATTTGGTTAGCAAAACGCTCGTCGAGCAATCTAAAAATGATTTGGTGGTAAATCTCTTCGAGTTTAGTGTTTTACACCGAAGGTTTAAATAGAATAATTGATGAGTAGGAAACACTTTAAATACAATATTTCATTTATATTTATGTAGAGGAAGGTGGGGTAAGACGGGATTACAATATTCTATTTATTAAAATATAACCGTAGTGTTGTGTTAAAATTTAAAGTATTCAAACATTTCGATCGGGAAATGATGGAGTATCTCATCCCCATCTTACCACACACAATTTTTTTATCTACGTTTCTCATCTTTTACAGCATTGTGTTATTTTACTTTCAGGAAATGGTTACAAATTATAAAAGAAAAACAAATAGAGGCTAATGGACCGAAAAGGCAATAACACAGGCAATTCAAGACATGTTAGATGAAAAAAAAGGTTATTTATCAGCAAGCAAGTTTTACGGTGTTCCTCAAAATACTCTTGATCGCAAAGTGAAGCTTGTGAGGTAGAATGACAATCAAATTTGCAGAGTCAAAGTTCCTTTAGGCCCCATTCAAACTACTACATTCAAGAGGAAGAAGAAAAACTCGTTACCTTTTTAAAGCAGATGGAGAGTCGTTTGCTTGGTTTGACAATTTTGGCGCTACAAACGTTGACATATCAGTTAGTTGTCCGCAACAACAAATTCAATGAAGAAGAAGTCAAGAACAAGAATCGTCACCTTGATTTAAGTTTGAGGAAACTGGGAAATACTTCCGCAGCTCGAGATGCTGGTTTCAACAAGGTATGTGTAGGAAAAGTCTTTGAATTGTTAGAGAAAACACTTGATGAGTGTAAATTTACTCTCGACAAAATGTATAATTGTGACGAAACCGGGGTTTCTGTTGTACCCAAAACAAGATCAAAAGTGATTGCTACAACGGGGAAAAAACAAGTAGGAGCGTTGACGTCTGCTGAGCGAGACACAACTGTGACAGTTGAAATTGACTTTAATGCTGCAGATACTTACATGCATGAGATGTTCTGTTCACATCTATCCTTTTTGTGAAGACTGAATACTGGAGACTGTTACCCTTTCTTGCCGAACTGGCTCCATTGCACATGAATCAATAGCCGTGCATCGTTGAACCGCCCGATCATTGGAAAACATCGCTGCAATAAGATGAAGTGTAAGAGAAGATCCGAATTTATCTATTCCACGTCGTTCTCAGAAACTCAACCTTTCTCAGATGACTACGTGGATAATTTTGCAACATGATCTTCGTTGTAAGGCTTATAAAGTTCAATTAACTCAACAACTAAAGCCAGCTGATCATCATCTGCGACCAACATTCGCTAATTGGGCTTTAGAACAGTTGGAAGGCGACCGGCACTTCGAGGAAAGACAATCTTTTCCGACGAAAGGCACTTCTAACTTTATGGGTTTGTGAACAAACATATCTGCAGGATCTGGATCAATGAATATTCTCAAGTGATTCAGGAGATTCCTCTTCGTTTTCAGAAAGTCTCTGGTTATTGCGGTTTTTGGGCAGGAGTGATGGGAGCTTAGTTTTTTTGAAGACGATGACACCAATCTTAATGATAAACGCTGAAAAAACATACTAATACCTTTGACCCGAACTGATAAATGTGAATATGAATAATGCTTTCTTTCAATAAGACGGTTTGACTTGTCATATATCTCGTCAGATAATCAATTTATTGCAAGAAAAAATTCCTAAACGCGTTATAGCATGAAATGGTAACTCCAATTGACCACCAAGATTACACGATCTCACGCCCTTGGATTATTTTTTGTGATGTTATGTGAAATCTCTGGTTTATATAATAGAGTAATCAAAAATTGGGTTTCCAGAACCCATTCCACCAGACGAAACCCAGGGAGACAGTTGAACGACATTATTTTCAAAACATAATGCCATTGTTTGTTCTTCAGGATAAAATAAAAATTATCGTATTATCACTTGTAGTTATCATTGCAATTCATTTTCAAGTTTTTACACTCTTATTGGACAAACCTTTATTTTTAAGTTAATATTTCGCCAGACGAGGGCCTATAAATATTATAATGGTTCCTGAAAAAAAGAACAATTGAAATTTTCTGATCTTGTTTTATTTTTTTACGTTTAAAAACTTACATATTTTTTTGACTATCTATTCGAGATAAACAATATTAAACTGTGGAAATGAACAATGAACAAAATGGTAGACGTTGCATTCGAAAGTATTTATTTTAAAATGCATTCTTATATTCGGGCCATTCGTTCTAATAAGTCAATTAAAGTTGTAACGATCTTAGGGCCAAGGGTGTAGAAAATGTGTCTAATCTGTCATTTATCAAGCAAATTCCTGTTATGAAGCCAGGCATTTCTGCCGGCGACGAAATGAAATACGGCGTTTTGCGGTGCAGTTGAACAGCAGGGTTTTGCCGTGGGGGAATCCCAAAGGAATCTTATTGCTGCCGTTGGGCCACTATGATAAGCTGTCTAGGGTCGACAAATACAAGAATTGGCCACTTTTTCCTTGTTGACAGATGTACGTGGTTAATAGGTTGGAAAACTCTTGTCACTTTTTTTTATACGAAACTAGAAACAATTTTTCTGGTGTTGAATCCAATCAAATTTTATTGCTAGATTTAACACGGGTTGTCTTGTTAGCCTTTTAATATTCTTTTTCTGTTGGCCATTTTAAAATTAATAATAACATTAAAATAATAATAAAATTTAAATCAAACAATTTTATTTTGTAAACTTATGGCATAGTTAATGCATGTTAACGTTTTTAAGCGTCTTTCTTACTTTTGTATAGCATTAATAGAATTTTTAATTATTTTGTTTGCGACACTACTTTCTTTTTACCTATCAAGTGAAAAAAAAGTTGCGAAAGTTCAGGACATGATTTGTGCGGCGTTGGGAGATAACCTGCTTCGTGCAGTACTGGAAATTTGACTTAAATGAGGCAGGGCATCCTGGAACAGCCAAAAAATGGTGGAGGATGAAGAATTGGAAGAATTGCTGGAAGAAAATACTTGTCGTGTACTCCTAGACTTCGGGTCAGGAACTCGAAATAACACCGCAAGTCATTTCTTGTTGCTATGTTATTGGTTTCTATATTTAAGAAAATGAACTTCATCAAAATGCATAACATTGTGACTCATGACGAAAAATAAATCCTCTAAGATAATCCAAAGAGGCGAAAATCGTGGATTAATCTTGGTTAAGCATCAACTGGTACCGCAAAATCAAATATCCACACCAAAAAGATGATACATGGTAGAATCAGCTATACAGGTAGAATCAGCCGTGGTGCATGATAAGTTGTTCCAATCTGGTCAAACGGTCGCTGATGACAGTTATAATAAAATAAATGTCAAAAAGTAAAACAAATGTTAAAAAAGGTCCAGAATTAAGTTGAGTAATCTAATAATTCAATTAATATTGTACATAATCTCTAATTTTGCAGTAATGAAAATGAGCAAGAAAAAGTTCATATTCTGTATTGCGCTTGCCATAAGTTAAATAATCTTGCTAAAAAAGACTAAAGAAATACTTGTATTTTGAAGTTTGTTATATTTCTAGATGGTTGGATAATATTATAAAGATTCAGAAGCTAAAAACTTAGAAAATTATCGAAATAATGTTAAGAGAATATTGCTATTGGTCAGAGACTGAATATTCGTTATTAAAATATACATTTTTTAATTTGGGGAGTTTAGGAAAGATCTTTCGTTACCAAGGAACACATAAGCTGCAAAAGTTTGAACAATTTCCTGCCTGGCGACTTAATGAACACCATTTAGTAGTATAGTTTTTGTAGTAAAGTTTAAAATTTTTTATTATACTATTTGAATTAAGGTGAAATTCAATTAACTCAAGTTTATTAAGCTTTTTCTATTTTGTCCTGCAGTATGCTGCTTAGCGTTTTCCTGCAATAAAAAAATAGCTATTTCTGAACCAAAAATGATCAAAAACAGCTTTAACTGCACCTAAAATGACCAAAACAGGTCATTTGTTGTGCAGCTCCGCATACATTCAGTGGAATTAATCGAGGTTTGTGAACGGTTTGACTGTTGAACTAACTCAAAGTAAAATTCAACAACCTCAAATTTGCAAGCTTCCTGAAAAATCTGGTTCGATTTACGACAATTTTCACAGTTTATGGAATTCACGATCATGTTATAATTAATTATAATTTACAATTCAGCGCATAAAGTGCTGGTCATGTCGGTTTTAGTGTAATATGTCAAACATTAACTATTATTTTATTTAAACTAATTTAAATTAAATTAATATAAAATTTCTTAAAGTAATATTATGAAATACACATTCTTTTATTTAAGAGTGTATGTTGTCTTTCCACTACTGAATGTCTACATAGAGACGACGATGGCGAATAAAAAAACACTCTATAACAGCAATTTATAAAGCTATCAATAGTAAGCCTATCTGTTGGATGGATTCTTCACACCACTTAGGTGTAGAATTTCGAAGAGTAGATAATAAAATCGATGGTAATTATATAACAATTTATCACTGTTTTCAGGTCAACAATGCGTCGTTTTTCTATAAATTAATACAAAAGAAAACCGTTTGGTACCGCAGAGCGATCATTAATAGTACTTTCAGTGAGAACCTACATACTTGGTTACAAATACAATTGCAACATGTGCTCGAAATGTCATCAGTTTTTTTTCCTACATTATTCGAAAATCCTAACTATAAGTGTAGGTATTGTTCAGAGAAAGGTTAACATTCCTTATATACTCAAACAGCTTTCGAAAAAAAACAACAAAAAAGTAAATTAGGAAATTAAATATAGTGCAAATAAAAAAATTATTTCATTTAAGGTTATGGCCTTATTCTACATTATTACACTGTGGTGATAAATAATTCTTACTAAATCAAAATCAAATCTTAGTTTTCATCATTGATAAAAAAAAGTTAGCTTAACAAGGAAAAACCAAATTACAATTTTAAAACTTACTTTTCTCTGGCTTCTACATTTGTCTAAAAACCTGTGCCATTGAGGAAATTCTTGAAGTTTGGGGATAAGTGGAAATTAAAGGAGGCCAAATCTGGTGAATCGACTGATGCTCCAATAACTCGTAATACAATTTATTTGATCTGCAGTTTTTTCTTTGCAAATTGCGTCTTTATCAGAAATTCTGCTAGTTCAAAAGGCTAGTATAATGTACTCTGGTTAACGTTTTAGCTTTCACAAGGAAATCAGATATCAGCGTCTTTTTTTGCATTTCAAAAAAACTAATTCCAATAAACCCCCTGGCCGATGGAACCATTTTTACCTTTTTTAGTGTACTTATATCAACTTCTACCCAATGTTTCGAATATTTTTTCGATTCTAGTGTGGTAATAGATCCATATCTCATCTATATTTATTAAACGATGCATAATTGCCGTGTCATTCTTGTTGAAACTAAAAAAAAATGTATGGTTACTGTTTTGTTTAAAAATAATACAGAGCATGTCTATTTTGACTAGCTATATATTCAGTACATTGTGTCAATTCACCATGAAAAGAAACAGAATTCAGCAACGCGAAGAAATTGGAAGATAAAAGGCGACCCTCACTGGTGAAAATTACTAAGTGATTCACGAATTATCTCTTTGGTTTTTGGGATGAAACAGTGATAGAATTTTATTTTTTTGAAGATGGTGAAGGAAATCATGTTACTGTTAATGATGAACTCTATACAAATATGCTAGTAGAATCTCTTTGAGCTGAATTGATGTGTATATAAACAATGTTTTTGTTCAACAAGACGGTGCGACTTGTCACCCATTTTGCCAGCAATCGATTTATCGACAAGACAAGTTTCCTGAATACACTGTTTCGCGAAATGGTTATGTCAAATAGCCACCAAGATCATGCGATCTCACGCCCTTGGATTATTTCTTGTGGGGTTATGTGAAATCTCTGGTTTACAGAAATAAAACCCGAACATTTTTTGGCCTTAAAGGAAACATTCAGCCCACCATTGAAAAAATACTACTCGATTGGTTTTTTAGAAAGCATTCCACCAGACTAAATCAATGGAGGCCTTTGAGCGACATTATTTTCAAAATATTATGGCATTATTAAATATAAATTAGAAGATTATCATATGTAGTTGTCATTGTGCCTCATCTTAAAATATTGACGTTATTACTGGGCAACCCTTTATTTGTTCTATATTTTTCTTTCAGGATAACAGCAGGAATCAGGTGATATCTTGCCCATGTTTACTATATATTCAGTAAATTTGAGCTTTCCTTACTTCTTAAATCACTATATCGTTTTGCTTCGCACAAATTGGTATAATCAAAAGAATCTATGTAACAATAATAATCCATTCTTAACAATTTCAAAGGAGTTTTACTACGTATTCTGTGCAGAAGGGAAATTTGTCTACAAAGTCAAATTTCCATAATTTATATAATGAATTGAGTTCGATTATTGAATAAGATTATTGAATAAGAATTGAATAAGATTATTTTAGAAAATATTCGCTACATAATATATAACAATAATTTTTACACCTTCGGGTTTACCCACAAAAATTCGAGCAAAGCACCATTGAATCTGAAAAGTGTGTGGCAGTTTTTTTTTCTTTAGTACCTCTGTGATAACACTTATTTTTCCTTTTTGTAAGGACGCAGTTTTATAATGTTTTAAAATTCTTTGTGATACAACGGGATCTCTGCAATATTTAATTTGCTCTCTGAAACATTTTTTGGCACTGCAATTTACAATAAATTCGAGAAAAAACCTGGAATTTTATTAGTATTAAATGTTTTAATAACGTTTATTTATTTATATGTATATTATGTGATGTTTAGAAATTAACCAATGTCATTAACGAAATGAATACTATATGTTTTATGACGCAAGCAACTTCATCTACTCATTTGTTTTATTATATCAATAGCAACCTTTAAGTAACCGCCACGATGTATTACCGACTGGTATGTTAAAATCAATATATTTTAAGGAATTTTGTTAAGCTGTTTAATGACCCAGAACATAAATTATAATGCAATCTGGATTTATTTACACTAAACATACAATAATATTTATTGTTTAATTATTTCATTTTTTCCTTCTTTCCAGGATAAAGGAATATTTATAGGACGTGTATATAAAATATAATGAACATATCGATACATAAATTTGTCTTATAAAATGTATTTTACAAACTATAATACACGGTGATTATAATATATAGTGATATAATTAGTATAATTAAAATATTTGAAAGTGAGTGAGTTTGGAGATGAATTTTTTTAAAAATATATGTATATATAGAATGAAGGCCTCTTCAGTATGCCTCCCACTCGTGAGGTCCTGAGCATTTATCTGTCATTCAGGTCCAATATATTTGATAATTTCATCAGTGCATCGTACTTTCAGTCTTCTTCGTGACAGTTTGTGATCAAACGTTATCCACTCCAGGATTGCTTAAGACCACCTGTTGTCATATGCCTTGCTATATGACAACAACATATCAAATTTTTTTAAAAAATATATGTATATATAGAATGAAGGCCTCTTCAGTATGCCTCCCACTCGTGAGGTCCTGAGCATTTATCTGTCATTCGGGTCCAATATATTTGATAATTTCATCAGTGCATCGTACTTTCAGTCTTCTTCGTGACAGTTTGTGATCAAACGTTATCCACTCCAGGATTGCTTAAGACCACCTGTTGTCATATGCCTTGAAATGGACCACCTCCATTTCAATAGCCTCACTCTTTCAATAATGTCACATACTTTCGTTTGTTCTCGGATCTATGTGCAACTCTTTTTGTCCGTTTGGTAATGCTATTTTCTCTTCAGGCAAAGTGGGAGTTTGTTCTTAAACACTGTTGCCTTCCAACTGTTCCACCTCCCGGACTGTATCCCCCTTCATTGAAATTCTGTGTCCAAGATATATCTAGTGGATTCACAATATCCAAATCCCTAATAAAATAGAAATTATTCTGACCTCAGCAGATTTATTGTATATGGCCTGACTTTTTAATGTTTATTTTCAACCCAATGATTTTTCAGCCCTTTGCAGCTCTTGTATGTGTTTTTGCAGCTCCTCTAGGTCTTGCAGAAAGAAGAACGATCTCATCTGCAAAACTAATATGGCTTATGTAAACACCATTGATCTTTATTCCATCCTGTTTCCAATCTAGATTATAGAATACCTCTTCAAGACATGCTGACAAAAAAACAGGCGATAATGCGCCACTCTGACGTACACACGTTATGACGTTGTACATTAATTTTAGCTTCAAGATCATCAAAGTGAACTATCGCTGTAGCGTCATCGTACATTTTCTTCTCAGTAGCCATTTAACTTGTTTATTTTTCTTGTTTGTTCAATTAAAAGTTATTAAATAAAACCTAGAAGATGTCATCATCAAAATGATTATGTTTAAACGACCCGAACACTTTTTGTTACGTTTGTGAGGAGTATACAGTGAAAAAGTTTAGAAAACCTTTATCTGAATTTTTGCAAAATATGTATTTCGCTTATTTTAATTTAAAAATCAAACGCGTTGATAAACCATGGATTCCAAACAATGTTTGTAAAATGTGTAGTGAACATTTAAACCATTGGACGAATGGTAAATAGTGTGTGGTAAAAGAAGTGTATTGAAGTTTGGTGTGCATATGATTTGGAGGAAACCAAAAAATCACTACGATAACTGTTATTTTTGCTTATCCGGTTTGCTTATGCTTATCCCGACCTGGTGGCTGCTAAAGGACCTGTTTATCATTCAGAAGACGTCCCTGTTCCAACTTTTCGTGGCCTGTCTGATCTTTTGGATACAGAATGTAGTACATCCGAAGATAAGCAAGCTTGTCCTAGCGAAGAAAGTGATAATTTCGAAACTACGTAATCAAAACCCTTACCATTTACTCAAGACGCTTTAAATGACCTTATCAGAGACCTGGACTTTTTAAAAGAAAGATCAGAACTGTTGGTATCCATACACAAAAAGAGGAATTGACTTTCTCCAGGTTACATGTTATCCTACTCGAGAAACTGCTTCCTTTTCTTCAGAAAATGATGTTTTTGTAATGATGTCGATGGTCTTTTATCAAAAATGGGTTTCTTGAATTACCAGTCAAATGAATGAAGACTTTTTATAGACAGTTCCAAGCGGAGTTTGAAATGTGTTTTGCTACGTAATGGCAATAGTTCCCATTGCTCATTCCATTACCATGATCATAAGTGGGTTATATGCGTTGATTTAAAAATTGTAAGCTTTTATTATATTCTCTGTTTGTGGGATGGCAGAGCTAAAAGTGCGCATTGGAAAATATCATAAATACAGCGTTAGTTATTAAAAGGAAAATAATTTTGCCTCCATTGCATATAAAATTGGGACTAATGAAACAGTATGTCAAAACATTGGATAAAAATAGTTCCTGTTTTAATTACATATCGAGGAAATTACCTGGTTTGAGCAGGAAGAAACTTAAGGTTGGCATTTTCGATAGACTGCAAATTAGGTTTTGCTGAAAACAATTTCGTGCATTCAATTAATTATATAGAATCATTAGCCTGGTTTTCTTTCGTCAATGTAAAAAATTTCCGAAAGTTCGAAAATTATCGCAAATTGGCGCAAAACATGCTGGGAAATTTGAAAAAGCTTGGATGTAATATGAGCATTAAAGTTCATTACTTGTTCAATCATTTGGACACATTTCCAGACATCTTTGGCTCTTACAGTGAGGAACAAAGACAGCGATTTCATCAGGTCCTAAAAGATATGGAAGGAAAATGATGGCTGATTATTTCTGGACTATCATGCGTGAGTGAACTCACTGGAAGAAATCATGAAAAAGAAGCTTTCTCCATGCCCAATGATCGTATTTTTTCGATACCTATCATATCTCGAAAACTACACCTAGATTTCAAAAAAATATATGTGCCGTTAGATGCAGCATAACGAGTATATTACGAGTATATTCAAAACCCAAATCCACTGTATATGTGTTATGGCCTGTCGTTTTAAAAGCCAAGCACAGTTTCATGGTGTATTCGTTGTGACTTTCTATGACCTGCTATAGAACCTGGATGTGATCCATTATCCTGAATCCTGCTTGTTCTCTTGGTTGTGCGCCAATTAGCTTTTCTAATATTTTTTAGCTAATATCTTGGTCAAAACTTTGTACATTACTGATGTAGAAATACTGATAAAGAATTTCTGAAAAACAATGTCAAAGATAGTGGCATTGTGGTATCCAGAGGTGTTCATTGGCATAACATAATACTCCACATTTATTATAATACATTTTTAAGTTAAACAATACATCTGCGGCTCTCGCCGACTAATCGAGTATCGCTATCACAGGCTTTTCCAAAAGCTATACTGTTTGAGGTACCTGGTGTTATTTTGCTGAAACATAAGACTTGGACATGGAAATATGGCGTAACGTCGAGCTGCAATATTTCGGTCACTTAACAGGCTGCATTTAAACGCCTTTCTGGTTTGGTTTACTAGAAGTGACCTGTTACCCAAGCATATAACACTTATATCATAATTTCTGGAGTGCTAACGGTATGCCATTCTAACGCGAAAGTTAATTTTCGTCTTTCACCTCGAAAACTCTGACGCTTTTGCGTCCGTCGTGACCACCTAAACAAACTCTAGACTTAGCACTAAAGCAAATATAGTTCTGTTCCAGGTCCCGTTCATTCTAGCTCAGCACCACACACTTTAAGTAAAGTGTGTTGTGGTGCGCTGAAAGAGGAAGCAGTTAATAAAGAATCGTCTCCCAAAAAAGTCTTATCTCTATCTATATTTTTGTATAGCAAGAAGTTTAAGTTGCTGCTCGTCACGTTCTTGGATACTCCTAGGACCACCAGAGCCTCGTAATCGTGTATGACTTTGATTTTCAGACTATCTTGTCGACTATCTTGATCGACTCCCTATTTCACGCAAAATTAAACCCGTTTCTTTGAAGCTTGGTGAACGAGCTCGTGTTATTTTACCACCACAATACTAGTTGGCCTAATAGAATATGAAAAATACGTCATAATATGATAAAAATAATTATTTAACCCCTACTGTACAAATCTTCTACTCGAACCTGTGAAATACTAAGCTCAAATAGGTATGCTGCTAAACACCAAAACAGTTGTTTTTATATGTTAAAAACAAGTGATTTGGTATTTAGTAGTGATAAACCTCTTTGAGTTTAGTTTTACTTCTCCTGTGTTATATTTTTTTGTAATTGTTTATAGTAAACAAGCAAAAAGCATATCCGTTTTTGTGTTCAAAATGTGCCATAAACTGAGAATATTTTCAGTTGATTCAAATATATACTTTTTTTTATTCTTATTTTATAGTTGCACTTTTTTTTATTCCCCAGTCTTAATTATCCATATATATTTATTAATTTATTGTTAATTATTATCTATATGTAATAAACTGGTTAATTCATGTGTATATTTTTGAAAATCCTTTCGTATTAAATTGTTTTTCTAACTATTATGATTTATATTTTATATGCATTAGAACTTTTATAATATGTTTAAAGTATTAATGTAATCTAGAACTTTACTGTTGCAATTATTTGCATATTTTTTTATTGAAATTCTAATTACGCCTAATTAATATGATTAAGGATCATGAACGTGTAACATAACATGAGATGTATTGGTTATATTACTAATTAGAGCTTGTCCGTAGTAATTAATAAGGTCTTATTAAAATTTATGATACTTCAATAGAATCAGATTTATGGAACCAAAATATCAAGATAATTAATTGAAATTAAATTAAGGGTGTTTTAATTAAATTAAAATAAAAAATCACGTTTTTCTCATCCTATTAACGCTGCATGTAATTATACAATTGAAATAAATAGGGGTTAAAAAAATATTAATCTTTGCGAATTTTTTTCATCATTGATATCTAACAAAACAGAGGAATAAAAATATATGATCAGAAAATAAGGTAAGTTTTTAAATAAAACACAAAATTATTTACTTGTTCATCAAAATTAGTTTTGCCTTCTTAAAAGTTTTTCCCTTTCACTGAAATACACTTATTCCAACGTTTTTTTTTTTAATTGTCGAAACAGTTTTTATAGACGATTGGTTTTTGAATTGATTCTCTTGAATGGTTTGTATGATCGGTGTCCAAGAAGTGGTTTCTTCAATCGAAGGAACAGAAAAAAGTCATACTGTAACATATCTGGTAAATGTGGTGCTTGTGGAATCGTGTTTGTTTAATTTTTAGCAAAAAATTGACGAATTATTAAAGCGGTGTGTGATGGTACGCTATCGTGATGCAAGAACCAAACTGTTTTGCCATAAATCTGGACGTTTTGTCTCATTGGAGAATACTCAGTATATGATCCTTTATTTTCATAATGTGTTCATCATTGATTAAAGTGGAAAGTCTTCCTGAACAAGGTTCATCTGCAAGTGCTTCTCTCCCATTGTTTGTTAAAGTCCTTGAATCACTTGTAAGCATTTCTTTTTGACACAACCTCATCATCGTAACACTTGTACAAGCAAAATTTGAACATGTACAAAACAAAATTGTAACACACAGACGAAATTTAATGTAAATTTTTGCACAACAAATTTATTAAATTTAAAAATTATTTTTACACATGTACGGAGTTAACAGTTATAAAAAATGCTATAATTTCTAACTTAACAAGTGAAATGATATGAAACTTCTGTTATATATCAAGGACAGTCATACCAACTGAAAAAAAAACAAATTACTGTATCGTAATACGTGAAGGGCGCAACGTTTTAGAACAAATCACCTTTCTTTTCAATCGTAACAGTACATGATAAATTCGGAAAAACATTCATTTTGCAAGTACATATTTTTTGTTATATATTGTTACAAATCCCCTTTTGGGATTTGACGTTTGAAGTGTCATGCTGCAAAGTCACTTGGTTGCTTTCAATGCCAGTATAAGCGTTTTTCGGTCGAAAACATCGTAAAACGGATGTTGCTTTGATAGAGCCCATTAGAGTCTGGCCTGAATTTAGCAGCATGTAATGAACATCCTCTTACTATCCCACTGGACGCCCATTAAGCCTTTTTTGATATATATTGGACCTTGCTGTTGACATCTTCATCCTGAATCCATTGGTATTCGTTTTATAAGTTTAATATACTAAAATTTTATATATTATCAACACTTTCTTCTAGCACAACTGTTTATTTGATGTTTATTTTTAATTATTTGATTTGAAATGACAGAATGTATTAATATTAATACATAATAATACAATAATACATAATTATCCCTATATTATTTCAATCGTTCTAGAATTCTCTGAAGAGTAGAAGCATTACTGATACTGTTAAAAGAGATCTCGATTGTCTTTTGGCCGATAACCCTTAGATGTTTTACGAATACAGCGTAGTACAGTTAAACTTTGATGTAAAAATGAGAACTAATATTAGTATAAGGGTGGTTCGATAAGTTTTTGGCATGACACATATATAATGTAGGTATGACCAAATAACAATTATTTTTGTCAAGTATGATTTATTAGATGATGTGCTGCGAATATTCAGACACGTGTGTTTAGTTGCTTGCTTATGGCGATCAAATAGATCAAAATAATATGATATTTCCGGAAAAAAAATTAAAGTTCGACCTGTTATAATGTACTTTGTTTCAGGGACATACCCTAATGGACATACAAACAGAGTTACATTTCACTTTAAAGTATGCTTATTCTTCGTTTACGATGATAAAAAAAAATGGGCTATTGAAGTTAAAGATGGTCGTCCATTGATATACCCTGGATGCCCCAAAACTACCAACGACCAACAAAATCGTTACTAAAATCCACAATGTAATATTGAATGATCACCAACTGAAGGCGACCTTGTGACCGTGTCCACTATATTTTACACAATGTTTTGGATATGAAAAAGCTTTCCGCGCGATGGATGCCGCATTTGATAATAGTCAATCAAATACGTATTCGAATGAACAATTCTCAAGAGTGTTTAGACTTATTTAAAAGAGTTTCTTCGAACTATTATAACATTAGGTGGAACATAACTTCACCATTATGTGTCGGAAATGAAGCAGGTGAAGCTACGCCAAAGAAAGCGAAAACGGTTCCGTCTGCAGGAAAAGTCAAGGCTACGGTTTTCAGAGATTCTCTTGGTTCTCATAGACTATCTTCAAAGACAGGACCACCACTTGGTAGTATTACGTTTCACTACTTGACCAATGGATCAATTGAAGCATGCTATTCAGGCTAAAGTGCTCTTTCACGATGATAATGCGCCTGTATGCACGTCCCGTGCTGTTGCAGCAAAACTCATGATCTACTGATACTACTCATGATCTAATGATACTTTGCTGACGGTATTAAATAGTTGGAACGTTGGTCTAAATGGATTAAATTATAACCTGCATTGAAAATATCTCAAAAAACCTGAGGGTTTCACTATCAAGTCGAGAACTTTTCGAACGACCCTCGTATTAGTGCTATTTTACTGTTCCGATATTCTACACCATATCACTAAATAAGGGTAAAAAGTACGTGGAATTGTTAAATCGCATAAAACAAAACTTTACGGAAAAAAATCATACGTTTTCTAAATAAAATACCAATCATTTATTTACGTATTGTACGCATAAGTTTATTCCAAGCAATGATAATGTATTCGGCATTTCGCCGCTAATGCCGAAGACGATGGTTAAAATGTATTTGGTGCAAAATGACTTATCATGGCTACATAGCGCGTAGATTATGATGATCCGTTTTCTCCAGACTTAAATCCTTTGGATATATTCATGTTGTACAAGGAGCTTAGACAGGATATTTTGTCGGCAGAGATATATATTGCACTGCAAAATTTACATAGAGTTGTATTATCAATAATTAATTTAGTAACAGTTACTTAGCGCCATGCTCTATAATTAATTTCACATGCATATAATTGTGGTTATCAGAGTATATCGTCAATATAACTTTCATATTGATTAATCTGTCTTTTGAATAGCTGACCGCTGATAAATTCAAGCCAAAGAAAAATATCCTGTGAGAGCAAATGCCGCACCATTTGTGGTCTGACAAAACATTATCAAAGCAGAGCCATGCCTCAGCAAGGATCGTAAACCAGTAAGTATCGAGGAGGGCGTATAGGGGCGCTATATATTGCGGGGGTGGTTAATTGGTATGGCCCGGGCATTACTCACTCTGTGTAATTACCCCGAAGCAGCCGGGCGACATGTCCTCGCTCTCCAAAAGGAATCTCTTAGTCCCGCTTCATATCCGCTCCCGGCTACACGAAACTGCTTCTTCACGTCTAAACAGCAAACGGCTCCAGGCACTGGATACTCGATTTACTTTGCCGTTTCGTCGATCCAATTCTGATGTTGTCTTACGTGTTTGGTTTTCAATTATTGTTACATAAAGGATGTCATTTGCTTTTGATTCTCTCTAACGCTGTTAGCTGCACAATACCTACCCAATTCTAAGGTTAATTATTAATTAGACGGTGTTACGTTTTAGCCCATTATTAATATTAACGATATTGATTTAGGTCTAACTATTTCATATCTCTGTTATTAGATCTAGAATACTAATTGGAATATTATGTATGAAATCATTTTCGATTTATAAACCTTTGTCATATAGGGTATTTTTATATATAGCATAGAGTATGTCATAGTTGAGTATTTTTTTTAATCTTATTTGCTCTAAATGTATTATAATGCAACTCGTTTTCCGAAATTGATTAAGAAAATTGCCTTATGGGAGCATCAATCTTTCTGATAGTAAATATTTTTTGTTTATTTCAAAACAAGCTAAAAACATGGGTTTTGAAGAGTTTTTAATTTAAATTATATAGTCCTTTATATATTTATAACTCTTGTTCAACTCTGTTTCAACTTTATAATAATTCACCTATTAGATATAAGGTAGTGCAAAAGAAGATTTTCTAGATTAAATTGATATATCTTATATTTGGTTTAACATTTTTTTTTTCGTTTTATATTTCAAAATAACACAGGTCAACTAATTTAAACTTTTTTGAGGTAACATTGATGAAAATAGGTGTATATGAAGTATTTTGTAGTTTTAAATCCGAAAATGATAAGCTAATTTCTGTAACACGTGCAGTTTTTTGTTACAGGGGGTCGATGGTGGGGAAAAAAGGAGACGACAACATATTTTTACAATCTAATATTTATTTAATATAAAAATGTAAAAAATTATGTTGATAAAAAATATATTACATGAGATATATCATACAGCGACAAAAACTTTAAATTTTTCCTCTAGTGTTCTGTAGCATTATCTCTTTTTAAAGCTGCTCTTTTAAAGCTCTCTTTTCAGAGCTGTTAGATTTCCTTTCAAGCTCACAGTACACAAATTGGTGGCCAACACCAGACCAAGCTCCTTTCAAGTCCACAGTACGCAGACTGGATCTGTGGGTGAAGGCAGAAGACAAGACAGACCATGAGCAGCAAGATCTGCTGAAAACATCCAACGTGTTGGTGAGAGGGCCCAGGAAGCTCTCGATACATTCACTCGGCGAGGCTCTGCTCGAGTGTGAATAGAACGACGGTCTCTACAGCGTATTTTAAACCAGATCTCTAGATGCATTCATACAAAATCCAAAATTCATGCAAAAACTTAATCGTCATGATATCCACCATTGGCTAGAATTCAGATGTGCCTTCTTAAGTATCTCATGAAGTCCATTTTTACCGAAATGAGACAAAATTCATGTTATTGAGGTATATCAAAAATCTTCAATTGATTCATGAGAGACCTCTTCATAGTGGGAAAGTTACACTATGATTTGTTCAGTGTGACTGTGTGTGTCCACACAAATTGAACCTTTCTTTTTTGAAAATGAATAAGGATCAGCAAAAACCGCAAATACCGAGTGTTATGAAAAGTATGTGTCTGAAACAGAGGCTTTACATTAATAAACTTCAAACAGTAGAACAGCTTAACAGTTAAGAAACATTAACTAATGCGATGGAAGATGATCACTATGTAACAGACATTGTTTTTTAAAAACATCTGATTACAAATTGAAGAAACTGTACTGTAATTTACCAGTTTGCTAAAAAGTCTTTACTTTAAGGTCTTTTTTTATAGATTTTTAACGGGGTACCTACTTTTGCACCACCGTTCTAACTGTGAGCAGACCCGGTTAAATCATTCATTCTGCTTGATGGCAACATTTCAGATGGCTTCATCATTGTATCACACGGAAGGCATGGATGCATCCACCTTTGGTTGTAGTCGCGCTTTTAAGGTTGCTTGCTGTGACTCCTTACTGTGCTCCCGTGGCCTTTTATGGATGACAGTTTAAGAAATGTTGGCATTTTAGGAAAATAGAACATCAAATAAAAAGATAAAGCTGAACGATTAGAGGCGCATGAGGCTATTTAGCTACTGGATCTACAGCTTAACGTGGGTTCTGAACCATGGTCATCACCGACCGATAAACCCGGTCTGGCTCGCCTGCGGGCTATTAACTCTTGGTTTTGTGCTTAATGATAAATCTCTCAATAAGCATACCGACTGGGTGACTAACGTAGAATATCTCTCAGAAGACATCCGGCCTTACCCAGCTTCTAACTGGCGTGACTGGTAATTCCTTGTCGGATTTTTGTTAAAATGCAGTACGTAAGTCTGATCTCTTCTCGGAAGGTCAACCATCCAACTACTAACCGCAACAAGCAATGCTGCATTTCGACCTCCGAGTCAACGAATTGCACGAGATGCCAATCTTCCGGTTATATCACATAACAATGCAATATTCAAGATATCGTAAGATGTCAACGAGCATAAAGAAGAAATTGCAATCAATTAATTTCAAGAATGGACAACAACGTATTAGTGAGAGCAGTAAGAAATGGTGAACCATAAGGGTCCAGATCACCACAGATACCTACCAAAAAGATCGCGAGACAGTTCGACAACCATCTCACAGGAGGAAAAAGCCTAGTAAAACACAGGCCTTAGGGTAGCGTAAGAAGAAAAAGAAGAAGAATCCAACAGAATTAATGGAAATTAATTAATATTTTATGACTTGAACAATATACAAGGCAAGCATTTCCTAAGCTCCAACAGAAAATTATAAACCCTTAATAAGGTTGTGACCCTTCCATGTTTAATGATAAGAAAAGGCAACAAGAAAGTGAAATTGTCGACAAAAAATCAAATTATATTTGTCCAAGTTATTCGCGGGGTAAAACAACAAAATGTTGGGCGGGACCCGATATAATTCATAACATAGAGCTGCTCTTGACGTAAAGAAAAACAGAGTTGAGGCAAAATCTTTAATAACAGGGTATTAGAGCTAGGAGTCGAATTAATTTCCGCAGCTGACATTTTAAATAAGTTATGTGCCTGTCATCGTATATTTTTATAAAGCCTGTTTAAATTTTCCACCGGTTACGACCGATATAAAGCCGCACCCCAGCGTGTGCGGAGTCAACTTTTAAAAATTTTCACTCGGGGTTCGGTTTGATAAATGGCCACTCTACCATGCCAGAAAAGTGTCACACACAAAATTACCTAAACGTTCTTGCTTCACTTCATCTTTCTCCCCTTATTGAAAAAAATACATATTTATTTTTCAGCTCCATATAATATTTTCTTTAAAACATACCATCTTTTATTATAATATTATGTTATTAAGATTTTATATTATATTACGTTCACGTTTAGTTAAAAATTACAGATTTTTTTATAACTCATATAATTTATTTTCTGTTCCCTGAATAAAATATTCAGTTTTAGAAAGAAGAATCATCTGTAAGTAACTCTAAGCAGTTCATTGAGAAAAGTTTGAACTGAATAAAAGGGATGTTAGATTTCAGGTCCTTCAGTTTTTAATATCGTTATTATTATGGTCCAACATCACTTTTTTCTCTTAAGAAGTGTTTTCTATTTATTCAAATTTAATAATTGGTAGCATGCTTTACGTTAAGATTATTACATTAAGATTTACATCTTTACATTAAGATTATTTCATTCATTTATTGAATACTTTCCTTAAGAGGAAATTGGTCTGGTATAGGTTTTTTAATATTAATCATACATTTTGACTTGTTGTATCGGGTTGTCTGGAAAGTGGGTAGGGATTTTTTAAGAGAAAGAGACACGCAAATAGTTTATGTAAAGCGACATCTACAAATCCGTCGAAGTCACTCCGCCGTCCGCTCAGAGAATTTGTTTGTGACTTAACAAAAATTTTGTTATCACTGGACTTCTTTTTATGATTTCGGTAAGTTTTTGACGATTATACTTGCTTCTTTGAAATTAAACTACAAAAGAAAGATTGATTGGCAATCATGGAGCCAAAAATCAATGGATGAATTTATTAAAGCTGTGAAAGAAAATAAAATGGGATGGCTTTTAGCTTCAAAAATGTTCGGTGTTCCACAGGCTACTTTGCGACGTCACGCATTGGGTTTGAATAAAATATTAACACCTAATATTAAAGGTTCAGGTCAAGGAAAAAGAAAACCTAAGAATCGTAATTCGTGTTTGCTATTGACTTCAACTCGTAGTATGGAAGAAATTAAAGCTCGTCAGTCAATTAAAAATCCCACTGAAACAAGAAGACGCAAAGTAGTTAAGGCTCTTTTTGTCCATAATAATATGTAAATAAACATTACTAATCCAATCCGGATTTTTGTTTGCAAGCGTTACAAGAGCGACTAATGGAAAATCCCGACGAATTTTCCGGCAAACCCTGGCAATTCCGGAACTTTCCGGCAATTATCGCAGGTGAATTTTACTAGGCTAATTGAAAAGTTAGCGGAGCGACACCTATAGAACAGTAAAAAAACTATATAATTTACTACATTTTGAAGTTTCATCCTTCATATTAACATATCTGAAGTTTCAAGTCAATCTATCAATTTATTTGTACAAAAACAATATCTTATAAGTTAACGTATCAGGGTTATTTTTTAAAAAAGGAAAACATTGAAAATCGTGCAGTGATTTAATCCTTTGTAAAAAAAGGTTTCAAGGCAATGGAAATTTATAGTGAAGTGGTAAATGTATTAGGGGCGTCTGCTCCTTCAAAAACAATGGTTTGTGAATGGGCAACATGGTCGTACATGCCTGGATGATGATCCTCGTTCTGGATGTCCAATAAGCCCAACTACTGAACAAACTACTGAACAAATAATTAATTCTATACATGATATGATTATGGATGACAGACAATTGACTTTGAGTGAAATTGCTAAGGCCATGGACATTTCAGCTGAATGGTTGTTTCATATTTTGAAAAAGGAATTGGGCTTGGGAAAGTTATGTGCAAGATGGGTGCTGCATTTGTTAAATTCTAATTAGAAACGACTTCGAGTAAAACTTTCTAACCCACCTTTGGATTTTTTTCGAAAAAATAAAATACATTTCAAACGTCGTTTTGTAACTATGGATGAGGCTTGGGTTTACCACTATGATCCTGAACTGTGACAACAAACTGAGCTTTGTTGTCAAAGTTCTGAGGAGTGGACTCAGAGTGGACTCTGAGGAGTGGACTGAGCCCGGTTGTAAAGCTCCGAAGCAGCCAAAGTGGTCAAAATCGACCAAAAAGGTTATGGCATCAAGTTTTTGCGATGCAAAAGGCATTTTGTTAATTAATTACCTTCAAACCGGTAAAACAATAACAGGACAGTGTTACTCAAACCTTTTGGATTAATTATATAGCAAAAATTCGTGAGAAAAAAACAGGTTTAGCCAAGAGAAAATCATTTTTCATCAAGACAATGTATCGGCTTAGAGAGATGTACTTATAATGACCAAATTAAAGGAGTTACACTACGAATTGTTAGAGCATGCACCATATTCACCAGATGTGCCCCCCCCCCCCCCCCCTCTGACTTTCATCTGTTCCGAAACCTCAAAAAATTCCTACGTGGCATGAAGAAGTTATAGCAGCCGTAGAAAATCCCTTCAGAGATAGAATAAATGAATTTGAGAAGCGCTGGAAGAAAATGTATTAAGCTTAATGTTAAGCTGGATTTTTCAACTATAAACTTGTTTTATTATTTCCGCTCTGCGAACTTTTCAATTAGCCTTGTATATATACATATTTTTAATTTAAACTTGAAATAATAGTGTTTATAAAAATATTTTTTATAAGGTTTTTACTTCCAGAAGTTTTGAAACTATTCTGTTCTGTTGTATAATTTTATGCGACGCTCTAATTTGATTGCTAATTTCATAAATAATGTTTGAGAAGATGCCATTAAGGCAAGTAATATAATAAAATTTAAACTCTATCGTCATTGATATTGTTATGTTAGGCACGCCCGTGAATTTGGTGTAGGTTAATGTTAGCGATCTAATTTCTTCGCTCAATTACCCAATTACTATATCGCAAGTGACATTTACTGTTATTAAATGCCACATCAGCGACCGCCCGATATGGTCCAAGTGACAGCATCCAAGAGACAAGAAGTCCGCCAGCTCAGCCAGGCATTCCAAGTTGACATCTGACAGCTGAGGGGCTGTTATATTGTCTGAAAGTGGACGGACACCGCTTGATAAACCGAAATGATTACTCGCCGTTTCCTTCTAAACGTCAGCACGGTGCGTACTTAGAGGCTTTATTAAAATTAATACAGAGCGTTGTATTTAACCTGTGAAATGGTATTTAATTATTTTTGCTATAATTAGTAATATATATATATATATATATATATATATATATATATATATATATATATATATATATATATATATATATATATAGATAGATATATATATATATATATATATATATATATATATATATATATATATATATATATATATATATATATATATATATATATATATATATATATATATATATATATATATATATATATATATATATATATATATATATATATATATATATATATATATATATATATATATATATATATATATATATATATATATATATATATATATATATATATATATATATATATATATATATATATATATATATATATATATATATATATATATATATATCATCATCATCATCATCATCATCACTTTGCCTGAAAAGAAAAGTATTCGATCAGTGCGTTCTACCCGTTATGACATACGGAAGTGAAACCTGGACACTCACATCGCAATCAATTCAAAAACTTCGGGTGGCACAGAGGGGAATGGAAAGATGTATGCTTGGCATTACAAGACGAGATAGAAAGTCCTGCGCATGGATCAGGGAACAAACAAAAGTCTGTGACATCATTGGAAGAGTAAAACAGTTGAAATGGAGATGGGCAGGCCATATAGCGAGGCGATGGGACGACAGATGGACCAAGGCAATCCTGGAGTGGATACCGCTTGATCGCAAACGTCCGCGAAGAAGACCGAAAGCACGATGGATTGATGACATCGTTAAGTATATTGGACCCGAGTGGCAGAGGAGAGCCCAGGACCGTGAAGGTTGGAAGCATGCTGAAGAGGCCTTCATCCTGCAGTGGATCGATACGGGCTGATGATGATGATGATGATATATATATATATATATATATATATATATATATATATATATATATCTATCTATATATATATATATATATATATATATATATATATATATATATATATATATATATATAGATATATATATATATATATATATATATATATATATATATATATATATATATATATATATATATATATATATCTATCTATATATATATATATATATATATATATATATATATATATATATATATATATATATATATATATCTATCTATATATATATATATATATATATATATATATATATATATATATATATATATATATATATATATATATATATATATATATACATTGTGTCACATTTAAGATGAAGTCACCCCCATATTTTCGGTATCGGTATGTTTCTGTACTCCTTCAAGTACAGATTTGAATTTTTGCACAGTCATACAGGTTGATGGGTCGCATTTTTTAAGGTACTCAACTAAAATCAGAACTTTAAATTCATCCTACTACGAATTCACAAACAGGGTCAATTCTCGATATTTTGCTTCGCGTTAGAGATATCGAAGAAGAGTTATTAGAAAAAGTTGTTCAGAATATTATTTTAACCCCACATACGGAGTTTCATGACAAAATTCGCATTTTTCATTTTTGTATTATTTTGATTTTATAATTAGTGTACCATGGAAAGTAATAATTTGATACTACTGTTAAATGTTAGTCAGATTAAACTTTGAGTTTATTGCGTTAAGGTCTAATCAGTCATCACAGAATTGAAATGCCATTGACTTTAATAAAAAAAATCGAAATAATCCGGTTGATTAGTGATCTTGCTCCTAGTAGCAGAGAAGTTGTTGCAGAGTTTAACATGAGACATCCCCAGTGTGTTCCCGTTACTTAGGTCAACCTCGTCGAATAGACCCGCATCCTGAGGATAACGATATATTGGCGGCAAATTAAGCAAATCCATGCATAAGCCTTTGAGATTTATCGTCCCAACTAGATATTAGCAAGGATAAAATCAGAAAATATTTCGTTCGTCACAAAATCAAGCCTTATAAACCGAAGTTCTCACATACATTGAAAGAAAGTTATGATAATAAAATATTAGACTATTGTTATTAGGTCCAAGGTAATTTTTTAAGACATTTGCTGAAGAAAATTATATTTACTGATGAGGTGACTGTATTCACCACTAATGGGGTTGTTTCTTTCTCTGCGTCTCAAAACTATAGATAGTAGGCCATAGGTAATCCTCTCTGGGTTATAAATTGTGAATGTCTGGTGTGGGGTTTTAGAAAACCGAATAATTGGTCCTATTTCTTTAATGTAAAATTGAATGCTGGTCGTTTAGTTAATTTCTTCGATGGGGAATTTTGGGATGCAATTGAAAATATTTCTCTTAATATGCGACGGTGTATGCATTTGCAGCTAGATGGTGCATCCATCCACAATTCAAGGATTGTTCGTCAACGGCTGAACCAAAAATTTCCTATGCGTTGAATAGGAAGAAATAGTGAATAGGAAGAAATTGATCTAATAGAGGAAGAATAGTTGAATAGGAATAGAAATGTCAAGTTTTTACTTTCCATGGCACACTAATTATCAAATTAAAAAATAACCTTGTAATAATTTTGTGTCAATTTCATTGGCTCACTGTGCAAATGCAACAACTGCGAGGGGTGTGGAGCGCATGTCAATCGATAGCCCCGCGTTTAAGAAATTGGTAGGTATGGCTCGTTCCTCGGGAGTAGACCGTGTGTTGTGTGTGAGAGAATTTTACAAAAACATTGATTTGATGCTCATTTTCATTTCAGCGGTCATGTATATAAGCAGAATTGTCATTACTGGAGTTTAACGAATCCAAAACATAAGCATCACATTAAAAACCCCTATATTCGCCCAAAGTCAATGTGGAATGCGCGGCAAGGGATGCGCAATTACCGTCCATTCAGAACGTTATGTGAAAATGTTGGACAATTTTGGTACCTAAACTGCAAAACTTTGCTGGTTATAATCAAAGAATATGGTTTCAGCAGGACGGAGCAACATCACACAGTTCCACACGTCTCTGCCACAAGTTCGTGAAATTTTCCCAAACAAATTGATCTTCAGAAGAGGTGACACAAATTCGCCTTCATGTAGTCCTGATTTGAGCCCTATGGACTTTTTCTGGTGGGGCTATCTAAAATCTAAAGTGTATGTCAATAAACCGGGTTCTTTGGTAGAGTTAAAAGAAAATATCCGACACGAAATGGCAGCTATTCTAGAGTTATGTGCCGAGCCGTGTTATGGAATTTTGCTATTTGTTTTGATGAGTGCCGTGAGCGTGAAGGTTTACATTTGGATAAGATTGTTTTTAAAAATCAATTTCCTAAAATGTGTATTTCAATAATTAATAAAGGATTTTTTGATGGACGTCTTTCTTTTATTTATATCGCTATATCAAAAAGAAACCTTCTTTTGGAACACCTTGTATAAAGACAAAATAAACATGTTATAGAAAAGAAAATTCTGTCTTGTTTCTTTTAAAAGTTACAAATAATTAAAATTATAGCGTGACACTTGCTCCACTTTTTAGTACAATATTTTTATGGGAGTCTATCGACTCTTGGATTTCGAAAACATTTCTACTAGACAGGAGATGATTTAATATTCCTCTGATGATGCTAAAATAGTTAGCGAAACGTGCGTCGAGCAGTTCAAAAAAGTGTTGGTTGGTTAGGTAGTTGGTTAGTTAGGGAACTGAATGGTTCACAACCTTTTGTTTGCTAGAAGCATTTGAGGATATATGAAAAACAACCAGCGACTCGGGATCATTCTTCACCATGACAACGCGAGCTTCCACTCATAAGACCGAACAACTCAATATTTGACCGGTCAAAACATCGAATTGATGTGTCATCCGCCATACAGTCCTGATTTGGTACCCAATAATTTCTTTTTGTTTCCGTCCATGAAGAATAAATTACGTGGTTTATGATTTTCGACGCCAGAAGAAACGGTTGATAAAAATGCATATTTTGGAGATATCTCAATCGGAATGGAAAAAGTACTATGAAAATTGGTTCAAACGTATGCAAAAGTGTATCGATCATCGCGGATAATATTTAAAAAAAAATAAAACTATTTTCAATGATAAATATTTGTTTTTATTTATTATTTCGGACACATATATAGCAGACCTCGTAATGTCAACTGGTCACCAAGATCATGCTATCTTACGCCCTTGGACTAACATTCAGGTATCATTTAAAATATACCACGTGATATGTGTGAAAGAGTAGTCGAAAATTGGGTTTCCAGAATGCAATCCACCAGACGAAGCCGAAGAAGACATTTAAACGACATTACATCCATAACAAAATGCCATTATTTGTTCTTAAAAATAAAATAAAAATTACCGGACTATCATTTGAAGTGTTACTTATTGAACACGCTTTTATAATTATCAGTTAGTTGATAAATAATTGTTAATTTTCACTAAATATGTACTTAGTTTATTAAATGTTATTTTCTTTTTATGTGTGGTGTTTTGTGTGTTGGTTTACCCTAACAAAAAAAAACGCATGCCATTTTATTTAGTCCAGCTTTGAAAGAAACTTCCTAAAAGCTAGACTGTCTGTCACTGTCAAAACTCCGGCTGAGTAATTTAGGGTTCCCTATGTAATTAGGCGGGTGTGTGTTTCGAAAAAAGCGGCAAAGGCCAATAATTCGCCAAACAGCAACGAATTGGGAGAGGGACCGAATGAAAATAAAGTGAGCATAGCGTTGCGATACGAATCTAGAACGTAAAAAGGTCAAAAGAGCACATGTTTTCAATCCGGCTGGATTTCGACTTTTCAATGGGCCGCTGAAAACCAAATATTTCAATTAGGTAAATGGACACCAGAGTCAAATTTAACGGGCACGTATCTGCTTATATATTAGCCTCGTGAATCTTTGAGAAAAACAACCCGTATATCTTAATCCTTTTAACATTACATTGAAAAAATATATATGTTCATTTCCATCATTCCTATTTAATTAAATAAATTACCGTAAACAGTAGCCAAGTATTTCAATCTGTTTGTAGAGGAAATAATTTACTGTCTCTATATTTCGAGTTTTATATGTAGATCAGTGCAAAATTCTCTACAATCGAGCAATTCTGATGATTTAAATGTTTAGTTAATATCATATTATTATGTTTTTGTGGTACTTAGTTATTCATTATTTAAAAAGCTTATACCTGGAGGTTATTCCTCGAAATATAGGCCGTTGTTTTCGATGACCTCAATCTTTGAGCCATTCCTCTTCAGTACGAATTGAGCCATTCCTCTTCTCACGATGAATCTGGAGACGAAAAACTCTACGCAGCCGGTTTTTCGCCTTTTCTTCTTAATTTTTTTCCTTGCAAAAAGTGAGTCATGGACCCGAACAAGTGGTAATCTGACGGAGCGAGATTGGGACTGTAGGACTGTAAGCTAGGTGAGAGAGAAGTTCAATTCCAATTCGTCAATGTTTAAGGAGCTCAGAAATTTGTGGTCTTGTGTTGTCTTGTTGAAGGGGGGCTTTTTTACGTTTAAGCCCGTAACTCTATTCCTCTTCGGTACCACGATAAACAGTCAGTTTTTACCTATTTTTTAGTTTTAATTGTTTTCCTTGCAAAAAGTGAGCCATGGGCCCGAACAAGTGGTAATCCGACGGAGCGAGGTTAGGACTCTAGAACTGTACGCTGGGTGAGGGAGAAGTTCAAAGTCCAATTCGTTAATTTTTGAGGTGGTCAGAAGTGTGTGGTTTTGCGTTGTCTTGTTCCAGAGGGACTTTTTTTACGTTTGGCCAAAGCTGAATATTTTTCGACCAGAACGGCATATACTCTCTCAAGTTCAGCTGAGTATAGTTCTAAATTTATGGCCCCACCATAAGGAACCAACTGAACTTCTTCATCAGGAACACTCATCTCCCCCTCTCATTCATTTCCCAATCCATGGTCTCCATCGCTGTATTAGATAATCGAAACAGGGTATTTAGCAAAACTCCACTTAAGTTGCTCTTTTAAAACATCCTTAACTGTATTACGTTATTTGGTTTCCGGTCTGATAATTTTACTCCTTACATAACTCTCTCCATTGTTAGTAGTGTCTTTGCTATTTTGCCCCTGTTAGTCTTCGTAATTAGCCCATCCTATTGCTTTGCAGTTTTTAAGAGGCTGAGTTAAAAGGTGTGTAAATGAGTAAAAAGTAAATAAGTAAAATAATGAGCCTGGTCACTTAGCATTAGATCTGGAAACAAACGAAGTGCCAAAGTCTACTACTACGGCCAAAAAAGCTGATTTGTGTTTTTCGATAGCCTGTGGATTATCCATAAGAAAGTTTTGCTTTAATGCCAAACGGCAAATCAGCATTTTTTCCAAGAAGTTCTTGAAAGACTTCGTGTCATTCGTGTGATACCGAACATTAAGAACATCTAGATGCTGGATCACGACAATACGCCTTGCTACACAGCGATTTTAATTAACGTGTTTTTGGCAGGTAAAAAATGACAGTAGCTCCGCAGCTCCCTTATTCACTGGACTAGAGTTCTTGTGACTTTTTCTTTTCTTCAAGATTATAAAATCTCTCCTCACAAGGAGGTCATTTTGAGATGCTGGAGAACATTGACCGTAACCAACCAGTCATTTTAGTATCTGAGTTCCAGCACTGGTATGAAGATTTTACAAACCGTTTCCAGTACTGTGTATCTTCCCAAGGCAACTACTTTAAAGGAGACAATGTAAAATAATAATTTCAACTAAATAAAAAGATTATTAAAAATTAGTCTTATTACTTTATACACCTTGTACATACACTTTGTGCACCTTGTACATCTAAAATCGTCCGTATTCGTCATTATCTTTATTTTGCTAATAATCATAGTGAGACTTACTTTTTCAAAAAAAGATGGGTATAGAAATATATTTGCGGATTTCAACTAATATTTCGTTATACCAATGGCAAAATTGTTAAGAGCAGTGAAACAGTAACTCTCATATATTTGTTTGAATAACTAAATTTTTCGGTTAAGGTTTTTCAGGCTCAATTAAAATTTAATATTGGGTGGCAAAGGTCACAAAACAACCGTTACATTGCAGGTTATAGAAACAACTGTTACTGGCAATTGTGCATGATCGGTAGTACTCCAAATATAATATTTGAAATATAAAATTGTGTTCGTTATGAGTAAACTATAAATTATTTGAATTGATAATGCTCAGAATAATTATTTTTTGCTTACTAATTCAAAGGTTAAAAATGATAATTGAAGAATAGAATCTTTTTAGATATACGTAATAAAAAAAAACAGCACATACAATTATTATTGATTATATGGACGCCACATCATTGGTAAATACTTTAAAGTCTTTATTGTTTTTTAAATATAAAAACCTCAGTTTTCCAAGTTGATATTCGCCATAAATTTGAGTCATGCATGTGATTATGTCAATCTTCTTAAAGCTTCCGTCCAAATGGGGAAATTGTCTAATTTCCGGTATGCATGCAGTTTAGAATTTATTTGCATGATTTCTACCAGGAAAAATTTTACTAACAAGCTATTACTTTTATATTAAAATAAAAGAATTACTTATTTTGCAATTGAATTTTTCGAATTCTTTTACATGGTAGAGATCAAAAAATAGCTTCTTTTTGTTTTAATATTGTCGATATATATTTATTATCATGAATATATTACGCTAATCAAAACCTTTCTAGTGTTAAGCTATAGACAGAACGGTTAACCAGAAAAAAAACTAGTCACCATTTCTCTTGTAAACACAAGTTTCATTTTGTTAAGTTATTAGGTCCTCACCTAATAACAAGCATAGGTACTCTTTTTAGTTCATGAATGTTTTATTTCTAAGTCAAACATTTTCTGTTTTGGAAAATTAGGTATTTTGTCACATATTTTAGAAAATTTTGGAAAACTATCTTGAGCAAAATTGGGAAATATTTTTTTGGGAAATATTTTTTATCAGTTTTGCATGAGTTAAAAAACCAGATATCTCCTCCAATAAGCCTAATTTTGGTAGTGTGCTTACTGTAATGATTTAGTTCCGCTGATCGTGAAGAATCATTTGCTGATGATGTTAACACGGTTAGCAAAATACCTATCGAGAAGTTAAAAAAAAATGATCTGTGGTGTTTAGTGGTTAGTCCGAGTTGATTTAAAAACTGTTGTACCATCGAGTATTTATTTTAAATGGTCAGTCAAGTTATTAAGATAAAAGTATTAAATGTTAGGTACTGCTTCTTCTTATGCAAGAGTAAAAGATTGGGTTTTTAATTTAACGCTGTCGTAGAACAATCGCCGATTAAGCGCGAATTGTTGGAACATTTATCATATTCATCAGATTTGGCGCATCTTGACGTTCATGTGGTTCCAAACAACAAACAGTCCTTGGTGAAAACGTTTAATCTTTGTGAAAATCTTTAACTCGAGTGAAATGGTCCTACCATAAATGCTGATATATTTTTATAAAGAATTTTTAAATCAATATTTTACATTTACTAATGAATTTAAATTATTTTTTAGCCACAATTTCATAATTCTTGAATTGAATTTCTGTAACTTGTATGTCTTTTTCAAAAATAATGCTTAATCTATACTTATTGAATTCAAAAAAATATTTAAATAATTTAGTCTTTTTTGCTATTATGAGAAGTAATAGTTAAAAGCAATGAGTGTCCTGCAGTAGAAAACTGGTTTCAAAAAGTAACACGAAGGAGGGACCTTAATAAAAAGTCAACTTTTTGGATAGTTTTGAGAATTAAACTAATATAGTTAACCAGTATCTCAAACTTAATATGGCTATCGTATTATACCAAGTAAAAAAAACAATGAATTTGAAATCAAAACACCAAAAATCGATTAATTCCGTATTAATGCCCAATGTAGCAAGGACGAAAGGAAAACAGTCACAGAAACTGTTTTCCAGTCCATTAGAGCAGCTGATGTTGGGGTGGGGGGCTCTTGGTTCCGGGCTCCGGAATGAGAGGCCGGCTATCCGCCGGCATCCGTGTGTGCTGGATCGACTTGATGAATGGCTAGCATCATCTATCAAAGACAAATCACAAATCCGTACGCTTGTCTAAGCTTCGAACTTTTCTGACCGACCGAAAATCGAACACGTTGTTTTATTAATTGAAATGATGACAAACAAGTTCGCACTTTTTTCCTCGACTTGTTATTAATTGTTTTTCTTTATGTAATGTATTCCCTACAGGGTATCGTTACTACATTTCGCAACAGCTCTTAAATAATACAACAAAATTACACAAATAACCCATACGTTAAACTTTAGGACTGACCAAAAATAATTTGTTCTTACAGTACACACATACTTCAAACTGTAAACAGCGATTCGCTCAATGCTTCAGCTTCTGAATGCGACTTTTGGAATCCACTCCTTACACTGGCATTTTTAATATTTTTTGCCATTTTTTACTCATATTAAATATAATCAATTTTTAAGATCGTTTGAACTACCAGACCTATACGGAAGTTAGCCGGGGATATTAGCCTTCGTTTGGTCAAAAACTGATAGCTAAAAGGGGAAATTTGTAATCAGTTTCAGATATGCTGATTTTAAAACGTATATTTTTGAATAGGGGACTTTTTGACAGACCCATTCTGATAGATCGCCATTTCTAATTCCATCTTTAAAATATATGGGACGTGCTATTATAATATTAGCTTTTCTCATATCAACAATCAAATATTATTAAACGAATTCAAAAGTAAAGTGTTTAGTTTCATATCTTACTTTTAATTAAATATACGAAACACTTCATTGAAACTTTATACCAAAAACTACCCTTAAACGATGCTGACATAATGGTGAAGGTATTAGGGTCGGTATTAATTCAAACAGTAACAATAGTATATTTTGTTATTCAATATCTCTTTTTTTATGATTTGAGTTAAAATGGGTGCAGTTTTTGAGGCAGTTTGAGATGATAAGAGACGCATATGATGTTAATGATTTATGATATGATATGATTTTTAATAGAATATACAATCATTATTCTTAATTACGCTTTAAAGATTATCTTGCGAAAGATACATACGAGGTGTGTAAATAAAGTCATGGAATTCTGGGATCTGGCAACACTGTTAGCTTCCCCTTTGGAGTGGAGGCAAGCTATCATCTCATGCGTTATCAGTGCAAGTTTTAACTGGTTGGAGTTACTTGGTGGTTCGTAGCAATTCTTTCCGTACGCCGGATTTTTTTATTTTTTTAGCCGTCAATCAATTTTTAGCCGTCATGCGCAACAGGTTAATGGAAAAAGTGTTTTTACAGGTGTCCAGGTTTTCAGGTGGTACGAGGTATCCCAGAATGCCTTCAAGTGGAAGAAGCGATGAAAATGTCTTCAGAATTCAAGATCTTGTTCGTCGGTTGACGGTCACAATCGGGGAAAAGTCGAATTTCACTCACAGCCTCATTTTGTTCATCAGATCTTGGCCAATGTATTGGGTATGAAGAAAATTTATATACATTAAAATCTCCTTATTCACGATTCCGTTATTCGCGTTTTCAGTATTTGCGGATTAAAAAAATGTGATCACTTCTTGTATTCGCGGCTGAAAATTTCTTTATTCGCTGAATCATATCTTACACATATACATATTGTGTTTTTAGAATAACTTGTATTTATTTACCAGATACCTTTTAAAACAAAAAATGCGTATGCGCCGCCGGGTTACGCGTGACTTTATGGCTTTTGATAAAAGCCGCCTTCGCACGATCGCTGCCGAATGTTTTGCTTCATTGCTTCACTTGTAAGTCGTAGCAATAATTTCTAGTGAATAGCACGTGTGTCCTGCTTTGTTCGTAATTTATAATGTCAAGTATAAGCAAAGGAAAATTAGTTCCTAAACACGGAAAAAAGTGTTGCCGCTTAAGGTAAAAATAGAAATGCTCGTCTCTTTACGCCTTAGCGAGTCGTTTGCATCCATATCACGTTTTTTTAATGTCAATGAATCAACTGTAAAAAAAATCAGAAGTTAAAATAAGGAATTCTACAGCTTCAACCTCACTATCAACAAGAATTGTTCGTGCTCCAGCAATTTAAAACATGGAAGCTGCATTAATATTATGGATTTCAATCCCGATTCCATTGAAGAGGAAGCCTCAACGAGCACTGAAAAGGTGGCATTAAACTTAAAAAACATGAGTGAAGGAGCTTTGTGATTTCTTCATAAAAAAATGATCCGTCTATTGAAAGTCTTGTTTTTAAAAGGCAAATTGTTAATGCCACAGCCGAATATCAACCCGAATCCCAATTAAAAGACCTTTTAAAAGCGGCAAAACAAGAAAAAATTACTAAATTCCTCGAACCATTACATGATGGCTATATATGAACTATTTAGGTGTCTTAGATTAACGTCTTAGATTTTTTATTTAAAATGATTTTCGATCAATTATCGGCTCTCTGAGTTAAATATAAAAACGTTGATTGAATTGATCAAAAATTGCTAGAAACCCCAACATACTGAAATGAAACAATGAAGAGAAAAATTAGAAGGATGTTAAAATCTGTTAATGTCCATCTGTTAAAATGTTCTGAATTTAATTCACTTGTTTGTAACGTTATTGGTTACCATTCCAAGCTTTATTTTTAATTGCCCAAGAGATATTCCTTGGCATTATCCCACTACATAATTGTAGATGAATCAAGATCGAGGTAGATCATATATGTCAACATTCTAGAAAAGAGACCAATCCAATTGACTGTTTATTGTCTAAATGGTTGTGGTGTGTTCATATATTTTTTTCTTTTTTTGAGTTTTTCGCCATGAACTAAATCTCAAAAAATATCAAGAATATCTGTTCTTATGTAAATAAAAGAATCACTGAGTAAAAAACCAAACTAAGACTAATTTCTCAGTGATTCTTTCTTTGTAATAAATTTGCGTAACGAAGAAAAAATTTTAAAAATAAAAAAAATTATAAAATAAATACAAACTTTTGAACGTTAACGTTTCGGGAGGTCTTCTCTTCCTGTTTTCAAAACGAATCTAAAAATAACTTATATTAACTTCTATATAAAACTCTAAAAGATGGTAAGTAAATATATTTTGTATATGTCAATGATACTTACATGGACAATAATAAAATTAAAAAAAAAAACAATAGACTGTTGTTGTGAGGGTGTAAGAGTTTATGTAAATATGTATTTAGTTTAATATGTAATTACCATTATAACTAAAGTAGTGATAGGTCCATAATACCTTCTTGGTAGAAATTAGCATTTTTATTGCTAAAAAATGTCAACAAGTTGGTTTTCACCTTTTCTTCCATTTCTAAAGATTTCCCATTGAAACGACTTTGAAGCGAGAGCAATATATGTAATTGCTGCCTTCAGCCCACCTAATTCTGAACTGTAGATGTCGCTGTTGATGGTTTGCTTGGGTGGACGTCTTTCGCCGTGCTTCATACCGCTGACCCTGATAACCCCGATTATTTTTCGTTACACATTATTGTACACATTTCATTTTTTCACCAGAAAGACCGCTTCAGAAATAGAGCCTCAGATTTTTGTCAGCAAAAGATCGCACAAATAGATACCACACATAAATAGCACCCAATAGATTTCGCTCACTAAATTTGTTAGGGACCCACACATCGTATCGGCAAACGGTACATGTTTTTTTTCAGATGGTCAGAAACGGCCTATTTACCAATATTTAACTAATCTTCTAGCTCACGGATCGTGGTGCGTGGATCCTTGGCTGTTATGCCCGTTATTTTCTAGACACCAGTGCACCAGTGACGGCTAGAGCGATGTCGATCTTCCTGGCCAAATATCCGTCCCTCAATCGAGCAAACAACGTTTGCACCGTGGTCTCCCCAATGGAGTCCTCCCATTCAAACCACACAAAACTTGGTTTTTTGTTTGGACAGCGTTCTTGTTCTTTTTTTATATAAAAAGGAATAATGTGGTTTATATGCAAGTCATCGATCGAGATTTTCAATTTGAATCAACTTGACTACGCTTGAAACATATGTTTTTTAAACGGCTAGTATTTTTCAAAGAGAGCGGTGACGACCTCGCCGCGCTGCCAACGGACAGCTCAGGTAATATAGTTTTAGGCATGGCACCGTGGACCTTAGAGCATCGAGTGTTTGTCATCAAGCAGTTTTTTAGGAACAGTGATTCTGTCGTTACCGTGCAACGTCTTTTCCGTCGAAAGTCCAACGTTGAACACCTAGGGCAATTCCAGATCGAAATCCGATACTCGGATGGGTTGAAGCATTTTGAACTAATGGATCTGTCATGAAGAGGAAACCACCTGGCCTTCCCCGTGCCTTTCGGACACCAGACAATGTTGAAACAGTGAGAAGAGCGGTTCTTGCTAGTCCTCAGCATACCAAGCTTCAGTTTGGGTGTGTCCCGTCGATCGCTACAACGCATTAGTGAAAATGTGACAGTGTAGTGAGGAATTTTAAAATTAGGTATCGTTGGTCCTTAATTTTTTGAAGAGGAGGAAAGAACAGTAACAGTAACTTTGGCACGTTATGTAGATATGTTTTTTTCTTACAACTTCAACGGCGACAAGTAAACATGGAAAAACTATAATTCCAACAAGACGGTGCCACAGCTCACACGGCGACAGCATCAATAGAATGTGTTCGACAAATGTTTCCTCAACATGTGATCTCCCGTTTCAGCGATGCTTCTTGGTCCCCATGCTCTCCAGATTTGTCTGCATGCGACTTTTTTGTGTGGGGTTACCTTAAATCTAGAGTGCACGCTCACAAATCACGCACGATACAGGAACTGCTAGTTTCTATTCGTTAAAAAATCGCAAGAGTACCAGAAGAAATTATTTTGAGACTGATGCATAACTTTCAAAAAAGGGCGACACTTGACAGTCATTATTTTCCACCATTAATTTAAAAGTGCACTATTATTCAGTTAGCTGTAATTACTTGATAATGATCTCGAAAATAAACAATAATAAGCTTAGGTGAAGGACATGCGTTTCTTCTGCGTCACTCTGTACATTGCAAATATCACAGGAATTAATAATATGCAAATACACATTACTAATCCAACACATATTTTGTTTATAAGCGTTAAAAGAGCAACTAATGGAAACCCCCTACAAACTTTAAGAAAAACCCGATATCTTGACTGATAAAGACATCCTTCTAAAAGAACCTCAAAAATCAGCGAGAAGCAGTTACCATCAAAATATTTATTTAGAGTTATTCAATAATCTGTTGACTTTTCAAGTTCACCATATTTGTTTGAACGTGCACTGGTCCCTGATTATTTTTCACTTACCGATGTTATGTATGAGTTATAAATTGAAAGTAACAGTTTGTGCATATTTGTTAATTATACGAAGAATCAAATGAATATATCTCAATAAACTACTAAGCCAACGTTCAGATCATGCCGACTAAGTAATAAAATAGTTGTGTGGTGGTTTGTTATAATTAATTCCTTAGAATGAGTCATTACAAAACTGGTAAATACATTTAGATTTGATGGAAACATTTCACGAAAATATTCAACATGATTCCAACAGAAGTTGTGGTATTATTTCCCTCGAATGACAAAATAAAACGATCAAATTCTGAATACAATAATCACATTCATCTTATAATTTGAGAATAATGCTTCTGTGTAAAGAAACTGATTTAATTTATATTTAGAAACTGATTGTAAAGAAACTAATTTAACTTTCATCTACTAATAAAAAGAGCAAATTTACTTAGACCAACAAAATGTAATGTTCTTTCGTAATTGTTTGTTTACAATAGTTTGTAAAGTTGATTTTTAACAGATTCAACCTTCCTACATAACATATAAAATCATTTATCATTAACAAATTGTCTATGTATTTTGAATCAAAGTCGCAAAATTACTAGGTAATAAATCAATATTGTTTATATTGGTACTGAAAATAATAATTGGGATTGCTATTATTACAAATTTATATTGGCGCTTTGTTATTTATTAGAGTAAACAAAGTCACGATATTCCAAAAGTGATAGTGTACAATTCAGGATTTAACATTGACTTGTTAAAAAATTGCCACCTTGGTAGTGTCACGATGTATTTTAAGATTTTATTATCTTTATTATTCTCAGCTCAAGACTATCAAACACCTGTGGATACTATCTATACTCCTTTAATGGATTTTAATTAGATTCTTAATAGGAAAGTCTTAGGTATTAATATTCCATTGTTGTTCAGCATATATCGCTTTATATCATTCTAAATTACCATATTGATTACGAATCATAAGACAGAAGAAATTATTTTTAATTATTGTATAGAAATAGCGGAGTGCTACAATAAGAAACCTTGGCTTAATTTTGTATATGACACAACGAATATTTCATATAAAGCAGGTTTATGATTAATTTCACTAAACAAATATGATTTTTTTTTTGATAGTTAGATATTACATTATTAAAGTTTTATTTTATGTTAGCATCTTCTTATCAGTTAATAAATTTAACTAAATATATTTTATTTTTAAGTCAACTTAAGGTTTCTTAATATGAAGCATAATGTATTTATTAAAATCAAAAATCAAATATTAAAAATCAAAGAAATATTATCGCATAGCTAAAGAGTTAGTGAGGATTTTGTTACAGTTCAATTCTGGAAACTGTTTTTGTACGATTCTGTATATCAAATTGAAAACTATTTAATTTATATTTGTATTAAGTAGTGAAATTGGGAAATTATATATATCTCTCTCTCTCTGTTTTGTCTGTGTTGTATGATTTGTCCTCTATGTTCTCTTTCTCGCTGAAAGGTCCCTCCACTTTCTTAAACAAATGATATCTGCTGGCGTCGCTTCCTTCTGTTGCCTGATATACACGAAGACTCCTTCAATCATTTTTAGACATTCAGAATGTGGAATCTGATTTATATTTTCTTGTTCTTCGCTCTCTTTCGTGATAGTCTAGTTACCAACCACCACTGTTACAATATCATCGTCGGTTATGTCGTCAACTTCATCACTTTCCATCCAGCCTGTAATGTCCTCTAAATTCATACTCTCTCAGCCGGGTACTTTTACCATTAACGAAAGAAGCGCTTAATTTTGACTTGCATTATCAATTTTCTTACGTACATCACTTTCATCATCAAGTAACTTCTGCCATGATTATTCCAGTGTCATTGAAGTTATCTCCTCCCATCCTTCGGATACCCATCTTATAACATCCAGCTAATCAATTGTTTTCAGGGAAGTTATACAGTCAAGTCGTTATCAATGGACGATATTAAAAAGCTAAGAAGTCGGCACAGATATTTTCTCTTTAAAGCTTCAAGAACGCCCTGATCCATAGGCTGACATTCGGACGATACATTTGTCGGTAAAAACATGGAGTTCTGATATCTCCATCCTGCAGTTCATCGTTGGGCGGATGCGAAGGGGTATTATCGTCTCGTGCGAAGGGGTATTATCGTATATATATGTAGAGAGAGAGAATTTTTGAGCCTATTCTACGTAGGTTGAAACTCTGAAAATGAAATTCGCCGCTGGATGACACTGGTTGCGACACGTCCGCCATCCCTAAAAAGGTCGAAATAACGATTTCAGGCTGTGAATACTCCTTCAATTTCTCGCTCTTCTCTTTTTCCGCCTCTTTCTCTTTTTTGGATTTTTATTCAAATTATAATCAATTCTGTTGTATCTAGGGGTTTTGAAATAAATGAAGAGTTATATAATGTGAACTTCGCGGGAATTTAATTTTTTCATTGTCATCGTCGCCGACGCAATGATAATTGTTCCGTAGTTTTTAGCTAAAAGCCATATTACGATAATTCATCATCCGCCTTATTCACCTAATTTAACACAGGCAGATTTTTTCCATACGTTAAAATTATATCAGCTTCAAGGATATTTTTAAAGATGTTCCAGCAATTCAGATTAGTATAAAATATCGAAGGTAATTTTAGGAAAGGAACAACACATTATATAATAATTTTCTGATATTAGGATTATGCAGAAGGTTAAATAAAGGAAAAGCCGAAATCTGTAATTTCTGAATATGTATTATTTTAGACTGAGAACTTCGGACATATTGTGGCAGAATTATTTATAAAATAATTCAATAACCAACAGAACATAATTTAATTTGAACTAATAGCAAAGCTAATATCCAGGTACCAGATATGAGATAAAGAGTATTTTCGAAGAATGTTCATAGGTGAGCAATATATCTACCCATAGCTTAGAAGTTAGTAGCTGCTAATTTGTGAATTATAATTAGTAATGCAAGAAAATATATTTGAATATCAGTTATTCCCACAATCAACCTGAGAACATAATTACCATCTTATTACCAAAAATTTAGATTGACATTATTTTCCCCATTTAACGCCATATTCCATATTTCTATATTTGTCGCTCTATCGAATTGTGCTTCCAGCTCTGAATCGATAGAAGCAATAAAAAATAATTAATTAGGAATTTTGCAACCCATCAATGAAATAAACTATAAAAGAGCTACTACCGTGTTGGTAGTGAGAGGAAAATGTTTTCAAGGCGAGATAGTACATTCATAATACACATTTTACAGAATTTTGATCATTTTTATCTAAACAGAATTTTTTTAAACTATCTGCATGTGATTAAAAATAAGAATGTATTAAAGATATTTTAGAATTTGCTCTGAAGTAAAAATATCTAGTTTTGCCCGGACAAATTATGCAACAGTTTTATCTGTAATCTATCTACAGCAAGAATATTTAAATACATGAGAAAGCAGAATACCGATATAGCTTAGTGGCAAATAGGAGGAAATGGCTAGGATGTTAATGTCCATATTATCTTACATTACCTATTTTTTCCTGTTTTTATATTTTCGATTATTCTAGTTATTTGTGATAGATGTTTAAGATTACAAGACTTTTCTCCAAATTGACAATAATTGATACTGTCATTGACAATATTTTTAATTAGCGGGAAAAATTATCTCCTAAGCTTAATTAAGTGTAAATATATATTAGATTTATATCTAAATTCGGTGCATCTTTTCATAATTACAGAATTATTCACACAAATGAATACATCGATATCAAAAAACTAGCAGAGTGATTCAAAATCAGTTATTCGTGGTCAGTAAGCAGACTGGTAAGCAGGATTGTTATTAGCAGAATGAATTAAAAGAAATACTACTATGATCAAAAAGTAAGGTGACTTTTTAAATAAAACACAAAATATTTATTTATTCATCCAAATTTATTTTGGTTCCTTCAAAGTCTTATGCCAATACATTTATTTTAATGTTTTTTCAGCCTTCGATACTGTTTTAATACCCGGTTTTTTTGGTATTTTTTTCAAAGCGGCCAGCGAACTCGCTTGAATGGCTTTTATGAAATCAAAAAGACATCCAGGAAGTGGTTTCTTCAATCGAAGGAAAAAGTCAGACGGTGCCATATCTGGTGAATATTGTACTTGTGGAACGATATTTGTTTGAATTTTAGCGAAAAGTTTACGAATAATTATCAAAATGTTCGGTGGAGCATTTACTTAGTACTTAGTACAAGATCCTTGCTTTTGGTAATGTTTTCTTCGTTGGTTGACGTGGAAGGTTTACCTAAACGAGTCGTTTACCACTTGTAAACATTCTTTTTTCACATTGACAAGTATGCCTAAAAACGCATAAAATTTTTTTAACATTTTTAATAAACACATTTTTTTGACAATTTTTTAGACAAAATTTGATGTACGCTCTGTGCTTGATAGTTTTAGCAATTTTAAAAAATTGCCGACGCAATGTTTAACAACTACAAAGATGCTTTTATTTCTAACTTAATAAACAAAATAATATAAAATTCCAGTCAGATGTCAAGGACAGGCATACCAACTTTAAAATGAAAGGGTTGTATCCATTTATAAAGCGGGTGAATTTTTAAAACAATAGTTTCCTTAATTTCCGATCATAGTAGTGTATTAAGGGTTGGATGACAGGCGGAAAGAGAAATATGATTAAAATTCATCATATCAGCCACTAAGTGCTCAGCTTACATAAGTGCAACAATACAATGATTAGCATGAATTATGCGCATTTTTGTCTTTCTGGTTTCAATTAGGCCCTTGTTATAAATTTCTTTGATTACCACTTTATGTTCTGGGAATAAAAAAATGATTATACCGTACCAGAACGTTTGAATTTGGTAGATGGTAAAGGGATACAAACATTTTTCTAACCAATAATTAAAAAGCAGTTTTTGTGCAGAATTTGAATTTCAAAGACGTTTGAAATTCCCTATACATGGCTTTCCGGTAGTGAATGGTAACGAATATAAAATGATCAAAAACTCCTACTAAAACTACGTCCGTTCCTAAATGAAACTTTGAAAGTCCTACCCTGGAAAAAGATTTTCCGCTATTGCGTGTATTTAGCGTGTCATTAGAGTTTGGGGTGATAAATAGCAGTTTAGCTGGCGTTGACGTAGCCATACTACGCATTAATAACATGATCAACACCCTAAAAGGACTTTCTTTAACATGAGATCGTTTTAAATAGCCTATTCCACATTTCACATCAGATTTCATTTGAATATATTATTATAGTTCTATCATAAAGATAGCTATTGTGTCTGAAAAGTGTCGTTCTTACGTTTTAATTTTCTTAATTACTAGAGGTGTTTCCATTCGCCTTTTGTTTTTGATTAGATTAAATAATTGAAAATTTGTAATTTGGGAGTGAGAAATAAAGAAAGCCTTGATATTGAAAGCTAAATATTGAATGTTGTGTAATACTAGAAGATGACTCATGTCAAATATAATACTAAACTTAGGATCAAAAAGAAAATAAAATTTAAAATCTTGGAACATATGAAACAAAGGCATTGGTTTTACGTATAATTTATATTCAATACAGAAATTTAAATAACTCTATCACTTTATAATCAAAACATTACTCAATTAGATTCTCAACTTAATTCTCGGCCTCTACGTTTCATCAAGCATATATTCGAATAACATTTTTTTTTCGCCAATAAAGTTATTTCTTAGCTTCAAAACAAGGTATTATATTCGAGTCTACTGGTAATAGATACGATGTCGATTGAAAAGCAACATTATTAGCTTTTATGCAGCTTTGGGAGATAATTCCAGTAATTCCAAATTAGATATTTTGATTTAAATGATGCAAAACCTCCTGGACAGCTAAAAAGTGGAAGATGAATAATTAGAAGCAATCTTCAAGAAAATCCTATCCAAGTTCGGATAAGAACTTGGAGTAACACCACAAGCCGCTTTTACACGTTTACACATGCTAGAGAAAATTCAAAAGGACATTTATTGGGCCCTCTATGATCTGACAGCTAAGTATAATTGTGCCATTGCTCTCCAGATTTAAGAAAAAGAACTTCCTGCATAAGATTTTGACCCATGACGAAAAGTAGATAACGTATCCTAGGAGGTGAAAATGTGGGCCTAACCCTACAGATGATTTTCTGTTTCTTGTTGCGTATATCAAATTATCATGTACTTTGTTTTGTTTTCATTTATATGTAATCCAAAATTTTCTGCTTTTAGTTTTTTGTGATTTTTGCAGCTCTTTTTTTGCCTTAGTGTTAAATTAGTGATATCTATAAGAAACTCAAAATACATCTATAAGTTTATTTCTGGACAAACTTTTAATAGGAATGCGAAGGAAGACTAGAGAAATGTTCATTTGGCAAGGACAGCACTTGCAAGACGTGCCTTAGAAAAGAAGTGGTGAAGCAAAAAAAATTAACAGTAAGAAACGTAATCAACAAATGCGCAACTAACCCATCAATTAATGTAAAATATTCGATAATGGTTTCATAACAATAATTTAAGTTAAAAATGTAGGTAATTTTTAAGGCAATAATTGAAAAATTACTCAACTTTACTTTAGTAATTTCACTAGTTCAACAACATTAGGCTTTAGAAATGCTAAATAACATATTCAAATTGTAATAGCAAATAGTAGGACAGAACAAATGATGCTACAGGAGATATTCTGAATAGTTCCTATTTAATCTGACGAGAAACATTTTTTAAGCAATAATTACACAAAGCATTGTTAATATTCTTTTCTTTGCATGGAAACCATTGTACAAATGTGATAACAGAAAAAAACAGTCCCTTAGAATCATGAGACAATGTTGATCAGTGCGTGAATTCCCTTAGGCCTCAAATATTACCTACGTTTACATCGTATATTAGCTCCTTATTATAATGAAAGACTGATAATAAAATAAAGTTTTAAAAAAAGTACTACAGAACAAATAAAGTTAAAGAAGTTTGTTTTAAGTTAAATAAAGATGACACCAACGTTTTAAACGAGTTAAATCTTATATGGCAATGAAACAATAATTATAATGATTATAAATAATAATTTTTAAGCAGTTTGCAAGATGATGATGGAGAGGGCATTGGAGACGACTAGTAACCGTTCGGTGTGTGTTTCCTAGGCTCATCAAAGGGCTTTCTGGCATTTTAAGGTCCACTGTACAGTAGGCAGGTCATTATTGTGCCCTCATGATCTTTTATACATTATTTTATTATTGAGTTTCATTTCATCTACTAATATTTGTTCTGAAATTAGATCGAGAAACTTATCCTAACAAGTTAAGATAGTTTTCTATGCTTGCATGAGATACAATAATTGGTGTAGCAATCTCCCATATCCACTGGGGTGGTTTTTTGTTAACGACATCCTTAAAAACACTTGAGTCAAGATCCAATATATCACAAGTCTAGCAAAATATATTTAGGATACATTTACGGCTTGCTGTAGTTTAGAAAGGAAGGTATCTAGATTTACTAAGATGGAAATGAATAAATTACAAAGATATCGGTTGTTGATTGATATTTATTTTTAAAACGGAACGTCTGAAAGATGAAGGCTTACAAAAATAAGATTCTCCATTATTTTTTGGTGAAAAACTATCGTGGTGTTTCATTATTCTTCATATTCACCTGTTTTGGCTTCATGAGATTCCTGTCTATACTCAAAACTGAAACTGGTTATGAATGACAAGCTTGTCGATACATTTTCAGACATTTAGCACAGCTCCCCGAAAATTTCGAACAAGACACTGCCAAAAGTGCTTAAAATATTACGTCCGTTTTCAGTATAGTTTTATCTTACACGAGTTTATTTTGATTAAAATATTTAAGCTATAAATAACCGTTTAGTAATTTATTTCGCATCAGTCATCTTTTCCTTTGGGGTAACATGTGTATGTAACGAGAAACAATAAAATATTTTCTTATCAATAATTGTACAAAGCATTGTTGAAATTCCTCCTATTGCATGTAAGGCATTGTACAATTGCGATAGCGAAAAAAGGATCCCTTGGAATCATGAGACAATGTTGAGCAGTGCGTGAGTCCCTTAGGCCTCAAATATCGGCTGCGTTTACATCGATTATTTTCTTTTTAGTTTGTTTTGTTGTAGTTAGTTTATAAATCGGTGAATTATTCATTGTTAGTTTGTCCATTTTAGATGCTCGAGGATTTGCTCTATGTATGGTATGCTCTAGTAGTATTTTATTAACATTAATTAATAATTATATAATATTATTAACATTTATAATATTATTAATATTTATAATATTATTAATATTAATTAATTATTATATAATGATCATAACATATATTTGCAGAATATCCAATGAAAAAGAGCATTAAAAATGTTTATTCAGTATCTTTGTGATTGATTGATTTGTGTTGATTTCCTTATCATCTTTCCATCTTAGCAAATCTTGATACCTTCATTTCTAGACTACCGCAAGCCTTAAATGTGTTTAAAAATATATTTTGCTAAAGTTGTGATCATGCATTCCTTGACCTAAATGTTGTTAAGAAGCTCGTTAATAAAAATCTACCCCAAGGGATATGGGAGATTTTTACACCAATTAGTGTATCTTATACCAGCATATAAAATTATTTTAGCTTGTTAGGATAAGTCTCTCGAACTAATATGACTATAACTTGACAAATTGCATATCCAGCTCTGAAAAAAGCTCTCAAAAAAATGGGAGATAAAAAAATGAATCCCCAATGATAAAATAATGTAAAAAAGATTATGAGGCCACAATAATAAGCTCTCTCAGACAACTACGAAGGCGGGATCACATTGCAGAAGATGATTTTCTTTGTGTGGTTTTGTCCTCTCCACGTCTTGTTCTTCTTTACAGTAGAGTAAGTCTATTAAGAATAGTTCATAGTAACCTCTGGAAACTCGTTCCGTTTACGTTTTTCGTCGGACTATTTCTCGACAGAGTTCTCTATTTCTGGCTTCTTCAATTACATATTAGAGAGATGAATCAATAGGTCTTTAGTTTGGTTGATCCATCGTTTTGGGGTCTGCCAGGTGTTTAGAGCCTTTCACCCGTCTTTGTACCAGCAGTCTTTGTATTTATTCATGAATAACTTGGCCTTGTGGGTTCATTCACTTATCGAATAACGGATGCTTTTGTTCATCTGGCAGTCCACGGAATGCGAAGGACCCATTTTAAAAGAATCAACGCCATTAAGGTCTTGTTTTTTAATAGTTTGTTTCAACGGGATAGCGGAATATAGCAATAGGGCAGGATATAGTTAATGACTACACTGACAAATAGAGCACTTATAACACAGCAATTTTTGGATGTTGATAGTGTAATTTGATATGGTGAAAACAAATTTGCAAACACAATTTTTCTGTGAACAATAGATTTTCTGTAACACGAAAATTTGTACTCACGTCATGTATCTGTAGGGGTAGTGACGCATATAACTAGCTAAGACATGTTTATTCTTAAACTGGAAGAGATTTACCATTAAACACCAAATCAAAACACCAATCAATCAGTCAAAATGTAAGAAAATCATGAACCGGGATAAAGGATTATTCGGTTCAGTCAACTGTTTCAATTATTGATATAAGGCTCAGTGGACTTTACGATTCATGATTTTTACACGCTTCATTAGGAAGGGTTAGGTTAGGTTAAATAGAACATAGTTTAGTTTTAGAATTAGATTAAATCATCTTCTGATGATGTTAACATGGTTAGCGAAACGTGGGCTGAAATGTTTCAAAAAGGTGATTTGGTGTTTAGTGGTAAATCTTTTCGAGTTTAGTGTTTCACACCGAAAGTTCCAATAGAAGAGTTGATATTTGTTCTTGTTTAATAAATCTACAAACTAGACTTCAACACAGATTGGGTCCATTAGTAGTCTACCGACTTCCCAATTTATAGTATTTTCTATGTTGTAAGTAGTAAGTTTCTTGAGTTCTACGTAATCTAAGTTTTTTAACTTTGGTGGAGATTAATTTGAATTACAATACCTAGTGCGTAGATAGTGCCAACAGTTTTTGCTAAAGTTTGTGCGAAAGGTTGGCGAACTTAAATGAAGAAACTGAATCGGATAGTTCTTCTAATGATTATACAGCGTTTCAAATACAGGAATGATCGTTCCAGGATGTTCAACAGAGCCACAGCTGATTTCATAGCCTGTACTTTATGATTTAGTTCGATATTTAAAAGTATGAACTTTTAGCATCCAGATTAAAAGGATGGAATATCCTTCAAGGTGACTTAAACATTACGTTCACCAAAACATGTTTGTATTCGAAAACTGATCAAAGTCAAACCAAATAAAGCTCGTTAACTTGTTGATTATATCTGGACATTAATAAGGGAATCCCTAGAAACAAAATACCAGCGTAAAAAATAAAAACAACATTCTGAGGTGAGATTATGATTAATAATAATAGCTATAATTTGTTACAGTGCAACAGTTGCAAAAAAATATGTGAGAGAGAAATCTGTGGTCATTTTCTATTTTTAGGTCATACTTTAGATAACAATGGTGTATGTTTAATACAAGTCGCAACAAAAAAAACTCATTTTTATTTACCAGTATTATTAAAACGTTAATGAAATCGGAGTCAACCCAAGCAAAATGTTTAGTTTCAGGTAGGTAGGTATTTTATCCTCCATATTCACTAGATCTGGTGCCCTCCAATAACACTGATAAACACTGGTTTTGTTACATGAATTTTGTAACGACATTTGATTGTAGTTAACTACTCTCATTACAAAAACAATGTTATTTTTTCCAGCCGCGTATTCAGTTTCATCACATATACGTGTTTATGTTTGAATAACGTCATTTTTGAAGCTGGATGGCTTTCATAGTCAAGAAATTTAAATTTATTGATATTCGTTAAGGCTGTAAATATACCACGAAAGTATCTAAATCACCTGGATAGTTTTTGTTATGTATGTGGAGAATTAACTCTTACCTCTCAACGTCGAAATTTGACACCATTAGTTACTAAACATTATTTGGGTTACTTTCGTTTACCTGTGCGCCATCAAGATAAATCCTGGGTCCCACACATCTGCTGTGCAACATATGTAAGACTTCTGCTGGGTTGGGCTAGGGAATCTAGACATATGCCCTTTGCTGTGCCAATGATTTGGACCGAAACAGATCACATAAGTGTTATTTTTTGTTTGATTGCTATAAAGGGTATCACAACGAAGTCGAAACACATCATAAATGGAAATACTTTTACCACCCTTGTATATAAAACTCGGCCTCATAAAACATGTAATAATTTGTAAAAGCGATGGACAAAAATGGTAGTGCATTTTTATATCTGAAAAAAAACCTCCCAAAATTAGCGACGCAAAATTTAAAGAGGGGATATTTGTAGGTCTTCAAATAAGGGAACTAATGAAGGATAACAACTTTCAGCAAAAACTGAATGATCTTGAAAGATCCGCCTGGAAATTTTTTGTTAATGTCGTAAAAAACTTTTTGGGTAACCACACGACAGAAAAATACAAAGATTTAATTAATGATTTTTTGATCCCATACAAAGCTTTCAGCTGCAACACGTCCTTGAAGATACATATCCTGGACTCATATTTGGATTTTTTTCCCTGAAGACCTGGGTGCTGTGAGTGACGAACACGGCGAGAGATTCCATCAGGATAATTTCCTTATTAGAGATGCGATATCAAGGGAAATGGAGTCGATTACTACTGGGGATTGAAAAGGGACCTACTAGAAGCTAAGTACTCGCAAAAATAATAAATATTGCCTATAAGTGGATAATTGTATAGATAAAGTGTCAGAGTATAGTGTCAGTGTACAGATAAAGTGTCAGAGTATTTTCGTACATTTTTTATAAACATATATATTGTTATGTCACAAAGAAACCTGACGTGTTAATTTGTTTTTAACCATATTCTTGTTAGGTGGCCATAGTACTATCTAAATTAGACAGACATTTTCGTGTGGCAAAAAAAGTTTGAATTTTATAGACCAGTGTAATCACTTCACCCGATTGTTGCAGAATTACGAGAAACGGGAAAACCTGCACTGTTTATGAGAGTGTTAAAAGTATCTGGATTGCCTTTTCGCCAATAAGGACGCGACTTAGAAACGCAGCATTATATTATTTAGAACTGGCATTATATTATATAAAATTGGTAAAAAGGTAGTAGCAGCTCGTAGGTAATTATGCAGTTCATACAATTAAATTGAATAAATGAACTTGTCTAAAACCCCACATTTTAATTCTAGCAACTACACAGGAAAAAAAAATATTTGAACAAAGACAAATATTCTGGATTCAAGAAAATATTTTGAGCATATGTAAGGAAAATCAAATTTGTCTTCAACGAAGTAAATTTTTCTTTAATAATTCAATCTGGAATCAAAGATTCTTTATCTTCAGTCCACATATATTTCACACTTCCACATATATTCAAACCTTATTTTCACTTGAAGATTTGTTAATTCTCAATATGATTAATATATTTTTCTAGCAAGATCTATAATTATTTTATTTCAAGATTAAATGTAAAAAAAAATACTTGAACCAATATAAAAACTATTTCATGTAAAAAAACATATTTTGTCTTAAGTAATATATTTTTTTTTAAGAAACAGTGCTACCAACTTCAACTAAGACCAAGGCTATTTGATCCAAGAAACTTTTTCTCTGGAACGAAATTCACATAAAACTTGTTTTTTCGCAACTGGATTTTTGTTTTAATTTAAAATTCTACTTTCAGTGCAAAAGCAATTAAATTATTATACATTTAATAATTATACTTAAACACACGGTAAATATTGTATTATCTCGATTCAAGATATTTATTATTGTTATTTAAACAGTTTGTTTTCTTGATCAAAAAAAATTATTATTTAGAATTAAAAATAATTATTGTTTTGAACCAACAAGTGAGTTTGTTGAAATTGGACACTAAATCTTCACAAGCCAAGAATTTTTTTTTCTTCCGCCAAGAAAAATTTTCTCTTGGATGACAAAACTTCTTGGTTAAAAAAATATGTTTAATTCACTCAAAACTATTTTTTTCTTTGTTCAATTTATTTAATAGTTTTGCGTAATAATAATTGTCTTGAACTAAATAAACGATTATCTTTTTGTTCAAGAAAAAATGTTAATATTTTTCTTGGTTAGTTAAGTTAACCTTTTTTACTGTACAGCTTTTTGAAAAAAATAAAATTTGCGTTTTGACTTAAGAATGATACATTAATGTGTGTAAATTTATATTCAACCAGCTGGTTTTCAAGAAAAAGAAATAGTTTAATGTTAATATATCAACTAAAGAAGATATATCTGAATATAAATTAATTATATAATTCGTATGATTCCAAGTAAAAATCTCAATACCAACTGTAACAAAGTCAGTGGTCATTATGATATTTTTTTTCCGGAATGACTACACGTCACAGCATCGTTAAGATTGAGACTAGTTCCATCAATTTAGAAAAAAACCTAAGGTTACGCCTTTCATAATTGTGGTTCTGTGAAAATGTCATGGACTAAGTTCATACTAAGTTCGTGTTTCATAGAATTACAAGCTACTTCTGATTCAGAATACATCGTCACTCTACACAACCTTGACAGAATTTATTAATTATTGCAATTATTCCTACAGGTTAAAGAATTCTCCGATAAGCTCTGCTCGATCACGAATTTATATCCTTTTATTCGAAAACGTTGTAAAAATATAATAGGCACAGTATGACACTCGAGATTTATGATTTTGTAATTGCTTTTAACAACTTGATAGAACAATGTCCTAATTGTTTTATTTGAAATTATGATTTAATCTCGTTTAGAACATCTACTGCTGTCTAATGTATTGTTTATTATGGTTTGAGGTTTTTTAAGTTAAAGAAATATATGTAGGGTAGAATAAAGCAATACTATAGCCTTGAAGCGTCTTGGGAAATCATTCAGATAAAATATATTTCTTTCTCTATACGTTGTCACTGTTCTTATATATATATATATATATATATATATATATATATATATATATATATATATATATATATATATATATATATATATATATCATCATTATCATCAGCCCGTGTCGATCCACTGCAGGATGAAGGCATCTTCAGCATGTTTCTAACTTTCACGGTTCTGGGTTTTCCTCTGCCACTCTGGTCCAATATACTTAACGATGTCATCGCAGACGTTTGCGATCAAGCGGTATCCACACCAGGATTGCCTTGGTCCATCTGTCATCCCATCGCCTCGCTATATGGCCTGCCCATCTCCATTTCAATTGCTTTACTCTTCCAATAATGTCACAGACTTTCGTTTGTTCCCTGATTCATGCGCAGGACTTTCTCTCTCATCTTGTAATGCCAAGCATACATCTTTCCATTCCCCTCTGTGCTACCCGAAGTTTTTGAATTGATTGCGATGTGAGCGTCTAAGTTTCATTTCCGTATGTCATAACGGGTAGAATGCACTGATCGTGAAACGATGAATACTTTTCTTTTCAGGCAAAGGGGTAGTCTGCTCTTAAATACAGTGTTGAGCCTGCCAAATGCCTGCCAGCCACATTTAACACGCCGTTCCACCTCCCAGGCTGTATTCCCCTCCATGGAAATCCTCTGCCCAAAATATATAAAGCTGTCCACAATTTCCAAATCCATTCCTAAAACTGAAATTCTTCTGTCCTGAGCGAAGTTATTGAACCTAACTCTTTTTCAGGTTTATTTTTAAGCCAAATGGTTCGCCAGCCCTTTGTAGTTCCTGTATGCGTCTTTGCAGCTCCTCTGGGTCTTGTGAAAGGAGAACGATATCATCTGCAAATCTAAGATGGTTTAAGTTTGCACCATTGATTTTTACACCATCCTGTTCCCAATCCAGTTTACGGAATACTTTTTCAAGGCCGGCCGAGAAAAGAATAGGAGATATTGAGTCACCCTGCCGTACACCTCGTTCGTTATTTTGCACCGTTTTTAAATGAATATAACAAAAGCATTGGTTTGCTGATAACACAGGTTTTTCAATTTTTGCCCATTCCGTTGATACTGGTATTTACACATTATTTCAATTCTTTCTCAGTTTTCAATCATTCCGTTTAAAAATGTCTAGAAACATGATATCTCATTTTAACAGATCAAGAGTAATTGCTTTGTTATAACAGGGCTTTAATCAAAGTGATATCGCGGAAATAAAGTATGGAGTAAGGATTACTCCAGAAGTGGTAAAAAACGATGTACAACAACTGCACAATACCGGCAGATATCAATGATAACTCGAAGGAATCGGCTAGAATCTACAAGTGATATATCAATGGAGCTTGTTAGGATTGAAAGGGTAAATGTTTCACAACTCAAAGACAACACGCAGACTGAAAGCGGTAAATTTGCATCGCAAAAGACGTTTACGTGTTCCCAAACTAACTACTACAAAACAAAACACTTCTATAAAAAAATTTAAGACTGCAATAGGTTTGAGAAATGTTGGATCATAGACCTAACTGGAATAACGTGACGTTCTCCGATGAGACGAGTATTGGCTTGATTTCTGATTCACGAAGAACATTAGTTTGGAGAGATCCAGGTCGACAAGCCCGACTAAAACCAGCTCAACCACGTATCCAATTTGAAGGTGAGCATGAAGGGAGCATGATGTTTTGGGGTGGTATTATGAGGGGTACACGGACACCTCCACTGGTCCTGGAGAGAAGAGTTACTGATGCTGTATACATGGAGGAAGTTTTAAATCCTATTGTGCGTATGTTCCGAGGCGCAGTGGGCGATGGATTTCTTTTCATGGATGACAATTCACCCCTTCATCGAATAGCAGCAGTACAAAATTTTCTTGAAGAGGAGGGAATAACCAAGTTATGGTGGCTAGCAAATTCCCCTGGCATGAATGTCATTAAACATGCTTGGGACATTCTGAAAACACGCATCAAGAAACGAAACAATCGTCCTTTTACCCTGCTAGAACTAAAAGATGCTGCTCGTGAAGAATGGGAGAGAATTCCACACGCCCAAATTGATCATTTAATCGACAGTATTCCAAATCGCCTACAGGCATGCATACAGACCCATGGAGGAACTACTGCTTATTAGTTTTATTGAAAGTTGTTCTTTTTATTTTTTTTTTATTTTCAAGGCAATTAGTAATTGACAATTTTTGACTGCAAAATAATAAATCAATTTTATACACATTGGTCGTTTGTTTGTCATTGTGTCATTGAATTTTATTTGGTACCTGCAAGAGTTGTAATATAATGATGGTTACGTAAAGAAGTAAAAGGAGGAAAGTAAAGGAGTAAAAACTGTAATATCAATAAAAAGTAAAATGTTTAAATATTAGACCTAACATTGTACAAAATTTCGTGTTCTAGTTATATAAGGGTTGTTTTATACGTACGTGAAAAAATAAGTACTAAGTGACCGATTTATGTGAATTTCGCATCTTGTAATAGGTGTTTCTGTTAATAACGTCGATATTTCGCAAAATTTGAGCGTTTATTTCCATAACAAAATAAATTACCTTAATAATCAAAGTATTGGCAATCGTTAGCTATTACTTTTTCCCATCTTTCTGTCAAAGAATGGATTCCGCGCCAAAAGAAGTTTTGGTTTTTTGAGGCCAATCATTCATCAAGTGAAAAGAATGTAAGGGGTGTTCTGAAAGTCCGTGCTACATTGATCGAAATAGATAGTAGTTAGTACGGTGAATATGGCGAGTGGGGTAGGAGGTCCCATTTAACGTTTTCCAAATTTTTATACATTTTGCAACAGGGAGCCGATCATTGCAACATTGGAGCCGTACATTTAGCCGTATGGTGTTCAGTTTTCCTTCAATGCTCGGTTCAATTTTATTAATTGTTATCGATATCGATCGCCAGTAATTGTTTCACCAGGATTTAGCAGTTCGTAATACACAGCTCCCCTACTATCCCACCAAATATACAGCAAAGCGTTCTTTCCATTGTGCTGGCCTGGACCTATCCATGATATTTTGCGCTTTGGGTTGTCAAAATAGACCCACTTCTCACCATCTGTCACAAATCAATGCAAAAACCTTTTTCTCGTCTGTCGAGCAGCAACATTTCACAAGTAGTTTTTCGCCTTTCAATGTCCGTTTCTTTCAAGTCATATGGAACCCATTTTTTTTCCTTCAAGAATCTTTCCCAATGCGTGTAGATGTTCAGAAATGGTGGATTGAGCAAGATTCAATGCTTTTGCCAATTGTTTCAACGTATGAACTGAGTCTTTGTCCAATAATGCTTGCAAATCTGCATCTTCAAACATTTTCGGCTGTCCTGGTCCTTCTTTGGCTTTTGAATCAAAAAGTTTCAACTAACAATCGATAACTTTCAGCAGCCGTTTTTCTTCAAATAAAAAAATGTTATTAAACTTTCCCGCAATACGTCTTTTTCTGGTACATGATTTGACATATTCAAAGCTATGAAGAACTATGTTTTTTTTTGCACAATGGCAATTAGTAATGAACTGGCTTTTGATGGCATTTTTTAAAAAAAGGAAAATCTACTCATTATTGTCGTTTAATGTCAAAGTTCAAATTACTAGCACTAATCTTTCACACCATAAAACGTTTTAAATTATTCACGTCAAATAAAGAAATTCATGATTAGTTGTTTTAATAAATTGTTCAAAATGTCCACCATTTGAATCTATCTATGCAAGCCGGGCACCGATTTTTCCAGATTTCCTGAACAGATTGAAAACGTTTTGGTATATTTCTAATCTGGTTGGCAGAAGTAAAAATACGTTTCTTTTAAAACGAGTTTCTCCGCGAATAAGAAGCTTATCGTGCTATCGCGTACAAAATACATTGTTTGTTTTAAATGGAACTTAGAAACACTCTCTGACATACACTGAAATACTTTTTGCAACAATACAACTTGCGACTTTTTGTCGCAATGTTGAAACAAACTTATTTGCAGTTAGTTTTCGACGTTGTCACGTCAATAATGGCTGATGTATGGCGTGATTCTTAATTTAAAAAAAGTAACAATGCTTATTGAGTTTATTTGTGAACTCGAAAAGGTTTACCATTAAACACCAAATCACTTTATTTAATTTTTCGACATGCGTTTCGCTAACCATGTTAGCATCATCAAGGGATAATTAAATTTATTGAGATTGCATTGAGATCTGTTGCATTGTTGATTGCATTGAGATTGCATTACCTCCTGATGATACTAACATGGTTCGCGAAACGTGCTTTGACAACTTAAACAAAGTAATTTAGTGGTAAATCTCTTCGAGTTTACTAATACACACCGAAGGTTTCAATAGAAGAATTGAGTTTATTTGTAGTATATTCTTTAGATAATAACTAATTAATATTTGCCAAATAAATGTTTTACATATTTGCTTAAAATGTTAATTCTCATCATAGCTCCGTGATTGATGATTTAATAACTTTACAATTTTTACTTATGAAGGATGGGCCAAGTATCACGCTACCATTTTGTTTTGGCGCTAATATGTTTTCTAGTATTTATGACAGTTTCGGTTTGACTGTTATCTAGTGCAGACGTGCAAGTTTTATTACGGATAATTACACGGTAAAAGAACGGTAATACAATTATTTTAATTTACATTAATAAAAATAATTCAAGTATTGCACTGCACATGAATTTAGGCATAAAATAACAATTTATCGTTTATTCAAGCAATTTCAAGAATTTGGAACAGTTGGGGATAGGCCCCGCATCAGAGGTCAAAGAACAGTGTGAAGCGCTGAAAATACTGCACGTGTCGAAATTCATTCCACAATCTCAATCACAAATGAGAATTTCTCCACTCAGTTTACGCCCAATTTTCTTTGGAAGTGAAATTGCACATATTTCCCTATAAGATTCAAATTATTCCAGACCTAGACAATTATAAGCGATTAGAATACTGTATTGCCATCAGATCTACTGATTTGACGGCTCCGTAATATTTTTTATGGAAATTTTTAAAGGAAAAGATTCACGTAAATAAACCCTAAACTACACAGTAACTCATAGACAATATCCGCGGTGAAATCGCTGCATTAACATTAGATTTGTTGATAAAAGTTACAGAAAATGTGTTAAAAAGAGTTCAAAGTTGTATTGCTGCTAATGGCTCACATTTCATTGACATATTTTTCAAAAATTAGTTAACACAAAATCCAAAGACGAAATAAATATATTACAGAAGAAAATTCTGTCTTGTTGCTTTAGACGTTATAAATAACACAGGTCAACAAATTTAAAGTTTTTTGAAATAACATTGATGAAAATATGTGTATATGAAGTATTTTGTAGTCCTCAATCCGAAAATGATAACCTAATTACTGTAACATGTACAGTTTTTTTACAGGGGCTCGGTGGTGGAAGAAAAAAAGAAGACGACATATTTTTACAATCTAATATTTATTTAATATAAACATGTAAAACGTGTTAAATATATGCTAAGATATTACTGAGGATTATGTGAATAAAAAAATTATTATATGAGATGCTATACAATGACAAAAATTTTCGCTTTTTCCTCTTGAGTTCTGTAGCATCACCTCTTTTTAAAAACCAGCAGTAGTTGCCCAACATAGATGGGTTCCAGAGTCCCTGGTGTCTTGCTTTTATCGTTTTGATGTCCTGGTAAAACCCCTCTCATTGTTCGTCGCTTACTGCACCCAAATTTTCCGAAAAAGTCCAAATGGGAGTACAAAAAATGATTTTTTAAGGGCATATTTTATGTTTGAAGTACCAGGTTTAGAAGTTGTTTTCAAAAGTTTATGTTTGAACAACTAGGTTCAGTATTTCTTCCTGTAATGTTCTTTTGTTGTCCCACTATCCCATAGACTTCCTTGAAGTACTAGCAAAATACCTATCACTTTTAAATCTCCACAAATATCCCACTGATACTGTTCATATTTTATGCGATTTAGTAAGGTAGCTAAGTTATGCTAGGTTTCTTTCATTATCACTGAATGGGTTAAAGAAATAGACTGGTTTTTGTTTCCATTATAAAGCAAGAATGCTTTTAGGCTGTATTTCGACGAATCTATGAAAATACGCCACTCTGAAAGTACATGTTCTATATTAACCTCATTCATTAAATCATCAATATCACAACAGACATATAGCGATCCTTCCATTTTATCAAAACTTGAAAATGTTACATTCCGTTTTCGGTAAAGTGAAACACTTGTATTTTTATCTAACAGGTTCCACTGCTGAAGTCTGGAACCAGGAAGTTCCGATTTTTGTTTTGACAATTCCAGGCCACGTACCAGACCGTTTAATTCGTTCTGAGTTATTAAGTGAGGTTCACTAGCAGTTGTTAAAAATGTTGAGTCAGAACTGGTGTTCTCAGGAAGTTGTGGATCAGATCTTAATGAACAATTAACATGTTGGATAACAACAACAAACAATAACAACATGGAAACATGTTGTCCAGATTTAAAAGCGTAATCGATACCGGTAGTTCCTGGCTATGAAAAACTGGCCTAAGTGCAGAAGGCAAATTGGGATACTAAATGTGGTCCCTTTGCTTTTTTGAAATTCATTCTGGTTTAGTGATACAAAAATAGCAATCACTTACATGATCAATAGGTTCTCTCCACACCATAGGAACAGCAAACGCCATGGAATTTTTCTTGCAACGTATCCTCTGCACTAAATTTACTTGCCAACTCACAAAGCAAACATGAGGAGCCACACTTTTATCTTGATCTCCAATTTGACACTTAAAATATAAAAGATAGGTTTTTTTGACTTCCTCGGATATAGATCTAGCTTTTGACCTTAAAATAAATCGTCCGCATATATAACAAAACTTATCTACTGGATTTTTGCCAAATCGACAATTAGAACTTGCTATTTTATATAAAGCCGACTTAAACCCTTGACTGTACTGTAAACGAGAAAGAAACAAATTAAACTATAGGAAACAATAAAACTGCAATTAAAGGTTCGTAGAATACTGTGGAAATACCCCCTCTACGGTCTTGTGCTAATTCCTACAGTGTCCAGTCCATAAAGGAAAAGCAGGTACTTGCAAATGGGACGTGCTAAGCCATTTCTTTGAAAAGGTGTTTTAATAACTACCTAAATGAAACGCAAAAAGAGCATTCCCATCAATGTTATAAAAATCATGTCCACCTGTGTAATTGAAATGGTAGCGTGGTACTTGCCGCAGCCGTTATTTATAATTTATATATTTTGAACAGTATAGAAAATGTAGGATATACAATATTCAAATTATCTTGACAAAACTACCGTGAAAATTAAAGTTGATTTCGATTTCTTAATATTGTAAGATATGCATCGCAATATGAAGAAAATGCATAAATGAACATATTGTTATCTGATAATATTAGAAAGTGTATTATTGGTTCACGATGAAACAGTAATAAACAGTTTGAAAGTGTAGGTTTGTGAACTGGTGTGGGTTGTACAAGCTGTCAAAAAGTGCATTACATGCGTCACGCTATACCAGTGCAAGGAAGTAATTGGGACACGATGTTACTTGAAATTTATAGTCAGAAACTGTTTCTTTCTCTAAGCCCAAGTGTACCGGGCATCCATAGATCTATGCGCTGCAAGATTTGCACCATTCCACGGGATATAAATCTTTCTAACAGTTCTAATTTGCGTCCAATAAATCGTGGTATTATATTTTGAGTTATGGGGATATTTTCGAAAAGGTCACACTATAATTTTCATTTAACTGTTCACGGTCACCACGGACCGCGATAAATATCCAACTTCTAAGGCATTACCGTAATTTGCGACGATATTTTAAACGAAACGGTTTTTTACTTTTCGGAAGAAGTGTCTAAACTCGGGCACGCTAATTCGATTATGGCATGTTAGGTCAAGCCTTTTTTATTCGATGATGTTAGGTTTTTTTCATTGGAATTACATAACTTACAAGGGTATTCTAAAGAATTCTACGCTTCAATAGTAAATATACATACAAAAAAACCATCGAGATCAATGAAATCAGGGTAATTCATAAATTTTCTGTTTTCTTATATTAGGTCCCAACCTTTTATCGATTGCAGAATCTACTCGACTCAGAATTTTTCCCGCGGTATAGCTATTTTAAAGTGACATCTTTGAGCTTCTAAACAAGGTATAATATATGATTCTACAGAGAGTATAACCTGATATATCAGTTCTAGATGCGAAGTCGTTTGAAAAGCAGCCATTGAGGTATTGCCTTATTTCAACATTCTGCTGAAAAAAAATCTGCGGAAATGAGAATGAGATTCTGTTTCGTACAGTATTTGTAAGTAGTGGTTTCAGCAATTTCGAACTGGAACGAAATTTTGAACATTTTGACATCCAAGAAGTGGAGGATGAAGAATTAGAAGCATTGCTGGAAAAAAATCCTTATCGTATACTGCTAGAGCTCGGACAGGAACTCAGAATAAGACCGCAAGCCATTTCTAAATATTTACACAAGCCAGGCAAAATTCAAAAGTAGAGTGTTTGAGTTTTCTATGAACTTACAGCTGAGAATAGAAGTAGACACCTTGATGTTATTGTGCCAATGATTTCTAAATTCAAGAAAATAACTTCGTGTATAAAATGTGGATCCTCTACACTAATCCAAAGAAGCGAAAATCGTGGATTAGTCCTGGTTAGCCATTAACACCTCAAACTCAAATATCTACGTCAAAAAGGTATTACTATGTATATAGGGGGATCAGCTGGATGTTGTGCATTATGAATTGGAAACGATCACCGACTTGTGGCTGGGAGATTTTATATTCTTCAGACTTCCATTTCAGATTTCCATTTTTTCCGAACTCTGCAGCATAATCTGATTCATAACAGCTTCACATTTCTTCTGAAACTTAAAAAAGCATCAAAGGCTTTATAATATCAAAATCGCCAAATTTTTTCGATCTAGAATTTGATAGTTGCCTGAAAGGTGTTGAAACTGTATAGAAAGTAAGGTAGATTACCTTGAAGATTAGTTTGTTTGACTTTTTTCATAAATCAGTTTCAAGGTAGTCAAAAAAATGCCTAGGATTAAGTTGAGTTGATATTAAAATTCCTATCGTAAATTTTACATATAAATGTGATAAATTTTGAAAATAAAAATCATTTGATTCTGTGGATCTTAAGCCATCTATTCATATTAATAAAACGAACGTCTGGTCACACACAATATTCCCCTGTGTTGTAATAGTAATTCGAAATAAATTAGGTGTACACGATAATTTTAGAACTGGACAATTAGCTGGTATGTTATTTCGATTATCACAAACAATTATTTGAACAACGTCGTTGGACACTCCTGGCCACCTCTAACCTCTTTGTTGATATTCTACTGCCTGCATTTGGATCTTGTTTATATTTCAGGTACATTTTCGGTAGTCGGCTGCTTCTCATGGCGGCTTTTTGTAGTTAATCAATTTAATTTTCACTTGGCTCCCTATATGTGGAACTAGAGTTATGAAACAACCACATTTGACGCTACACAATAGATTGTTATGACTATTATGATGATAAAAGTTAAAAGCCGTTATAATAAGACTAATGAAATGAAAAAAAAGAAACTCAACTTTATATTATTTAAAAAACGGTAAGAAAGGTAAACCAGAAAAAGGAAGAATATAATGATTCAAGATATAAAAATTAAGAATTATATATTGAAATAAGGTGATAGAAGAAAACTAATTTTTAAGGAGATATACATTTTAAATAATAAATATTTCCAAGATTTAATCAACAGAAATGTTGAAAACGTTGTATGTATAATACCTTTCTGCAGTAAACCATTGTAAATGCTATTAGTTTTAATCTTGGTGACCGTTATTTGAAGCAGAAAACGGATGGAAGAACATTCAGCTTTTACGACTACTAAAGACTGAATACATCAAATGTTTCCTCGGATTTTAAGAGCGATTATGCAAATATAAAGAAAAAAAATTACACAATTAAAAGTCAAGTTATAATTAAAGACAAGGAAAATGTGTATTTTTTAAATAACATTACTCGGAGGAATTGCGTGAAGTGATTCCTGATTAGTAGAGTGCGAGGTTCCGCCAAGAATGTCGGATGTCCACTTGGCGTGTCCAAGAAATGGTCAATGGCTGAGTAGAGGATAAGAAAGCAGACTACCGACCGAAACCGAAAGCTGTTAATATCCACGCTTCGGTGGGACTTTCAAAGTAGCCTCTAATACGGAAGCTTTTTTGACATTATTAACTTATTTTCTATAATTTACACTTATACAATATTCATATGTCGTTACCGTTGTCAGTTGAAACATGTAAAAAGCAAATACCGTCAGCGAGAAACTTCTTTGCACTTTTGCAATCATGCTTCTATTAGAGAAAAATGTTAATTGATAGAAAGCCATGAAGTATAATTGCCAGTTACAACATTCTGTTAGTATATATTTCATGACAAATGCATTTATACTTTTTAGCCAATTATGCTTCATTGGAGCGGGCTTTTTTACATTAAAATATATCGTGTATAATAATACCAGAGAACGAAAATATTTAAATTATCAAAATATTTTAAAATAAGCAATTTTAAAATGATAAGTGATTAATATCGAGGAAAAATCTCTGCCAAGGCATATGCATTCACTTTTCTTGGTGATATTGCAGTCAAATATGTCATATACACTATGATAATGACTGTTACATTATAAAAGTTGTCATTGATATATAAAAAAATAGTATAAGAAAAATGGACATACTTGGTTTATTAACCTTGCTTAAATTCTGACTTTATTTAATATATTTAATATATTTTAATATATTTTAATATATTTAATATATAACAAAAATATTTAACACTATAAAAAAATATAAAAATAAAATTATCCAATAAGAGTGTCAGAACCATAAACTAAGGCACAATGCTAACTACAGTGGTAATTCGATGATTTTCATTTTTTCTAGAAGAACAAATAATTGCATTAGGTTTTGAAAATAATATCGTTTCCTTCGGCTTCATCTGGTGGAATGCATTCTGGGTTCTGCAATTCTGCAATTTTCGCGCGGTATATTTTCAATGGTGGCCTGAATGTTTTGTTTAAGATCAAGAATTGTTTGGGGTATATTTTTGTAAACTAGAGATTTAAAATAACTCCACAACAAATAATCCAAGATCGTGAGATCGCATGATCTTGACGGCCAGTTGACATCATTTCAGGAAATAACGCGTCCAGGAAACGTTTCTTCAAATAACTCTGTTGTTTGGCGAAATGTGTGATTGGTCTGCGAATGTGGAATGTCTTGTTGAAAGAAAACATTGTTTATATCATTTCCGGCAAAAATATTTTGTTAGTATATTCCTATAGCGTGTACCATTATCTGTGACATGATTATGGAAATATGGAACATCATTTTAACCCTTTCTGGCCTAAACTAAGAAAATAGCTAAAAAAATATTGCTTGGCATTTTTCAGTGACTCACAAAAAATGCACTTTTATTAATTAAAATTAATTAATCAAATTTTTATTAATTGCTGTTCTGGAACAACATTGGGCTTTTAAGGTGCCTACCATGTCAATTTATGTTAATTATAACTAAGGTTTTAGTCCAATATTTTGGAAATGATAATATCGTTCACTTCTGCAATAGTAAAACTTACACAGATACATCAAATAAAATAATTGGCAATTTAAAAGTACCTACTGTAAAAAATTCACGTTTTTATAAAAAAAATATTTGGTGTGAAAGTTTTTGAAACAATTCCTTTATTTTGTACAACACAAGATTACTTTACATTTATTACATGTTATAAATGAATAACTCTTTGGATATAGGTACATTTCCCCTGTTTTTAAACCAATTCGAGCAAATGCCCTAAATTATCATACCTAATATCACTTATATGCCTTGAAGCTAATGGAACTCTTTTCTTTTTTTTGCTGCTGTCACTTTCGCTTTAGACCCATTTTACTACCCTTGGTTAGAGCAGCCGATATGGCAGTTTGAAACTGAAGCAGCGAATATTCAGCTTTCCTCCCATGTTGTTCTTGATGGCGCCTGTATAGTAGCCAACTGTTTACCATAGCGACCCTAAGACAGCAGAAAATAATTCTCATATACCATCGTTTTGACTTAATATCTATTCTATATAGTTCAAGAAGCATGTCGGCTTTATGAAAGCCACCTATAAACTTATTATATTCTTTAACCACATATGGCTGGACAATTTCTATAGAATTTTTCTCAGCAGCACTCCACCGTTTGCACTGCAACTCTGGCTCAGTAGAAACATAGTTTGACTCAAAGTTTATGGCTTTTCTGTTATATCACCTGACTAAAGAAATATTCTTTGTAGTTTCTACAACTCTATCTATACTACCACGTACCATTTTTTTCAATTTATCTTCACCAGTGAAAGGACACTTTCACTGGTGATGACAGACTTGAGTAGAAGAGAGCTTGAAGTTAAGGTCGTACCTTGAACAGTTTGTCGTGCTGTGCATCAGAGCTAGGTTTTTGGTTTGTATTATCTATCTATTATCTATAATGTGTAGAAAGTTAATAATTTTTGAAAGCGGTTCATCGACATAAGGTCCGCTATGGATGAGTACCTATATTCTGTAGTCCAACACATTTTCGCGCTGGGCCTGGGAATTTTAATAATTCCAGTTTGAATGCCAAATACCTGCTCAATTTCTGACTGGTTTGTATTTAGAATTTCCGCATTTTTGTGATGGGCCTAAATGTTGGTTTGTTATGAAATCTCTTTGATTATGTCATCTTGAAGAAAAATTTTAAAATATTCATAGAGTTTTATGTCCTCCAGAAAGTAGTGGTATGACCCCTCCCCCTCCCCCCCGCCCCCATTCACTTGCTGGAGGCACAAAGTCACATTTTTGGAAAAATCCAATTTCCTATAGTTTGTGGCTGCTTTACCTTGATTGTCTGATTGTCTTTACTTTTTGGATTATTTTTTGCTTTTGACTTTGTTTTGCTTTTTGGTTCCCTTTGTCATGTAGCCGTCCGCTCCTTTTTACCTCCAGACGAGATCTCAGGTTTAGGCGTGTGTGGTGGATTCATACTCTCCATTTCTGGTTCAAATTCAGGTTCAGGAGTGTGACGTGGGTCTATTTAAAGATCAGGTGAGCACGGTGGGTCTATAACACAGTCATATTCGGGTTCAGGTGGCTATTATTTATCTGTACGAAGTGCATTATCACATAATTTCAGTAATACTTCATCTTCAATATCTGACAAGTCTTTTTCTTCATCTACTTTCGAAGTATTTCCATCAAACTGAATAAAAATATAATCATCTGTTAATTTGTTCCACTTAATCCTTTCCATATTTACTTTTCATCTGCATAAAAACGAACAAAATAATAAGAAAACCCACGATTGGATATCTGCAAAAATGTCAAATATAAAAAAAATATTTACCTTACATTTCCAATGTTGTTACTGAACAACACCAACTTTACCTATTTGTTTTATTTAAAAACTATAATTTATACGATTATTAATTAAGTTATTATTAAAACAACATTTAATTTTAGTATTTAAAACCTTCCAAAAACAATTTATCACAGTTAACATATTATAAATGCCAAAAGAAAAAATCAACTTTCATCACCTAGAGACAAAATAAACTTCATGTCAAACGTTCCTACAAAAACACGTGATTTATTACATATTTTACAGATTTTGATACCATCTAGCAGTACGATTTTAAACTAATAATGATGTAATATTTATAAACCACAATAGGCTTTAGAGGGTTGATTTGATTTTAGTTTCATTTTATAACATGTAAATAAATGTAGGTGTTTTTCAGGAACGACACTGGGTCAAAGGGTTAGAAAAATAAGATCCTATCACTTCTTCAGCGCAAAACTCTTAAATCACTTGAGGATTCTGGCATCTGCATCGGCCCAAATTCTGCAGTTATGTTTGTTCACATCACGCCTCGTCGCAAAAGATGATTTTTTCCCCAAAATATGCGCCGCTTTCATTTTCTACGGTCTCTTGAATTATGTATTTTTCATGGGAAATTGACACTGAATACGACAGTCTATGAGTGACATTTACATTTCAAACAGTGCTGCCGCTATTACCTTTCAAAGTTCTGACACGCTTATTGGGAAACTATTTATAATTAATTCGATTTATTTTTTAATTTTTGTATACACCAATACGATATTACGTAATGTCAAAAAAATTAAAAACTTTACTTTGATGAACAAAAAATATTAACGACTAGATCTATTATAGTTATTGTAACATTGTGGTTTTGTAACACTGTAACTTTGCGTGACATTAGTATGAGCAGAATTTCGTGCTCGTGTATTAAACTTTCTTAAGCTCTTTAATTTGCCGCTAAGAAAAGCTGAAGAGAAGGATAAGAATTTGATGCATTCATAGCGAATAATTCTCTTGTTATTTTAGCCATACATGCACATCAAATATCGCCGAAAAAATGCTTCTCCGTAAGGAATACAAAACTAATCGTTTCGGGTCAGATCCGGAAAATGTGGAGGTTGTTTAAAAATTTCGAAGCCAGAGTTGAAAAGCAGTTCCTGCTGGTATGCTATCCTGATGGAAAAATAAGAACCGGCAATTTTCCTTGCGTTTTCTTGTATTGCTTCATCAACCTTTGGTATCAGATACGCATTATATTGATGGTTTCATCCACCGTCACCATTTTCTCGATAAACTTTTGTGGATATGTTTTGTGGAAACTTTTGTGGATATATATAAAAGTTTTCCAATTAGAGTGTCAGAACTTTGAAATGTAATAGCGGCAACACTGTTGGAAATATAAATAATATGCCCCTTATAGTTTGAAATATATGCCCCTTACAGTTTGAAATATATGCCCCTTACAGACTGCTGTATTTTGTACATTGCTTCAACTCACTATGGAAAAATACATAATTCAATAACGGCTAGAAATTGGAGTTGGAAAGCGGAAAAAATCGACAAAGAGCACCTCTGGCTGTATGGGTTTGTGAACAAACATAACTGCAGAATTTAGGTCGATGATAATCATTAAGTGATTCAGGGCTGAATAAGTAATAGGACCCTATTTTTTTGAAGACGATGATGGAAATCGTGTTACTGTTAATGGCGAACACTGTAGGAATATCAATATACCTTTGGCCTGATCTGATGAATGTGGATATAAAAATGTCTTTTTTTTTAATAAGGGAGTACGATTTGTCACACATCTCGTCAGACAATCGATTTGTTAGAAGAAAAATTACCCGAACGAGTTATTTCTCGAAATGGTGATATCAACTGGCCTCCAAGGCATGTTAAGTCTCTAGCTTACATAAATAAACCCTGAAGAATTCTTGACCTTAAATGAAATATTCAGATCAGCTTTGAAAAATGTTTATTTGTTCTTCAATATAAAACAAAAATTACCAAATTATCACTTGTAGTTAATTCGTGTTATTATTAATGTTTCCTTATATCTCCATTAATGACCTAAAAATTGGTGTATTTTATGGTACACGAGATCAGTTCTATTCATTTCGGCATCTCTTAAATCTTTTTCTAATGATATACTTAAAACATCGATAACAATGGATCTCCTTGTAAGTTTCCTTCTTCCTTAGTTTATAGACAACAATTCTTGTACGTCGAACAATAGAATAAAAACTATAATACGATATAATTAGTACAATCAAAATTAAATTTATAATATTTAATATTATTTTCATTATCATTGCGGAAACTTTTCAATCTACCACACATAATTATTGCTTTTTTTATCATAATGACTTCTAATTTCTAGTCATGTTCCCATATAAGGAACCTAAATGACTAAGAATTACCGCTGAGCTTAAACCAGTTCAGTTATATTACAAAATGTCAACGAATTTTTTCAAAACAATAATCTCAATTTTCTCGACCTAATACGACGATGATTAGTTTTCGTCGTCTTTATTTTTGTCTTCTGCCAGTCTGCCGTAATTTATCTGCAGAAAGGCGACAGGAACATGATAGTTGCACTAAGAGGGCCTTTTTTTCACTAACGACGATGTCAATCGCTTTATCTGATCAACAGATTAAGTTGACTGATTCCGGATTACGTTTTTGTATTCTCCACATCGACCAGTCAGTTAATGAATCACGGTATTGTTATACAAAATCTATGTCTTATATATCATATTCTTTTATTTTACTGTGTTATTGCCAAATAGTTCTTCATTTTTATATAATTATAATATGTATATATGAGTGTATATATACACAGTATGTCGAAAAAATAACGGAACATTTTAAATTTAAAGAAAAATACTAGATTCTACTGTAGAAACTACTACTGTAAAGTTACAGCGCTTAAAGTGACAGTACTTTTTATCACCTCGTCACAAAAACACGATTGTGCAAAGAGCTAATATTAAGTTTTGTTTCAAGCTCGGTGAGGGTTAATGAAACTAAGTGAGTAAAACAATGGAACAAAATCTGTAGAAATTATATAATTCTTAAATAGTACGAGACTACAAGTAATTTGGAGCTTCTAAGGAAGAGTTTTGAAAAAGTGATAATAGGTATCGCATAGAAAGTATGTGAAATATTCACGAAGACTAACGGATAAAAGCAGCACCATGATGTAGCAATAGTATTAAAAAATAAATCAGTTTAAGGAAAAAAATTATAGATTATGATATGTAAATATCATACATGATAGTCTGTCATGGAAGTATCTATAAGTATAAGTATCTAAAGTTAAAAATTGATAAAGTCACAAAGATTAATGGAATTATTTTGAAAAATGATAGAAGAGGTGTAGTAAGTGTACTGAACGTAGCATGGAGGAGTAAGTAGATCCTAAAAAAAAATACAAACCACAATCATTATATCGTAATATAAGAATCATTTGTGAAAACTCTAAGGTCTGTAGAAATGAAACCGAAATTTGTCCATAGATAGCTCAAACTGTCAATATAGTTACCGTCAAATTGCGTCATTGGCGCCATTTCCTTGTTGACATGATTTTCGATTTTCATGACTCACAACAATATAAGTTTCATATAACAGCACAGTTTGTAATAGCGTTGAAACTACGATTTGCGAACAGCATTGATTTTCTGTTACCAGTTGAAGAAAACTGCTGCAGAATCGCATCGAATGCTTGTCCAAGCTCACGGTGAACCTGCTCTTGGTAAATCATAGTGCTTTGAATGATTTAAAAAAATCAAAAGTGGCGATTTTGACGTGAGAAACGAAGAACGTGGAAGACCACCGAAAAACTTTGAAGACAACAAATTGAAAGCATTGTTGGATGAGAATGACGCTCAAACGTAATAACAACTCGCGGATCAATTAAATGTGAAACGAATAGAGCCGTCTCTATACGTTGGAAAGCCATGGGAAATATCCAGAAGGAAAACCGAAAAACCACTTACGAAATGCTGCTCGCTAGGTACAAAAGAAAGTCATTTCTCCGTCGAATTGTGACTGGCGATGAAAAGTGGATATATTTTGAGAATCCTAAGCGTAAAGGATCATAGGTAACTCCAGGTGAACCATCGACATCGACTGCAAGGCCAAATCGCTATGCACGGAAGACAATGCTGCGTGTTTGGTGGGATCAGAAGGGTGTGATCTATTATGAGTTGGTAAAATCTGGTGAAATCATTAATACTGAACGCTACCGAAAACAAATGATCGATTTAAATTAAGCTTTGCGTTGAAAAACGACCTGAATATCAAAAAAGGTAACACGAAGTGACCTTGCTCTATGATAATACAACATCACACACTAAAACTGGTCAAGGAAACAATTGAGGCGTTTAGTTGGGAAATACTTTCGCATGGGCTTACTCACTAGACTTGGCTCCGTGTGATTACTACTTATTTGCATCGGTGGGGCACGCACTTGCTGAGTAGCGCTTTATTTCTTACGAAAATGGCTCGATGACTGGTTTGCCTCAAAAGGGCAACAGTTTTTTTGGCGTGTCATCCACAAATTGTCAGACAGGTGGGAAAAATGTGTAGCTGATGGGCGGATGGAGATAGAAAACGTATAGCGATGGGCAATACTTCGAATAAAATATTTTTTATCGTTTTCATACAATAAATGTGTATTTTCTATACAAAAAATCCGGTTTCACATTTACATACCTGGTACAGGGGAATGTCATCATGTTTTGCCAGCAAAATATACGAAAGGGCGTTGGAGGGAAAGTTAAGAAAATTAACAGAGCCAACACTAAAAGATACATAAGTTTCGTTTGGAAAAGAAAGAAGCATACTCTAATTAGCTTTTGTAAATTTGTGAAAATAAAAACAATTAAAAAAGTGAAAAAAAAGAAAATTGAGTTAAGAAGCATGATATTTTATGGAAAGGGGTAAAATCTGGGAAATACTAAAAAAAGGAATATCCGAGAATCTGATTATGAGTTAATTCGATCTAAGATTCACCATATTCAATTGAAATGTGTACTAATTAGCCAGAAAGTTGTATTCATATAATGATATAATATAAAACTTGATATTAGTAGGCAGACTCGGAGGACTCAGAGTGAAAAGTATACCTCTTCCTCCAGAAAGGCGACATTCTAGGCTATTTTGTGTTTAAGCTTTATATTAATATACCATAGAAGGGCTGTTGAACGTAAAAATGATTATCTTTCAGATTAAAATAATCATATTTAAAACTCTAAAATAATTTTGAACATTTAATAATCAATTTGTATTTAAAAGTTAAAATCCTACTACTTTAGGGCTAAATTTAACGGATGCATCAATGTTATGACTTATAAACCAGCTACATAATCCCAATAAAAATAAGTGACTGCAATTAGATGTCCATGCTACTAGTCATTTAGGTTGTGGTTTATTGGATTGGAACTTTTCCTTTACAGTTACTAGATTCTGCTGTATCAAAGTGTATAATATATTGTAATAGGCCATATTTTATTAATTTTATTGAACTCGACTATCTTGCTGTGAAGCTGCCACATAGAGTAATATGCATTTATCACAGATTCTATTGCTTGTCCTGTAAAATATACGCTCCTTCAAAAATAATAAAATTTAATGCTTTAGTTTAGTTTTTTCCCCGCTGATTTGCATTATGGTTTCTATGGCCTAGTTACAAAGCCATGTAAGTATTTAGTTAAAATAATAGTCACGATTCCTATCAATTAACATTTTATTATCGCTATAAAATCTTTGTGATTTTCTAAACCAATTTCAGTTAAATTAGATTTCTCGAACGCGGGCTCCGTCTTTGTATGTATTCATTTTGTCACGGTAAAAACAATGATAATGTTAAAATGTCTGATATAAATCAAAGAGAAAAAGATGAATTAGACATTATATACGAGACCTGTTTAGAAAGATTATAGTTTCGATTATTTATAAATAGTAAAGCATTTTATAATAAATGTGGAAAAGTAAAAGGTTTAATTTGTTTTTTGTCTTGTGAGGTATCTTTTTGTGGTTCCGCTAATAGTGTTAAGGATTTCAAAAGGAATGAGCTATTGGTACAAAAAAGCAGGTTTAAGTTTCCGTAAGACCGTGGAATTCTATTCATATAGCCGATCAAATTCTACCGGTCGACTTCTACCCTTATGAGGATATGGATAAGATGGTTTGAGAATCAGAGTCAAGCACGAGTACGAGGTTCTGGTCATCCTAGAAATATCCATGGACGTGACTAACTATATCTTGCATTTCTGGCTGTACGATGGATTTCTATTTGCTTTAGTGGTGAGTCTAGATACTGTTTAGTTGGACGTAGAAGGGTCAGTCGTTTTCGGAGGATGCCCAAAAGAAAAATTGCAAAAAGAAATAACATTTTATATTTATTAACTACACTAATTAAATTTTAAACGTTTGCAACGTTCCACATAGAATAACTGTTTTTATTTTAAACCAAACTTTGTTAAGCATAACAAAGAACCTCAAATAATCGTCGTCTATGAAGACGCCGTAAGTAATCTTTAATGTCCTCTTTCGGTTTTTGGCGTACAACACTTGATCAAATTGTATCATATGAAAGGAACCTAAACGGCAATATTACGTGATTCGTCAGGATTTTATTATGCATACTTCGGCTATATTCATTTAGCTGCCTCAGTCTGCGTATAGACGATTAAGATCAGTGTTTTACGTTATTTTCAACATCAGTTTAATTTGCGGCTTTCGTTTGTATCACGCTTTTTACTCATTGTGTACCATTAAATAGTGGATCATGAACCTAAACTGAAAGTTATGAGTGGTGCAGCAAAAAGACAAAAAAAGAAGACTAGATGAAGAAAAAACCGCCCAATTTAATTTAACAAAAAAATAACAAGTTTTGTAGTCATAAACCGAAGAGGCCAGAAATCTATTGGAAATGCAAAATATTCAAGTAAATAGTTGTGATAATTGTTGATATTAATGTTCTAGTACTTAATACTCCCAAAACTAATAATTTCTAATTCATTCAACTAGTATTCACAAGTACAAGTCACAAGTTTTATGTTATACTACCCTGTGTATCTAAATTTCAGATATCGTTAGTAAAATTATTGGGAAATCGATCTAAGCTTTTGTCAAAATGCTTCTGTTGTTTCTCCTGATTGTAGCAAACATTAAGAAACAAGAGAATCAAGTACTGGCACCAATTATTCCTGTGATGTTCATATGGATCAAGATAAATTGCGATTAAAAATTACAAGTAATGATCTCGAAGCCTTCCTTTCATCTTTATCAATTCAAAATGAATTTGATGATGATACATTAATTACTTTATTGTTGATGCGAAAATCCAACTGATAAGGATAGGATTTCGATAATTTAAAACTGTCCGATAAACTTAATCTATTTCTTACTAAAACAGGAAGATGTCAACCAAAAGGGTCTTTTCCAAAAAATGACAAGAATAATTGATTTTTCACTGTTAACTATAAAACAGTTACAGTCGGAGGACAGTCAGTACCTAATAAGTGGCTAAACTACTCACAAATACTGGACTGCGTGTGTTGTTTATCATGTGACTGTTTAATAAAAGAAATACCTATAAAAGTGAATGGGTCACTGGTATTAAAGATTGGTAGGGCTTATCTAAAAAATTAACAACACACGTCAAACCTGAACAGCATTTTTTGGTCTGTATAACTTTTCATCAGTGAGAAGAGACAAAAGGTTAGATGATACTATGGACTCAAAAAAATGAGGAAACATTTTGGAATTCGGTTTTGGAGATGCTCATTGACATAATTATGATACAGTTAGATTTAGAGGCTCTAAAGAGCATAGCAAAAACTACAATCGGAATTTTTAATTTTTCTACACTCAGAGGAAAGTGATTGGATGTTTCTTATTAATGATAAAGAGGAGAATCCATTATTTCTGACCGATAAGTTGTTTTTTTTTTGTTTTGTTTATTTTTTTCAATATATTTTTTTTAACGCAAGAATTTCTCCCTTTCAAGGAAAAACATTGAATCGTAGATATGTTTTGTTAGTGGGAAAGAACACCTAATAAACACTATCTAGAGAAGTTACGAACACCTAATAAATATTAGGAGAAGTTCCTGACATTAATTTTCAACACAATTGAACAATTGGATTTGAGAAATAAAATTCCCAACGTCAGCAAACGTATATAAAAAAATTACCAGGCGACTGACTTTAACTGTGAAAATGATATTGTGAATTTGTCCACGCAAATAAAAATTTGTATCCAGCCCAAAATTATCCATTTACATATAAAAATAAAACAAGTATTTTTTAGTAAGTATATGACAAACCTTATTTTAAGCAAAATTTGTCTTTACCAGTTTGCTTTTTATTTTATTTTTGTAAATATTTTTTTATATTGATGTTAGTTTAAATTTTATTTACTTCTCTTCAAGCATTGTCAAACACCCATAGTATTATACATATTTATTGGCTAAGCTAATAAACCCATAGATTATATACATTTTATATTATATAAAATAATTGATTCTTATACTCTTGAAAAATGTATTATCGTTTTGCCCCACCCACCAACCTCCCCACCCTGGTATCTCTGGAGTAGCTGCTATTTCGTGTCGGATATTTTCTTTTAACTGCACCAAAGAACTCGGTTTATTGACGTAAACTTTCCATTTTATAGAGTCCACAAGAAAAAGTCCATAAGACTCAAATCAGGACTACGTGGAGGCCAATTTATGTCACCTCTCCTGGCGATCAATTTGCTTGGGAAAATTTTACGAACTCGTAGCAGAGACGTAATGAAGGTAAAGAGAGAAGAGAAAAGTAATGAAGGTAATGAAAGTAATGAAGGAATGGCGAAGCACGGAGTGAACGGATGAACACTTTTCGAACATATCTGGTACTTACCCATGGTTAGTCGAACATGTACATATATATATATACATATATATATATATATATATATATATATATATATATATATATATATATATATATATATATATATATATATATATATATATATATATATATATATATATATATATATATATATATATATATATATATATATATATATATTTATTGTATTAAGAAAATAAAATATTCCTGCTGTTAATACTGATTTTTAAAATCATTGTTATCCAATATAAAAGGTAATAAAGAAGTATTCCTCCAAAATGCATTTTAATGCTATTTTAACAGCACACTATAAAAAGTATTAATTAGTACCAAAACGCTTGCGGATATTAACCCTTGAGTTTTTATTGCATATTATTACTTTACGGCATATTATTCAACTTTGTGACATACACATTCCTGAGGATACCAGATGATATTATGGTACTACTTGTAGTTGACCTTTTGAGAATTTCACACCTTCATGTCAACGGTCCTTTAAAAATTGTTATTGAGTTGCATTTCTTCTTATAACTTTTCCAGGTTAATTTTAGCTATACCATCGTTCAAGGCAATATACACAGGTTGTCTAAAAAAAAGAACAAACATTTTCTTTTGAAGCAAGAAATTACAATAAATATTGTTATAAATTGGTAATTGAAATAATTTTATTCTCAGGCAATGTAAGGTTCAGTATTTTTACACTCAGATTATTCTCAAAGGTTAATGCACCGTTTTCATGTTATTGTGCCCCGTTGATATCGTTAGATAGACGTTGATATCTCAATTCCTGGAAGGGTAAGGTGGTTTTCAACGTTGGTCACTCGCTAGTAGGTAAGCCGGTAGGGTTGACCACGTTAACCTGTGGGTTCAGTGACCAAATATAGCCATGTGTTAAAGTGTTGAAAATACTTGACCTAACCTAAAGTTAGCGTGTTGCCTTAGCATGATTTCTCGAAGAGAAATACAATCAAATGTGCAAGAACTATAATAGGATACTTCATATCGACATAAATTCATAGTTTCCTTTTTATTATTTATTAGCTCGAATATTTTTTGATATGGGTACTGTATACTAGTAAATTGTATTTTTGAATAACAATTAGAAAATTGTCAAAAAGTTTGCAGATTTAAGAAAGACCATGTCAGTCTGAATAATATACTATACTAAAAACCCCGTATTACATTTACAGATTTCGATAGCAAAAGGTTCTCTTTTAATGACCGCCTTTAAAGGATACAAAAGATAATTGGGAAGTTCTTTTAAACCAATTATTTCAAAACCAAGAATCTGCTAATAACCTTATATTCGTTAAATAGCTTGTGCAAGAAGGCTTTCTATTATTTCGAAATATTCGAAAAAACGAAACAAATGTCCCCCGTCGAACGAATCAGAATCTTGTTAAGGAAAACAGAAAATAAGACCTTGTCATTTTACTAATAAAGAACAATTCGTTTCCGATTTTTGTATTTTTGCCTATCGGCTTGATTGGTGAATGCAGCATATTTGCATTATGTAATCAGATTTATTAATAATTTCGAGTCTATTATCCAAAACGCAATTGTAATCCGCACACAATTAGACAAGATAAAAAACTGTTTACTTACAGTGAGGCTAAGCACTTCACGCATGATTATTACTAAAGAAGTTACCTCGGTTTTATCTTTCTATACATCTCGGTTGGTTGTAGCTAGATAAAGGTGTAGCAAATTTCCAATGTGCACGCAGATTGCTGTGAATTGTTTTATGATTAAGCACTTTGTCAGTCGTGACTATACGCCCGCTATTCGCTAGCCCAGCTAGGCCAAGCCAAATAACCGCAGGCTTCCCGAGATATATTTATATTCCAACTTTTGTATTAACTGTTAATGTAGCTTGTCTTTTAAATAGGAGTAACAAATTTTAACCCTCTTTATTTCAGTCTATCGTTCTAATAACACGCACACATATCTATATATACAGGGTGTCTCGAAACTCAATGTCAAGTGGGGGGTGCCGGGCGTAAGGCCAGGTTATACCAGTTCTGCTAAAAATAAGAAAAGACCTTGTATAGTCCGGTTCAAGATATTTCGTTGCCTTTCAGCAAAATGTTAATTGCCCCAATAAATTTCATTAAAAATATTCCTAGTTTCATCAAAGATGCCAGAGTCGGAGTGGTTTAACTTCTGAATAATTATGGAAAAAAATAAAATATTGTTAATTTTTCCCCATTCAGGGGTTGCAATTGGCAATGCCGGGTTTCGAACCAAGACATAGTCAAGTAGACTGAAGGAATGCCCTCACGATTCTCCTTGTTCCCAAGATAACTGCCTTTTGAGCCGGCGCAACGATATTTTCTGACAGTTGAAGTAGTCTGATGTGTTGGGAAATTTGCTCGTGGACTAATCCATTTACAGTTATGACGAATGGTAAAATTTTTGTTTCTTTTAATTTGTATATTTCTTGTAGTTCAAAGGCTAGCTCTTCGTAGTTCTGTTTTTTCTCCACATGGTTCTTCTTATAGAAGAACATTCTTCAAAAGTGTTGGAAATTTCTCAGTAAGGAATTGTAGATAATTGTCCGCATTCAATATTATAGGAAGAGCGTAAAGATTAAGTTACAAATCATCGATTAAGCCTAAAGGATCATGGAAAATTCATGCTGAAAGTTAAACGAACGTATTGTTTTGAGCTTTTCTAGTTCCTAACTATGTAGAATTCTTAAATTTTTGATACCGCGTTTCCTAAGGGAATCAGTAACCATGTTAAGCATCATCCGGAGATGACTTCCGATTGAGGCATGTCTACGTTGTAAATTAAAACAAGTGAGTTGGTAGTCAATCTATTTGAGTTTAGTTTATTATCAGCATAGGATAGAATTCGTATAGATTTATCATCCACACAGAATCCGGCATCAACCTTATTCACACTATAAATGATTTAATTCATAATGAGATTGAATACTGTTAGACTTAGGCTTCTCTGATACCAGTAGATATTAGTACTTCTTCAGTTCAACCCTTATAGGTTTTTATTCTGGTTTTGTGGAACACCTCCTCTGATACGAGTAGATATTAGTAGTTCCTCAGTTAGACACTTATGGTGTTTTTATTCTAGTTTTGTTCCTAATGTTTTTTTCTCATCGACATTATTTTTCCTTAGGATATTTATTCTATAGTTTGGTTGTATTCGATTAAACTCCGGCTTTAAGTCAGTAAAATATAGAAACATACCAGGTGGGAAAATAAATTAGTGAGACTGGCGGTGTAGCCGTCGATCTGGTAACACTGTTGACTTTTCCTTTGGAGGATCTAATTTATTTGGAATCTAACGTGTTGCTGCCACATGCCTAGTGGCTACAAAAGTCATTTCAAGCAAAATACTTAATACTATCAGGAATGGAACAGTTTATCAGAAAAAGCGATTAATGCGTTCAAAATGCATGTTTTTGAGATACCTCAATCGGAATGGAAACAGTGTTATAAACTCTCCCTAGAGTGACTTGGTGGTCCGTAGCAGTTCTTTTCGAGAACCGGATTATTCTAGTGCATTCTGAAAATGAGTGACAAGAATTTCGAGCAACGATACACTGTCAGTTCGACGGAAACTTTTACAAAACTTTCAGGCCCTCGAATCTAACATGTCGTTCTGTGCATGCTTTATTTCTAATAACCTTCCAGTTAGTGGTGGTCGATCCATATCTTTAAGACATTTTCTACTTTCTTTAAACCGTTCTATCGGAATACCATTTTTCTTGACATTAACTAATTAACGAACATATGTCTTCGATATTTTTTTTCTGTCTGTTTCTGTCGGAAATTGGTTGCTCAATAAAGGTGAAAATCGGCAGAAGAATGACACGTTTTAATACTAAAACTAACAAAGTAAATAATTATTATGCGTGAAATTTGAAGGAAATATTTTTCATATATATATATATATATATATATATATATATATATATATATATATATATATATATATATATATATATATATACAGTATAAAAAATTAATTGGTAGAACTAATGCAATACAATCAGTGAAATCTTTGAAATTCAAGTTACAAAAATACCGAATAAGAAGTAATGAACTTTTTTTGAGTTATTTAACAATAATATCGAAAGCGGTGTAACCTTAATGGAGTAACGTGAAGGTGTGGCATTGATTTTGATCGCAGAATTGCGTGACAAAAGTTCTCATCTTGAAGGCCCGCAGGACAACGTTGCAGTGTTTCGATGAAACACGTTATGTCACGTGGTGCTTTACGGGAAAGGGGCTTTTCCTTATATTGGATCTAATTTTCTTCGAATCTAACGTGTCGTTAGTTACCTGCCTAGTGGCTATAAAAGTCATTTCAATCAAAATATTTAATACTATCAGTTGGAATGGAACACAACTGAGTTTTGTCTAGTTTCTCTATTACGTATTTCGTAAATGCAAATGTAAGGTTTTCCATCGTAAGATTTTAAAAAGTTTTAAATGTTAAAACTATTTTTTTTTTGTATAATTCGAAAATTAATTAGTTCCCATTTATTTTTAAAAATATATTTCTTCTAGAATGTATTAGGTCTACAAAAAATTTTGATCTTTTTTTCTCCATCACACTAGAATCTCCATCACTTTCGATACATTTCTGCCAGCATTATACAGCATTGTATAGAAATTACTATAAATTATTTTAAAATTCGTATTGAAAACGGGAAGAGAAGACCTCCCGAAAAGTTAACGTCCAAAAGTTTGTATTTATTTTAGAAATGTTTTATGAAAATGTATTTTTTTAATTTTTGTTTGTTAGGCAAATTTATTGGACAAAAAGAATCACTGAGAAATTAGTCTCCGATTTGTTTTTTTATCCAGTGATTCTTTTATTTACATAAGAACAGATATTCTTGATATTTTTTGAGTTTTAGATCGAGGCGGAAAACCCAAAAAAAAGAAAAAACTATATGAACACGCCACAACCATTTAGACAATACGTCTATAACATAATGTTACTGATACACTTTCTATTGACAGAATACATAGACAGTCTGAGCGTTATTTTCCAGGTCTCTTAAAAATTATTGAAATGGAGATGTTTATAAAGCAACCTTTAATTACCATTTTTAAATTTAAGTTTTTATACAGCAATAAAATCTGTTGGGGCTAAAAATTGTTTGTGATCGGATGTCAGAAACAGTCGAAAAGGTACCGATATCTGGTGTGAAATACATTTCTGTGCAAGGTCTACAGTCTATGGAAATAAAGACGCAGAAACAAATCTTCCCTCTACATTATCGTCGTGTGCCCTGTGCCCTGCAGTGCGTACATTCGGATGTGTGGAACGCTGCTAACGAAGGAGGTTAAGGGTAAATCCTCGGCGTCTTAAAACCCCAACCCTCCGGGTAAGGTATAGTAACCGCTACGGAGGAGCCCCGGTTCTCCCGGATAGGTAGGCAGGATAGTCTCCGGTTAGGCTCCTACTACGAAACCTGATGCTAGGTGTGTAAATAGTATTAGACGTAATGAGTAATGATTTTTTAGAATTTTTTTATTCATTTGAAATTATAATCCTATATTATCTCCTTCAAAATAGTTGTGGGAAACCACACAGCGCTCGAAATGTAGTGTTTTCTGCATTTTATTGAAGTATTGGAACTCAGATACAGGAATCACCTTCAGCTACTCGGTTACAGCCCTTTCAATGTTCTCCAATGTGGTGAAATGAAGTTAATTTTTAACCTTGGGAATAGGACGAAGTTTGGTGAATAAGGAGGCTGCGGGGCCACGGTGCCCGCACTTTTTTTTTCCCCAAAAACTCGTAACTAGCACTAAGATATATGTTTCTGGACCCTTTTCGAATGTTCATTTTTCAAGTTTTTTAAGAATTTCTCTTAAAAAATTCTGGCTTTCAAAAACGAAAATCAGCATGCTTTTGATCTTTGATTTACTCATTGTGACTTTTTGGGCTATCGTGGGGTTGGAGTCTGACATTCCTGGGTCTGGCACTCGTTCTAGAAAATAATGCTAACTTTTGATCTGCCCCAAAAATTCAACACAGTTTTCCATTCCTGTCGTCCTTTTGATCCAGCGAAAGATTTTTTCGGAACCATTTTCACGTAGATTTTCTTCATACCAAATGTATTAGCCAAAATCACATGAATGGTTGTGTAAGTGAAATTCAACTCTTCTCTGAACACAAGATCTCTGTGAATATTTTCATCACCCCTTGCAGTTGAAGGCTTTTGACTTTTGACTTCTGAGAATGACTAAAACCACCTGAAAACCGGAGCCTTTGACTAAAACAATGTTTCCATAGGCCTGTTGATGTGTTGCAGAAGGTTTTGTTTTGTACTGTGCCCAAGTTTAGACCACACTTGAGAGTCCACCTTTATTTGAAATTATTGTCACTCGTTTTCAGAACGTATAAGAAAAATCCAGTTTACAAATAAAATTACTTCAGACAACCAAGTGACTCAAGGGAGTTTAAATTCGTACTCAAGACGTAGCAGATGTTGGAATACCACCCCTCCAAAGGGGAAGCCACCAGTCTAATTGGATTTTTTGCCCGCTTGGTATGAGGGTTGATATTTATGTATTCGAAATAATAAATAAAAACAAATATTTATCATTGAAAATGATTTTATTGTTTTTCAAAATATTCTCCGAGGATCGATGCACTCATTGCATACGTTTGAACCAATTTTCATAGCACGTTTTCCATTCCGATTGAGGGATCTCCAAAACATGCATTTTGACAGCATCAACCACTTCTTTTGACGTTGAAAACAGTTGACCACGTAGTTTATTCTTCACGGACGGGAACAAAAATAAATCATTGGATGCCAAATCAGGACTGTACAGCGGATGACCCATCAATTCGATATTTTGACCGGTCAAATATTGAGTTATTCGGTCCGGTGTTTAAGAGCTCGCGTTGTGGAGAATACTCCTGCGTCGCTGGTCATTTTTTCTTATTTCTTCAAAGATTTCTAGCAAACAAATGATTGTGTACCATTCAGATTTGACCGTCCTACGATTCTCTTGTGGCACTGTAGCCAAATGTCGATTTATCCCAAAAAACACGCGACCATTTCCTTCGAAGTTCATTTTGCGCAAACAACTTTTGTGGGGTTTGACTCACTTTGACTGTTTGACTCATTTTGAGTCTACTGCTGTTTACTTACGGGCTCATACGCATAGATCCAAGATTCGTTGCCTGTGTAGATATTATACAAGGCTTTTGACGCACCACGATTGTAGTTTTTGAGCATTTCGTTGCATCAATCGACATGAGCCTTTTTTGAGCGATTGCCAAATTATACGGAATCCAACGCGCACAAATCTTTTTCACGGCTAAATGTTCATAAAAAATCTTGTGTATCCTTGTCATACTAATGCCCAGGGATGCCTCAATCTCACGGTATGTCACATGAAGATCCTGCTTTATGAGTTCGCGCACAGTATCGATGTTGTCTGGCACAACAACCGATTTTAGACGATCTTATTTAAATTCGTCCGTGAGCGAACAACAGTCACGATTGAATTCATAAGTTGATCGATACACTGCTGTTGAGATAATCTACGTCGAAAGTCGTAGTTAATTCCATCACACAAAAATTCTCACGAGTTAATTCCATGATGAGATGAAATTTTCAAGCCATTAAACAACATAAATAGTATTCGTATGACAAGACGTTCTGAGTACGTATACAGTCAACAGTGTCAAATTTTACAATGTATATGGGAGATGGCGCCTAGTAACACCACTGTTGCCAATCCTGAATACATAAATAGCAACCATCGTTTATAGCCTGGATATAAGATTGGATTGATTTAATATGTTGAAAAATTGTTGAAGAAGTAAGGAAGAAGAATAAAATCCATTATATTAGTCTCCCAAGAATGTAGGCTGCACTATTGCAGGCCTTCATGTTGGGTGGTCAGTTGTGAGAGGTAGCACAAAATAGAGTCGATACGATAAAAACCTCAAATAACTTTATTCAGTGGTTTACCTTCTATGCTCTGTAAACCACTGATTTCTTGCCAAGGATGCGAAATAACTGTTAGGTTCTACACCTTACAAATTTTTTTATGAGCCAATTTTAATGCTTTTGTGAATGATGAAATACAACCTCACTAAAAAACAAAAGGTAAACGCTGTCATAAAGATGGCCTCATGTGCGTACATTTATAAATGATGAGTTTTTATTTTAGTAAAATAAATAATGAAATATATTTATTTTTTCTTTCACGTTGGTTAAACATGATTTGTCTACTATTCGAAAAGTAGATAAAGCAAAATAGAAGCTGACGATCATTTGATGAAGATGCGCGTATTCGTTAAAGAATTGCCTAATGATAATTAACGCGGGAAAAAAGTGATAAAACACGAATGGGACGACAGAGCGCGCAGAGACAAGTGAAAGCACGCCTTCTGTGACATTGCGACAACCGGCGATTCTCAGTGGTAGTCAAGCTAGCGCGTCCGAAGGACGTTAAGCGGCATTGGATGTCACTGACGCTTGTCGCGAGAAGCGCGCAAAAGGCCTGACACTTGTTGGATGCTCGCCAACAACACGTTACGATTTGTGCTCAAATAGAACATCTCAGATGCATGGTAGTGCCTCATAGTTTGTTTCAAATTTTATCCAATATAAACGTAAGTTTCTGACATTCAAACTAATTTAATACGCTTATAAATCGATATAATGTATTAACATAATAAATCTAACTTAAACTCGATAACAAATATAATTTAGTCTGATTAGTAATCATACTGATTGATCCTTATATATAAAAAAGTCTTATCAACAATAACATCACCATTTCTTATTGATTCCCGGATTGATCGAATTTGAAGTGATGCCAGTGACTGCCACCAGGTGGAGCTCTGTTAGATATTTCACCTTTTTTTAGTATAATGTTCTTTATGAAACTTTGATTGCAGTTTTATTATGTAAGTCAATTGCCAGTAACTGTCACCTGATGGTGCTACTATTCTTTTTTCCTTTTCTTTTTTTAGTCTGATTAGTAATCATACTGATTGATCCTTATATAAAAAAGGTCTTATCAACAATTACAGCATCATTTCTCATTGATTTCCGTATTGATCAAATTTGAAATAATACCAGTGACCGCCACCAGGTGAAGCTCTTAGTTATTTTAACTTTATTTAGTATAATGTTCTTTATGAAACGTTGATTGCTGTTTTATTATGTATGTTAATTACCAGTGGCTGTCACTTAATGGTGCTACTATTATTTCTTTTAATTATGTCTAATAAAATGTATTTTCAGATATTAACAGACTTGTGGATTTACTTTAAACAATGATATATTTAAATTTGTATATGGTTTAGTTCGTATATCAAAATATCTTTCTCAAAGAATATATCTATTATTGACCGCGATATTGATTATTTAAATTTATATAAGTGGTTGTATCTAAGTACTGCATCATTGATTTTTTGATTTCATTGATTTAATAAGGTGTCCTTGATGATAATTCTAATTTAAATCTGATAATACATTTTTTATTTAAAGTAATAATCAATGACATTCAGTAACTGAACCGGTCAGTACTACGTCAGGGCTATAAACACTTGATTTGTGCCTTTTTTATTTTAATCTCTTGACATTTTTCAGAAGGCATTTAGTCTTACCAAGCATGATTACCGGCATGACTTAACTCACTTGACATATTTTAGAGTCTATCTTAGAGAAATGCAGTAAAGTCCTAACTCCTACTTGAACGGCTGTTCATTGAAGTACTAACTTCAACAAGCTTAGGTCTGTATTTGAAGTGATCAGTAACTTCCATTAGCTATATTAATTGATTAGCTTTTACCTTTAACGTATTATAGCTATAAGTCATGATGACATTGACTATTACTACATAGCGTGATTGTCACTATTTTTTAAATCATGTTTATTATTTTATATTCTCATCAATTAATACGCTTGTTATATATTGTAATTTATATGATACTATATAACGAAGTTATTGATATTATATTGCAAGAAAAAATCTCCATGAAGAATTATTAAGTTTATTTTTGATGTCTGTATCGATCATATTTAAAGTAATATGAATGATGCACCCAAGTGGTACTTCAGGTGTGATAATATGTTCTCGACTTTCGGCTCGATTTGTAGATTCCTTGTTTGATTGATATTCATTATATGAGGTTCAATGTTAGCCCCTATTACATGATATAATTTAAACATCTTTTTTTTCACTTTTGTGACTCTATCCCACTTCTCGTAGACTATTGTCAGGTACTGTAACCCTATTTACACTCTGTTGGAAGCTAGGATTCGCCCTGTTATCGCATTTACGTCGTTGAATTGTCAGGCGTTGTCATTTGTGCATGTTCATTAGTAGTTTCCTTATGGTTGAGATATGGTTCGGTCTGCTATCTAATGAATTCGCAGCCTGCTTCTGTAGCATGTAATTTCAAATGTTTCATTCTGTCCCCGATAAATTACATTTAATAATAATGTTTCAAATCTGTAAGTACGTATATGAAATATAATTGTATTTACCATACGCAGTTTTTATTATCGCCGAGTATTTGAATCTGAGTTTATTCTTTTAACATTCAAGATTAGCGGCCGTGCGCTCTTGTGTGGCTCTACAGCCCTATACATTCGAGATGAGATGACGGAGAAGGCGGGATGTATCTGTTTTTAGGCCTTGCTCCTTGATACTGATGTACTAGTTGTCTCCATTGGGTTCTGTAGGAGGCAGTCACGTTCCATTGATGGTTTGCTAACGCTCTAATATTCAATGGAGGAAATTTTTGTAACGAAGTTTCTGACTTAAGTCCACCTAAGGTCAGTTGACTATATAATATACACATTTTTAGACGATGACCAAATCCCCCTCCCAATCTAGGCGCCCTTTTTCCAGGAGAACCTCCATCGACAAACGTTTCGCCCCACTGACAACTTCCTTAAGTAGTTATTTTTTATATTACTATCTGATCTTCATTGATCAGATCTTCATCTTATGTAACGTTGCTGTGTGTTCTTGAGAGCCCTCAAGTGTTTCCTATATGGCACCCACGATTTACAACCGTAAGTAAGCAAAGGCAGGATCACAGCTTGGTACTCGGGCACCTTTACCTTCAAGCACAGATCATGATTTCCGAAAACTCTATGGCGAAGTTTCCAAAAAGCTCCAAAAAGTCCTATGGAAGCTTAGGTTGCTTGGAAATGCTGTGGTTTTTCTAGATCTTTGTTAGTCCCAATCCAAATTTGGCCATGGTAGCTACTAAGTCCTTGAACTTCAATTTTTTAGAAAATGTCAAAACTTAGTGTTATTTACTCGATTGTCACAGACAAGCAACTAAACACGCGCATCTCAAACTTCACATCACGCTATATAACGAATTATTCTTGACCAATATTATAATCATTTGATCATACCTACGGCATTTCTGTGCCAGGTCGAGAACTTTTTGAACGGCTCTTGTACCTAGATATTTCAACTGAGAGACTAGAGAAAAGATTTAGTGCCGTACATCCAGATGATCAATCGTCGATCTGTGAGTACCAAGTTATGGATATAATACAAAGAGTATTTCTTTATGACCAATGGCAAGTACGTAAAATTTTTGACAGGTTTTACCAATATAGGATGCAGAAAGGTTAAATCTCCTTTACTGTAACTTCTTTACCCAGATAGACATTTTACTAATTTATTATATAATAATTTTTTAAAAAATATGCCTACGATAAATATGGCGATAAGAAAATGAAATTGAAATAAACTTGAAGTTGTATTGAAAATACATATCAATATAAAATAAATTGCGTAGTAACTAATTGTTTATAGTTTATTCTTGTTACTTCACTATCAATTGATTGCTTTGATTTATCAAAACAAAATAATGTTGGAACCAACATCAAATAGCATTTAATTAATACATTTTAAGTCAAAATGGAATGCGAAAATAGTTTTTTTTTTCAATTTTACACATATCATTTAAATATGTTCGTTGTGAGTAAAACCAATTCATTATTTTTTTTTAGCAGAATATACAATTTGTTACAGCTGACCTAAAGCTGCTTACTCATAACAGGAAAAACTAGGGCAGGAAGCATCCCCTACCAAATAGTTGAAAGGGGATCGCACTGACCTATATTCACAGTCTAGGTTTGGGGTGTATCAAATTAAAAACATCCCCAGTTTTGTAGTTTTTGATCGAAATTCAGGGTTGGTATAATACTTCGGGTTGGTGATTCGGGAAATAGTTTAAAGTAAGCTTTTTTTAGTATTTTTACATAGTAAAACTGTTTTTCGTGTATTTTTTTAATTAAAATGCTGTTCAAATTAAGAATTAATGAAACCTCCCAGGTCATATTGCGTCCAATAAATACCTTTGAATCTCATAATTTCTTCATTTATTTGATGCAAGTGTATTTGGCGTGGAACATCTTACTAATATTTTATAAAGATAACACGTTTTAACATAATAAATCTAACTAAAATCATTTAACAAATATATAATTCAGGTTAATTGGTAGTGATCTTCACTGATCTTCATTTACAAAAAATATATTATCCCCATTATCAGATTTATTTTTCTTTGATAACTTTATTGATCGAATATGTAGTGATGCTAGTGACTGCCATCAGGTGGAGCTCAATTAGTTATTTTAGCATTATTTAGTAGAATGCCCTCAACATTTATACATTTTGATTCCTTTTTATATTATGTACGTCAATCACCCCTGGCTGTCACTTAATGTTATTTAAAGAAATATGTCCAGGATCGTAAAGAACATAGCAACAATGTGGCTTGTAAAGTAACCAAAATACAATAAAATATATATCATAAGCAAATAAGGAATACAGGGAGGGTTAAGACCTGATGGTAAGAATGGAAACTGGCCAAACTGGACGTCATATTTAGTAGAAAGTCAGACATTGAAAAGGAAATACGTACTGCGTAGAAATTTTGATGGTGGGAAATCGCAGCGTCTAGTTTGCGAGTGAAGTATGGATATTGGATGCATACTAGAGTAACTTTTGAGGATATGTGAGCGAAAGGCATTGATAAGAATATTGGATGGTAAAAGGGTCGAATAATACATTGGAAAGAAGAACTAACGAAGAATTGACGCAACTATTTAATGAATCGGAAATACTGGGAGTTGTGGAAGCACAAAGTTTGAGATAGTTGGGCATTTTCAAAGGATATAGTTAGGCAAAATACCTGGGAGGGTATTTTGATGTAATTTAGGAAGAAAGAAAAGAAGAGAAAGACCAAGGATGAGACGGATAAGGATTTACAGGGAAAGAAAATTATAGAATGGAGGAAAAAACGAAAAATATACCAAAATGGAGAATTTTTATCCATTCAGCAAATAGAATTCAGAAGTGGATTTACTACAATGGATCCAGGTTGTTCAAAAGGCTATAGAAATGCACAATGAATACACCATGTCGCTACGCTTGGCTTCTATTGACTATGAAAAAGCATTTGACTCAATTTCATTGCAAGCCAAAATGGATGCAGTGCTTAACCAACGTGTAGACAGAGCCTATGTACTAACTGGGACCCATGTATGATGAAGCTATAGTAACAGTGAAGATTGACGATCTCGAAGTTAAATTCAAAGTAGAATGAGGTTTGTGGCAGCGTGACGCAATATCGCCTGTTCTTTTATCAGTTTTGAAGAAGTATCCCGTAATTTGGATTGGGAACAGGATGGAATAAAAATCAATGGAGTATACTTAAGGTATCTTAGATTCGCAGATAATATCGGTCTCACTTTACAAGATTTATACAAAAAAACATAAAAGGGCTACAGAGTTCTGGAGAACCATTTGGCTTGAGAATAAATCTGAAAAAGAGTCATGTCATGTTCAATAAATTTGCCGAAGACAGAAGGATTTCAATTTTGGGAAAGAATTTGAAGTTAATCACTACATATATTTTGAGTAAAGGATTTCAATGGAGGGTGATACTACTCGAGAGAGGGAACGACGTGTTAAATGTAACTGGCAGACTTAACATGGTGTTTAAGAACAAACTCCCACTTTGTCTGAAGAGAAATGTCTCTGATCAGTGCGTCCTGGCCATTATGACATACAGACGTGGCATTATAAGGCCATACATACAAGGCAGTATAGAAACACCTGCAAATGAATGAAGTTGAAACAGAACAAACGAAAGTAAGTGACATCATTGGAAAAGTAAAGAAATTTTAAAGGTCATATAGCGAGGCGATGTTACGACAGGTGGACCAAACCAATCCTGGAGTAGACCATAAACGTTCACGAATAAGATCGAAAACACGATGGATTGATGATATGATCAAGTATATTGGTCCCGAATGGCGGAGGAAAGTACAGCGCCGCGTGAGTTGAAAACATGCTTGAAAAGAGGACTTCATTCTGCAGTGGATGGACACTGGCTGACTCATTTACTGTGGTGACTAATCAATGTAACCTCGTAATCTCTTCATTTATTATAGGGTGAGTGGATTTGACCTAGCAGAAAATAAATGAAACATTCTTCTGAGAAATACATTATAACTTATATTTTTTTAAAGATAACTCAATATATGCTTTATATATCATGTTTCCTACGTAAAACTAAGATGTTATATCTTTTATATTGTTAGACTGAATTAATGATATATGGTTTATTTATCGTAAATGCAAGAAAATAAACCAAAAAAAACTAATAAAATTCCTGTATGAGTAATAATACGAATCAGCAAATTTAAAACGTAAAGGGATAGTGCACTAATTCCAGATTAAAATGAACGATTATATTTGTTAAATAGTGTTGACAGTGAAACGTGTTACGTTACACATAAATCTAATAAACAATAGATTAATCGAATTCATATCACATAAGGTTATTGCATTTAACATGACCATAACCTTCACTAATGATCTATTTATTTTTACTAAGTCGACAAGTTCGATGATATAATGTTTTGCATAAGCAGTCTATTGAAATCGAATGGTGAAATGACTAATTATTCGGAGCTAAATATCAATATGTCTCTCTGACAGCAACGAAATATTTTTAATTCAGATTTGATTATTAAGCAGAATTGATTTTCTACCTTGATAATGGGACGTTTTGTCATTGTGGATAGTGAATTGGACGTACAAATAACTAAACTTTCATTGTTATTATGTAGATCACTGAGGAAATGCAGCAAAAAATAGAATGAAACATATTAATTCGCCATCGCCAGTATGGCGGAAGAATATAACTTATTTTTCATATTCGGGAACAAACATAAGTCACAAAATAACAAATCAGAACTACGAAGGTCGTTCGATTCTGGTTCTTGACCTGACACAGAGATGGAGCAAAGATGACTATGATATTTGTCAAGTATGATTCGTTAGATGGCGTGCAGCGAAACGTGCGCCGAGAAGTTTGAAAAAGTGATTTGGTGTTTAGTCGCAAATCTCTTCGAGATTAAAAATGGATGTAGGCGATAAGAATGAAGTTTGAGTTACTATAAAATATTTTATTTTAATGTGGTTATGGCAATTTAAATGTTGTTGTACATCAATGTTGTAGGCCAAGGAAACCGTCACAAAAATCCATAGTGTCGTAAGCGAGCTTGCAGATATTGTAAAGATCTCGACACACTGTGTACACTACATTTTACAGAAAGTTTTGGATATGAAAAAGCTCTTTATTAAATGGGTGTGTTCTCAAGAGTATTTAGACTTACTTTAACGCGATTTTAGTGAGTTTCTTCGATGTTTGAAAATAGTAGATGAAACATGGATTCATCATTACATACCAGAGACGAAGCAGCAGTCCAAACAGTGGGTGGAAATAGGTGAGAGTGTGCCAAAGAATGCGATAACGGTTCCATCTGCAGAAAAAGACATAGGTATAGTTTTCTGAAATTCTTGTAGTGTGGTGTTAATAGACTACCTGGTAAAAGACAGAACCATTACTGGAGACTATTGCGCTTTACTACTGGATCAACTGTAGGGGGCTATTAAGGTTAAAAGCCACATCTGGCAAAAAGTGCTCATTTGCCATGATAATACACTGCTGTGGGCTTTAGGGTGAATATATTTTTCATTTAGTAGGCTATGAAACGATGGATGACAGATGAAGTATTTGATTACACAACTGTTAACGTTAATTTATGAATTTAAATTTTCTTCCAATATTTATATGAAATTAATATGTATTTAACTGAAAAAACGCACTTATGCTGAAGTTTGTTGAGTATTTAATGAAGTACGTTCGAATAAAGACATCACTAAGGCAACAGTTTCAAAAACGGTGAAGAGATTCAGTGATACCGGCATCATTAAAAGTCATCCAAAATTAGCAAGAAAAAAAAACAAAAACTAATGACGAAAATTCGTTGAATGTTTTAATTGATGTAGTAGACAACGGTAAGGTTTCCGTGCAACAATTAGCTTTAAACCATAACATGTATAGACGACCAGTCCAAAAAATAATTAAAAAAAAATTTTATCCTTACAAAATTACTACAAGAATTAAGTGAAGATGATTGTGTTCGGCGAATTATGTTATGATGGAAAAATAAATACCAATCCAAATTTTGTTTCAAATATTATTTTCACGGATGAAGCAACATTCTGTTTAAATGGTCATATTAACAGAGACAACTGTAGATAATGGGCTGCTACTAATCCGCCCTGGATGGAACAGGTTCATAAACAGTATACTCAAAAGTTAAATGTTTAGATGGGATTTAGTGGCAAGAATACTATAGGACATTTTTTCATTGATGGCAACTTGACAGCAGACACGTAGTACACACGTCTTGGGCTATTACTGCAAAATTCCATGGTATACGGTACTTCCATGAGGAAATGGCCCACTAAATGATGACGATCAGATGAGAAAGTAAAATCCCAGACAACACCCTATTTTGCAGAATTGGACAAATCGCATTATACTAAGCGTATTAAAAAGTAACGTCATTGGTCTAAATATATTAAACTGCAAGGTGCGTACGTTGAAAAATTTTATAAATCTTTTTTTGTTTTTTGTCAGGCGAGAACTTTTCGGATTAACCTTGTATAGAGCGTATAAGGTTTCACACATCATTGTGTGTGCATTATTGTGTTGTATTTGAATGTGTTTAAAAATAACGTTTTAATTCAGTTGCTACGATGAATCAGTTATTTAATTAAAAAGTAAAAGTTGAATTAATTTTTCTTCAGTTGGTGGCTTAAGCCTCCGCCCTTAATTATATTATTAATTATTATTAATATATTAATTATATATTATAGTATTGGTAATTAATTTATTATAATTAAAATTATAATTAATTATGAATTAATTTATTATAATTATAATTATAATTAATTATTAAGAAGTTAATTACCATGTAGGAAATAACTTAAGCGTGTAGACTTCAGCCACCAACATGAAGAAAAATTAATTCAAATAAAACAGCTTTTAAATAACATAATGACAGCACAATAATGATTGCTTCTTTTAAACAACACAATTTTTGTTTAATTTCCAAGACCTACTATTGCTATGTTAGCTTCTTTTAGTTCCTGCCGACTGCACATTATTTTAGTTGTTTTTGCTAATTGTTCTAAAACGGCTACTTCAATAAAGAAATGTGACATAATAATTTTTATTTAGAATTTTAAGATTTGTTAAATTATGTTAAAAAAAAATACGGTGTACCATTTTAAAAAATATTGTTTTAGTAGCTATTGAAGAAATGTGGCAACACCCGAAAACTTTGTTTATAATTTTTTCTTAGTCAAGTTATTTCCTAGAACTTTGCAATTGAAAGTACTAGTCTATCACTTCAAATAAAAAAGTTAGCCTATGTCAGGTTTTAAAAAAATTACACTGTATAATGCCCCTAGTTCCCTATATTTACCTACGTAAACAATAACATCGATTAATAGATTTCACATTCACTAGACTGGACACCTTGTGATTTGTCTTATCATTACTGTATCCGAAGTAAATTTTTCTTCCCGCTCTGTGAATGAAATTCACTAGATGCATCTAAAAAAGTTTCTAAAAAAGTTCGGATACGTAATATCAATTAAAATAGGTGCATCGAGAATTGCAAAAATCATGAAAAATACATCGCAGTTAAAAGGATATCTTTTATAAAGGAACGAATCTATTTTGGACGATTTAATTCATAGGGGGTATTTTTTATTTAGTCCAGATAATTTTTGATTTGAATATTACTCTAAATATCTACAAATGTATTAATTAGAATATAAAATAAATATAAGTTTTTTACGTGTTAATCACAAATGAATATATATAAAAAAATCGTTGAAGAAAGAAAGATTAGAGAATTTCCAAACTCACACATTAGCCGTTAATTGTTTTGTGTAGCCTTTTCTCTTTTATTGATATCAAATACAAACGTTTTATAAAGGAATAAAAAGTATTTTTACTTTGTACACATAAAGGCAACCGCCTACATATAAAAAGAAACTAAACGATAAGTGCATAAAAGGTCCGCCTTTTAGAATTTCATACATAAAAGAATGACAAGAATTTTAAAATAGCGGCGAAACAGGGACCCAACTTACCCGTAGACCGAGCATTGGATGACATTCGAGCCAATGATACAGGTGGGTAGGTCTGTCCTGTTGTCACCAGACCGGTGGGGATGTCACCAGATAGTGAGGGCGCTTGCGCGAGGCGTCGACCGTTGTCACCTGAAATACGCCTCTGACTTCCAGCTCCAGGCGCCCTCTTTCGGTCGATTCGGTTTCGTTCAGCTGACGAGATTCAATATGCGGCGAACTCGCACCGGGGATTAGTCGATAAAGCTGCTGTTGGCGATAGACTGTTTTCGAAGAATAGAAAAAGGCATAAGACGCATTGTTCTTGGTGATATTTTGCATGTCAGAATTTAGATTACTTTCGCCATTAATGTAGTAATTGCAAACACATATCAAATTATATAAGACAAAGCGTATCTGTTGCATGTTTCGACTTTCTGTCTTTACAGGTTAGTGAAACAGACATATAGACAACCTTAATCAATTTAAAATAAAGCTAAAATTGATAAGAAATAATGGAAATATTTTGAGATTTTTTTGTTAATCAATTCATTTTTTAAAATATAAATTATTTTTTTAAATATATATATATATATATATATATATATATATATATATATATATATATATATATATATATATATATATATATATATATATATATATATATATATATATATATATATATATTAATGTGAGTGGATTTTTTCCTGAGTTTATTTTGACATCATTTCATTTTGTACATATTTGACAGCTGTCGTAATACGTAGCTTTCGAATTAAAAAATAAATATAGAATAAAGAAAATGTACTAACAAATCTAAATTACAAACAAACTTTTGCAACTTTGTGCAAGACCCCATTTAAATGATTATTTTTTTTAATTATTCCGTATTTGATATATTTATTATAGTAACTGATTTTTAAGGAATGGAACATTAAACATTAGCAATGTTGATGGATTATTATATCATATAGTATAACTTTTTAAAATTATATGATATTATATGATATGGTGGAAAATTATTGATCAAAAAGTAAGATGACTTTTGTTTAAAAAATTCGCTTGCACTATGTATGACAATTTTTTGACATCTGACATAAATATCATGTTAGTTCGCTTGTTATATTAGAAATGTTTGCGTCTTTTGTAATTATAACACATTTTTTTTGTCGGCGATTTTTTAAAACGGATTTGCATTAAATTTTTATAATGAGTTTCGCGGTGGCAAAGAAACATTTGAAGATGAATCTCGTTAAGACCTTCTAAGTGACTCGTTAAGACCTTCAAAGTGACTCGTTAAGGAAGATCTTCTATGTAAACCAATGAAGAAATCATTACGGAATCAATGGTCTTATACTGAGTAATCATCCATAAGTATTAGAGCCCGTTCCAAAAGCAGTCCAGATTTTTGGCAAAGTAATTCATGGTTTTTGCTTCACGATAAGGCACCGTCGCACACCGCAATAATTATTCGTCAATTTTTAGGTGAAAATCAAACAAATACCGTTCCGTAAGCACCATATTCGACAAATATGGCACCGGGTGACTTTTTTCTATTCCGTCGGCTGAAGAAACCACTTCGTGGATGATGTGTGTGATGTGGATGAATCCATAGAAGCAATTCAAGGTAGTTCACTGGCTGCTTTAAAGGAAATATTAGAAGGCATAAAAACTGTTTCGTATACTGCAACAAAATTTTGGGATAAGTGTATTGCAGTAAGAGGAGATTGCTTTGAAGGAGACAAAATAAACATGGAAGAATAACTAAATAGTTTGTGTTTTATTTCAAAAGTCACCTTACCATTTAGCTATAGTAGTATATAAAAATAGCTCTTCAATGTAGGGAAAGATACTTTCTTTTACGGTGGAAGTTTTTAAAAATAACTATAAATTGATCCAGACATACTCTTTAATAAAAAAAAGAATGATTGTAGAATTAAAGTTTGGTGGGTTGTAATTGGGTGGTATATTATGTATTATTATTACTATTTTTAGTACATTTTTTAAAATACCAGTATTGTGAAGTTAGTATTTTTTCTATTTGCTTCAAAAAAACATGAACAGTATTATAAATATCTTCATGTTACAATATATAGACGACTAGATACGGTAGAAATATCATCAACCGATTATTTCCCCATGGAAATGCCAAACGGTCCACTATCCAGGTCATATACAAGCAAGAACATAGCTAATTTACGTACATATTATATAAAGCCGCTCTATATACTAAAACTAAGTATACATACGGGTGGAAGGCGGAGTCAGAACAAAATTGTCACTGAAAGGACGATTGTCACTTGTCGCCGTCGTGGCGCAAGCGCTACGTCCTCGGGTCCATAGGTTGGCGTCGCAACTGATGACACGCCCGACGTCCACACGACCCTTGACCCCACGGTAGCCCGGACACCCAGATCCGGCTTCAGCGTATTCTAATCATTTATTGATTTGGTTCGTGAACTAATCAAATTATTTTATTAAGCAGTAAACATAATTTTCGCCATTTTTGTTTGGAAAATTGTTTAATTTCGGCAAGAAAATTATTTACTATACCCATAAAAATAATTTCAATCGCCTTCGACAACTTTTTCCTCGACGAAATAATGATTCATTCCAATCGATCTGGAAAAGGTGCTAATCCGATGGCGCCAAGTTTGGAAAATATGTTGGAGAATATGCGGTGCATTGTCATAACGATGCGTAATGATGGTAATTTTTATATCAAATAAAACATTTATTTGTGGTGGTCGTTGGTAGAAATTGTTTCAACGACGATTGCAATAACTCACTGTAACGCACGTCTTCCATATTCAGAAACTTCATGTTTTATGACTGTTTATTCAACAACACAAAAGATCACGAGCAGTCACCTTCCTGTAATTCATATCTTTCACATGGTATGTAAAAGTTTTGAAACAGTCATAGGACGAACATTTAAAGCTTTTGATAATCCTTCCCGTAGATCAATTCTTCTATTGGAACCTTCGGCGTGAAACACTAAACTCTAAGAGATTTAGCACTAAACACCAAATCACTTTTATAAAAACTTCTCGTCGCACGTTTCGCTAACCATGTTAGCATCATCAGGAGATAATTTAATCCTATTATTCTCGTGATGATCTCCTGATGATGCTAACATGCTTAGCGAAACGTGCGCTTAGAAGTTTTTTAAAAATGTAATTTGGTGTTGAGTGGCAAATCTCTTCGAGTTTAATCCTCCCCGTGTTTGAGTTGAATTTTAATTCAATAATACTAACTTCGGCTTTTTCACTCTATGTCGGTCCTTTAGCTTTTTCTTTGTTTTGTGCACATATCTGAATACTTCTGAATTGTTGAAACAACTTTACTGTACATACCGACACATGCTCTCTCTCGTCAAGAAGAGAACCCTGGTGAGTCTAACCACCAACTGACGAAACCCTCCTATGTGCCCTCCAATTTAAGGGATGTGTGGGGTTCACTCCCGGTCAAGCAACTAACAGAATGCTCATTTTGGGCGAGACGCAGGTTCTTGTTGGTTGCACATGAGATTACGGACACTAGCAGTTCGGGTGTATAACTTTAGATTACTGTTGTCTTATTGGACACAGTCCAAAAAATATAAAACTGCATATATATATATAAGATTTCCAAATTCTATATAAAGTTTATTCTGTTTCCTAACAACTAGAAATAAGATTAGTTCATTTTTGTTTCATTCGAGAAAACATCTACTAAGAATGTTTTGTGGAAAGGGTGAGACAATTTATTCGAATATACTTTTGGAAATATTTCCTTTTCAATTTTAATATTTCATGTACATTTTTAAAAAGTTATTTGAGGTATTATTTTATTCCATTTGAATTTTATATCGGGCCTTACTACAACCCTGAACACTCACAAGTTCTCTTGCCGGCGTCTTCGTTTTGACTTCGATCGAGTCCGTTTACCGCCCTCTGCCGCAACTTTTTATATACTAAATTTGTCTTTTTTATGTATGAGAAAACACATCAATTCTAAATTAGATGTTTCATACTGAAAAAACAATTTCAGCAACTGAAAAGACTGTCTGTCATATCTGTCATATTTTTATTTAATACTAATTTCCGATTACAATCGATATGTTTTAAAAACTATTCAGTCTTGAACAAAATGACTTGTTAATAACAATTCTTGTGAAATAAAGTTTATTGAATTAAAACGTCAATTGTAATTGATATTTAGTTGCATAAAACCACGATTATTTTCATTGTCAGAATATGACCTTAAACTACAATAAACCGCAGTGAGATATCTTTTAAACTGAACATGGCATGCTATATATATTTTATTAATTAACACTTGAGGTTAATATGTACATTTCGATTACTTTTACCGCCATTAAAGGTGCAAATAAATTGCTTTTGATATTTTAATTTACTTTTAATTCAATTTCATTAATTCTACATCATTTTCTTTTTGTTTGTTTAATTTTATTAAGTTAACGATAAAACCATTTAATATATATATATATATATATATATATATATATATATATATATATATATATATATATATATATATATATATATATATATATATATATATATATTAGATTTTTTTACTCGCTGCTTGACTTCATCAATTACACTTTTATACTTTCTGCAGCTGTTTGGTTTTCACCTTTCCAGGATTTCTCGACGTTTCGCCATAATCAAATATTTGAAAATGCCAAATTTTTCCGAAACGTCGTCAAGAATATTTTCAAATGAATTGATTGATCCCTGGTAGAACAATTCATGTATTTATATATTATAAAATTTACTCCACTGAAATAACCAATCCACATCCTCATTATTCTATATATATTCGATTACTTTTACCGCCATTAAAGGTGCAAATAAATTGCTTTTAATATTTTAATTTACTTTTAATTCAATTTCATTAATTCTACATCATTTTCTTTTTGTTTGTTTCATTTTATTAAGTTAACGATAAAACCATTTAATATATATATATATATATATATATATATATATATATATATATATATATATATATATATATATATATATATATATATATATATATATATATATTAGATTTTTTTACTCGCTGCTTGACTTCATCAATTACACTTTTATACTTTCTGCAGCTGTTTGGTTTTCACCTTTCCAGGATTTCTCGACGTTTCGCCATAATCAAATATTTGAAAATGCCAAATTTTTCCGAAACGTCGTCAAGAATATTTTCAAATGAATTGATTGATCCCTGGTAGAACAATTCATGTATTTATATATTATAAAATTTACTCCACTGAAATAACCAATCCACATCCTCATTATTCTATATATATTCGATTACTTTTACCGCCATTAAAGGTGCAAATAAATTGCTTTTAATATTTTAATTTACTTTTAATTCAATTTCATTAATTCTACATCATTTTCTTTTTGTTTGTTTCATTTTATTAAGTTAACGATAAAACCATTTAATATATATATATATATATATATATATATATATATATATATATATATATATATATATATATATATATATATATATATATATTAGATTTTTTTACTCGCTGCTTGACTTCATCAATTACACTTTTGTACTTTCTGCAGCTGTTTGGTTTTCACCTTTCCAGGATTTCTCGACGTTTCGCCATAATCAAATATTTGAAAATGCCATATTTTTCCGAAACGTCGTCAAGAATATTTTCAAATGAATTGATTGATCCCTGGTAGAACAATTCATGTATTTATATATTATAAAATTTACTCAACTGAAATAACCAATCCACATCCTCATTATTCTATATGGAGCGATATAAATGATAATCCGAGGGTGTCACGTTTGGTTAATATGAAGTATGAGTTAAAACGTCTCATCCAAGATTTAAGAGTATCTTCTGGATGTGGCATTGCTGTCATTTCATCAATTGTGAGCAGTACAACGTTTAACAACATTCTTTTAAGAGATATGGTGCATTTGTGAAGAAAATCGAAGAAGATACTGTTACATTTCCAAGTTAAAAAATTGAACAATTCTTCTATAGGAACCTTCGGTGTGAAGCACTAAATTCGATCATATTTATCGCTAAACACCAAATTATTCAAACCAATCTAGATTGAATCAACTCCTGATGATGATAACATGGTTAGTGAAACGTGCGTCGGGAAGTTTAAAAAAATGTTTTGGGGTCTCGTGGTAAATTTCTTCCAGTTTTAAAAAAATCATTTAAAGTTTCTCTTTATTGTAGTTTATGGCGTGATAAACGGAGTATCACATGTAAAGGTCTATGATGTTGCTGCTTAGTGAGAATATGAATATGATTGATATATGGTTTGAATATGGATGGATTTACATTACATATAAATGTTGAAGTAATGACTTGATTTCACATTTCCTGAAGGTGGTTTTTCCTTAAACGGCGATGAAGATCGATGAAGATATTCAGCGATTTGACATTGTTGGAAAATATTTTTAGAGCTGACATTACGAAAAAGTACATTCACAGAAATATTTTCGAAGAACCAGAGGGCGGCTTCACAGAAAAAGCACCCCAAGGGACATTTTTATAAAAATTCGTATTTTTACGTCAATAAGTGTACTATGCTACTACGTGCAATAATTTTTACGTAATAATCTTTACAAGTTGTCGATTGTGCCA
>JARFXV010000091.1:610000-624247 GCA_031761425.1 Cosmopolites sordidus | reverse complement strand
CTTTAGAAGCTATTTAAAAACTCTGCTTTTAATTTCATTCAATGTTCCAAATTTTTAAATGACGTCGAAACGCTCAACGATCAAAAGGGGAAATTAGAAATATATCATACAACAAAAACATGTCATCGAGGAATCACAGAAATGAAAAATGCATTAACTCCCAAATTTTATTGGCCCAAAATGACAGACGATATTGAAAATTATGTTAACAACTGCGAGATCTGTTAAAAGAACAAATATGACAGAAGTCCACCCATAATAAAATTCAATCTGACACCTACTTCATTAAAACCTTTTGAACATATCCACATTGATACGTTCAAAATATCAAATAAAAGTTTTTTAACAATAATCGATACATTCTCGAGATATGGTCAAGCCTATCACCTAGCATCGTTAACCGGTCCCACAATAATTGAAAACATATATAACTTTATTACTCATCATGGCTTACCCTTAAAAATAACAGCAGATTGTGGAACTGAATTCAAAAACAATGAAGTTGTAGACTTTCGTAAACTTTACAAAATTGAACTTCACTACACAACGCCGAAAAATAGCAATTCCAATTCACCCGTGGAAAGATTCCATTCCACCCTGATTGAACACTATAGGTGCTTGAAAGAGGCAAATCTACAATTTAATCCGATCCAAATAATAAAAAGAGCTATTCTCGGATACAACAATTCAATCCATAGCGTTAGTAAACATACCCCGTTTGAGATAACAAAAGGTCACATAAATAACAACAACCCTTTCGATCTAAATGACCAGATAATAATATCAAACTATGTTCAAAAACACAAAGAACAATCTGATCAATTATATAAAAATATCCAGCATCTAAAGGCAAAAACTAAAGAGAAAATAATAACTAAAAGAAACCTAGATAGAAACGATCCACCTGAATTCCTTAAATCAGAAGTAGTCTACATAAACACTAAAGCTAGAGGAAAAGATAAACCTAAATTTAAGAAAGCAATAATAAAAGAGAAGGATAAGTTAAAAGTAATCACCGGTAAAGGAACTTATCACAAGAGTCTAGCAAGAAAACCAAAAGCTAAAAAGAGATCGAACTTGCAGGAAACCGACAATGAAGAGAATCCTGATAATCGTGGCAATACTCCTGACGAAAGAAACGAAACAGCAGGACATTCAAACCAAAACCATCAATAACCCCATTCTTCCAATGCAATTGGGAAAGGTAAAAATCATTTATACAAAGCACACCTTCCTACATTGCATAGATCTTAAGCCTATTATTAATCAATTAATCAATATAGAAAATTCATTTTTAACTATTAAAAATCACTTAAATAAAGAATATATTACTATTATATCTCATATCATAGTCTCTTGGAAAGCTCATTATTGAGAACGCACGACTTGTACCCACATCTAAGAACCAAAAGAGGTTTAATAAACGTTATTGATAAAGTAAATAAATGGCTCTTCAGAACTCTAGATTCAGAGGATGGCCAGAGATACGACAGTGCTATAAATAAATTAGAAAGAAATCAACGAAACATAGTAAATGAGACAAATCAGCAGATATCACTTTCTAAAAATCTGATAAGTAATTACAATAAAACAATTTTCATGTTAAGTACAAATCAGGAAAAATTGAAAAAAGGCTTAGAGATTTTTCAGCAATCAGCTTATAAAACTATATCTACAATACAAGATTATATTTGTTTTCAAGGAATCTCATCACATCTTAATTTAGATTGCCAAAATCTTATTAACTTTCTCGATTATCTTGAAGATGCAATCAAGTTCGCAAAACTGAACGCATTACACAATGCTATAATATCGACGCATGAGTTAAACGAAATGATGACTTACGTAAAAACCATTTATAAAAGTAATGAAATTCCACATTTTAATAACATTCTCACATATTACCTACTTTTAGGTACACAAGTAACATTTTCTAGTAACAAAATAATATTTGCAATTCACGTTCCTATAATTAGGCCTGAAATTTTTATCTTCTACCACATTTACCCAATAATCCTTAACAATCTTATGATCGTACCTAAATACCCCTACTTGGCACAAGAAGATCGAACGTACCAGTTTGAAAACGACACCTGCCCGCTTCTGGAAGAAAGTTACTTTTGTCAAGAAGACCTTCACTCACGTGACGAATGTACAATTCAACTACTTTCCGGAAATCTGGAAAAAAGTTCAACAATCCAAGTAAACACTGAAGAATCCATCATAGAACAAGTAACTCAAGAAGAAGTTCTACTCTTACCAGCCGGAGAAGAAAAGGTTTCAATGTAATGATCATCAATGTAATGAATGTAATGAATGTTTCAATGAATGCAATGTAATGCTCTCAATGTAAAACTGATCAGCATCTAAAAGTTAAATTACCAACTTTATTTAAAATTCCAAAAGATTGCAAATTACAAATTCTAAAATTCTAAAACCTACATTAATAACGTCGAAATAAAACAAGGAAAAGCTCTCATCCTGCCTGAAATATCTTTAGAAAAAATGAAGAAAACAAAAATATATGCCACACCAAACTTAACGAAAATCAATTTTAAAGAAATATTAAAATAAGGGATATGGCAAATGACCTAAAGCCAATCGCCGAAGAAGAAGCAATAACTAACACAATATCATTTTTCGATATAATAATAATTATTATTTGTTTAATTGTCATAATTTCCATCGTTATAAGAAAATACAAGGTGCAAGAAAAATGTTACCTCTATCTGAAAAAAGAAGAAAGACGACACAAAGGTTTAAACCCCAAGGACAAGGAGCCCCGTAAACAATTCCATTCTTTTCGAGACTTAAGGAGGGAGGAGTTACCTAAACAACCGGGGACACTGTATAAAGTATTATATACCACACAATAATCATTTTATATGTATAAAACCGTAGTTTTAAGATTCAAACCGATTTATTCGCTTGTAGTAAACTCTGTAAGAAGGTTGTCGCAAATAAATTGTTTTTAAAAAGAACTTTAAAAAGACAAAGTTTAAAGACAAAATTTGGGTAATCCAAAGGATAAAGTAGATCAACATGAAAAGTCAGGGATTTACGAAATTAGTTGTCAGGACTGTGATCGAAAGCATATTGGACAAATAAAAAGATCCATATTAACGAGATTTAAAGAACACATTGCCCACATTAGATATGGGAAAAATGAAAAATCTTGTGTTGCCCAACATGCAATCGAACATGACCACAATATAAATGTTAGAAAGTTAAGACTGGTAAAAAGTAAAAATAACAATAGGGCATTGGATGCATATGAAAGCATTCAAATAGAAAAATGTAAGAAAATCATGAACCGGGATAAAGGACCTATTCCGTTCAGTCAACTATTTCAATTATTAATGTAAAGCTCAGTAAACTTCACGGTTCATGATTTGTATACGCCTCATTAAGTAGGGTTATCATATAAATAGAACATAGTTTAGTTTTAGAATTAAATTAAATCATCTCTTAATGATGCTAACATGGTTAGCGAAACGTGCGTCGAAAAGTTTCAAAAAATGATTTGGTGTTTAGTGGTAAATTTCTTCGAGTTTATTGTTTCAGGCTGAAGGTTCCAATAGAAGAATTGATCATTTTAATCAATAATCTCGTCATAAGAGACGAATATACCAGGTTTGAAGGGGTCACAGAGCAAAAATAGAAACATATTAAAATGGAACTATATCGAGAATTAAACTGAACACACTTATAACTTAACAACTTTATAACATACTTATTCATTTCTGGGTCAGGATGCTTGTGGAACCTTATTATGCAAAATTGACTCATTTTAATCAATAATCTCGTTTTAATCAGAAAACTTACGACTCATATGATTACTTGGTTGTAATACTTTTAATAGCCATTATTATTATCAGATAAGTGGTTACAAAATACATAATTGTGTGGCGTATCCATAATTAAAGTTCTTGTCATTTAATAATTACTAGAAGTGACTCACGGAAGGCAAAATACAAGCAATATTTAAAACATTTGTCGCATGATTAACGATCACTCAAGAAGTTTTCAAGGAAGGATGTGATATACCGTTTTGAATACGAAAAGAATACTCGTCTAATACATATATACGAGGTGTATGAACAAAGTAATGAGACTGGTATTGTAGCCTTCGATCTGGCAACATTGTTGACCTCCCCTTTAGAGAGGAGACGGGTCAACATATGGTGAGTTTTTAGTGCGAGTTTTAACTCTCTAGAATCACTTGATAATCCGCAACAATTTATTTTGGTGAACCGAATATTTCTAGTACGTTCGGAAAATGAGCGACGCCAATTTCGAGCAACGGTGAACAATCAAGTTTTGTTTCAAACTTACTGTTGCCCTTTTTATCGAACGGTTGTGTGAGTCGAATTCATTTCTTTCCCGATCATTCTGACCGTGAATCCACGATCAGATTGCACAAGGTCCCGGATTTGGTGGACTTTTTAATTAGTTCTTGCAGTTGAAGGCCTTCTGATTGAGGGTTCATCTCAATCGAATCTCCGCCTTCTGAGAATGCCTTTAAAACGTGGAAACCCTAGCTTGACTTGGCAAAACACTGTTTCCATAAGTCTGTTGAAGTTTTGCAAAAGTTTTCGTCGCACTTTGCACAAATCTGAAAAAAACTTGATAAAACGCCGTTGCTTGAAGTTGTTATTTCACTCATTTTCAAAATATACTAGAAAAATCCGGTACACGAATAAAATTGCTACAGATCACCAAGTTACTCTAGATAGTTCAAACTCTCACTGAGGATGCATCATATATTGGACTGTCTTCCTTCCAAAGGAAAAGCCAACAGTGTTGCGAGATCAAACACTACAACACCAGTCTCTTTACTTTATTTATATAACTTGTATATACAGTACAAGTTCGATAATGTGAACACACGTTTCTTTTAAAAGCTATTTAAAATGAGCAACAATTTCGTCCCTTAATTCTGTAGTGACAGTCGAATAATATGAACAGCGATAACCTGTTCTCTCGTTAACGTAAAGAAGAACAAATATATTTAAAAACTTGCCTCAAACATAACGTCTTTTATATAAAGTCATTTATTATTATATAATAAACGACTGTTGCATCAATATGGTCAGACAAAAGAGTAAATGCTTGACACTGCAAGAGAAGTCAAATATACAGAAAGAATTCGAAAAAGGTATGACAGTAACCACATTAGCTAAAAAGTACGGTAGGAGGAAACCAACCATATTTATATATATATATATATATATATATATATATATATATATATATATATATATATATATATATATATATATATATATATATATATATATATATATGGTTGGTTTCCTCATACCGTACTTTTTTTTTATATATATATATTAACCATATATATATATATATATATATATATATATATATATATATATATATATATATATATATATATATATATATATATATATCATCATCATCAGCCCGCATCGATCCACTGCAGGATGAAGGCCTCTTCAGCATGCTTCCAACCTTCACGGTCCTGGGCTTTCCTCTGCCACTCGGGTCCAATATACTTAACGATGTCATCAATCCATCGTGCTTTCGGTCTTCTTCGCGGACGTTTGCGATCAAGCGGTATCCACTCCAGGATTGCCTTGGTCCATCTGTCGTCCCATCGCCTCGCTATATGGCCTGCCCATCTCCATTTCAACTGTTTTACTCTTCCAATGATGTCACAGACTTTTGTTTGTTCCCTGATCCATGCGCAGGACTTTCTGTCTCGTCTTGTAATGCCAAGCATACATCTTTCCATTCCCCTCTGTGCCACCCGAAGTTTTTGAATTGATTGCGATGTGAGTGTCCAGGTTTCACTTCCGTATGTCATAACGGGTAGAACGCACTGATCGAATACTTTTCTTTTCAGGCAAAGTGGGAGTCTGCTCTTAAACACTATGTTGAGCCTACCAAATGCCTGCCAGCCACATTTAACACGCCGTTCCACCTCCCGGGCGGTATTCCCCTCCATGGAAATCCTCTGCCCAAGATATATATATATATATATAGAGAGAGAGAGAGAGAGAGAGAGTTTGTCCAGGAGTACATCCGATCGTTTGTGTTCCGTTTGTTGGGAACGTGCAGACGTTTCAAGGTCAACTCCAAGGTCACACTTGGCATTCTCAATGCTTGTCTGAAGTCAGTCTTCAAGACATATATTAGCACGTCAAGGTATTTATGAAAATATCCTCACGCTTAACAAAAAACTAAAAAAGTTCAGAAACGAATTACTGACTTTACCAAAATGTAAGTTTTTTTTCTGTTTAAAAATATGCATAATATGTATAACAGTTTCAATGCTATGAAGATCAATGTTGTGCATATTGTTGTATTGTTATTGTACTCCAAAATACAGTGATTTTTTGTTATTACTTCCAGCATATTTTTCTGACCATCTATATCATAAACACCTTCAATAAGATGAACACCATTTTGTTTTTTGTTCGCATTATCGAACTTATACTGTACTTATCTAAAGTGGTCGTGCTAAATTTATGAATGTTTCCACTGAATTGTATATTAATATTGATAATTCTTGGAACTGAGAAGACAAATAAATGTATGTTTTAGAATTGATCTTATTCTCAGAGTATCGATTTTCGATAAGTAACTACTTATAGTTTTATAGGAAACTTATTTTTGTTTTGTTGATCTATACAGCGTAATTCCTAAGTTGGATTTTTTTTTACAGAGTGTAGAACTATTCAAAACATTTTTTTTTTAATTCCATTTTTTAAATATCTCTAAAATTAGACCGCTAAAACCTTTAATGGATTTTAAAAAAAATCAAGCCCGACGCTTAAAATAATTTAAACAAATTTAATCGATCGTCCGCAAATTCAAAACCAACAGAAGACATGTTTATCGTTTTTTTTTTCATTCTTTTTTTATTTTATCTTGTATTTTATTGTTAGTTTTAACGTGGATTTCTACCATGATGTTTAGAAAGAAAAAATGGCCCACTTGTATGAGACTAGTGAATTAGTTGGCATGCTGTTAATTTATGGCCTTGAAAATGCCAATGTTGTATCTCAGCTATAGGCTGAACGTTTTTCTTTTGTTGTTCACAAAACATCGTGGAGATCCCGCGGGAATTTTGAATATTGTCGAGGAAGATCTAAGAACAAGTACACGAGAAATAGCACGACAAGTTGACCTAAGCAAAAAAAAAAGATTTTACAACATTGCGGCAAAATCAGTTGTACCCATTTCATGTGTAATGAGTTCAAGCGTTAGAGCCACAAGACCACGCTAATAGAGTTCAGTTCTGCGAGTGGCTCTTACACCAGTATGAGATGAATCAAAATTTTACCAGAAACATTTTAGTTATGGATGATGTTTTATTGATGAGCCCGAAATTAAATTCGCAATTCCCACAATATTCATTTTTTGGAAGATGATTAATCCTCATGCTTCTAGGCAAACAGATTTTCAACATAGATTTTCAGCCAATGGTGGACGGCAATTGTCAACGATATTCTTGTTGGGTCTTTTATTTTACCGGATCGTTTAACGGGCGAAAACTATCTCGAATTTTTACAAAATCATCTTCCCTGTCTTCTAGAAAATTAATGTATTTAAATGTCAGGCAGAACATGTTGTTCTTACACGATGGAGCTCCAGCCCATTTTAGGTGGGAAATGCGACAGTTCCTAGACATAATTTTTCAAGTAAGTGGGTAGGTCATGGAGAGCAAGTTGCGTGGCCGCCTAGGTCACCACATCTTAACGCTTGTGATTTCTTTTTATGGGGTTACACGAAAAGCATAGTTTTTAATAACTGATGATACTATTAGGGTAAGACCTTTATCACTATTATGCGCATGCACTGACTCTTGACTACATCGAGCCCAACTTTACGTAGAACGGATCGGCGACCTCTTTGAACCTTTTCTTTAACTACAAGGCGCAGAACTGGAATTAATGTTTTCGAAATTAATATGATAAGTTTTTTATCTTTTAGTTTTTTGAAAAATGGTCTTAGAAAAAAATATTTATTTTATCGAGTTTTATACGCTGTAAAAAAGTCTCAACTTAGGAATCGCCCTGTATAGTGGGAAAATTAAATTAGTTTAATTTTTAATTAAAATTATTACTTTATTCCTTAATTCGAAAGTTGTAGGATTAGGATATTTGTAACAATTTATTTATTGAAAAAAATATCTTACAAGATTTTTTTTTAAATTTTATATCGTGTTTTTAATATACAATAAATAAATAGTATTCCTAGTATTCCTTATCAATTATTCCACTGGAACCTTCGGTGTAAAACACTAAACTCGAAGAGTTTTACCACTAAACTCCAAATCATGTTTTTATTTCTTCTTCAAGATGAAAGAAAGTGATTTGGTATTTAATAGAAAATCTTTTCGAGTTTAGTATTCTTATGTCTATAATGTAATATGAACTGTGGTGTTCCATTAGAAACTCATTATGATATCTAATATAATACGATGTAAATACTAGCAGGACATTCGTCCCTTCATCAGGCGGTCAGACTAGTAGATGAATTGTATCAATCTCTTCAAAGAAAGTATCTTGACAATGTCTTTCTCAATCTATCGAAAGTGTTTGGTAAAGTATAACATGGTAGACTTACGTTTAACATTCTTTCCACGAGGAAGCCCATCGAATCGGGGGTCTTTTAGAATATCGGGGCCGATAACCTGAGATTCTGTAACTTTAAATACGCGTTTTTCTCATATGACCATGCTGTTTTGCACGGCTGTTTCAACAGTCTGTTGACTGTTTCAACAGTCGGGTACAAACTTCAGAGACAACTGAACACTCCAATGAGATGGCTAAAAGTTTGACAACACCAACATTCATGACCTGCTTCCACCTTTTAACCAATTTATTGATGCCGTTTCGCCAGAAATCGCTGATTCTCGATTCGAAGATGTTGTTGAACCAATATTTGAGGTCCTCATTTTTGGCGAAAGTTACATCCTCATTTGGTTGGACAGCAAAAGGATGAGATAATAATCGGTTGGCGCAAAATCTGGAGAGTACGGCGGATGCGGAATAACCTCTCATTCGAGATCCTTCAGGGCCTTCTTGACGATGTTTACTGTGGGAGGACGTGCATTGGCGTGGAGTAAGATGGCCCTATCTATTGGGTCATTTTAGTTGAATAACCTCATTTACTCGGTACAGTTCGGCGAGGTAGCATTCCTTGTCGACCGTCTTATTCTGCTCCAGCATTTCCTAGTACACAAAACTTTTCCGCTCCCACCTAACGTATATTATGGTCTTCTTGGGATGGAGATCTTCCTTAACTCTCAGCTTTGGCGATCTCCTGTGGCCACCAACTTTTTGCTTGCTTCATATAACATATTAACCTTTGCTTCATATTAACGTAGAGAGATCATTTATCACCCATAACGATTAGGTAAAAGAATCGTGGCTTATGGACGAGTGCTGCTCGGTGTGGCGTGAGATTTTGAGAAGCTTTGTAGCGGCAATATTCCTTGTTATTGTCAGTTCGTTTGTGTGGCACCTAAGCTGCGAATTTTTGAGTTAATCCCATAGATCGAAGAGATCGGGAGATTGTCGCAAGGTCGCACCATCTTTTCAGCCAATTTTCGGTATATTTGACCGCCGTGCTCCTTCAAAAGCTCTTTAAGATGGTCCTCGTCGGAGCCAAAAGGTCGATCTGATCGGAACATGTCGTCTATGTCAAGTTACCATTTTTTAAACTTAGCAAATCAATCTTGAGCAGTCCAATGGGCTTTAGCGTGCTCACCATATACGGCGCAAATGTGTCGAACTGCTTCTGTAGCTTTTTGGCCACGACGAAAGGTAAAATATAACAAATTCAAAAATGAAGTTTTTTACAACCTGAAATTTTCATTTCCAAAGCCTAAGAGTTAATTAAAATTAAGTTTTTCACAAAAATGATGCCAATAATTTTATAGAGTGAGAAAAGGACTTTCAAATGCATATATACACTTGGCCAAAGAAAATAATAATGGAGGATAAACAAATGAAATATGAATGAATATAATTAATGAATTATAATTAATACATTAATTAATGAATTATAATTAATACATTAATTAATGAAATATAATTAAAAATGGCGGGTACATATGGAACAATCCAACAAATGGTGTCTCCAGATCCAGCAATCTTTATATAAAACATGGTTCGAAATAACTTCGAAATAAATAAAATGGTTCGAAAACTTCTCGGCCTGACACAGAGATGGCGCAAGTATAACCAAATGCTTATGATATTTATCAAGTATAATTCGTTAGATAACGTACCGTGAAGTTTCAGACGCGTGCATGTAATTGTTTGTTTGTAGCACTCCAGCAAAGCAAATAAGTTTTTGAGAATTTCTATAAAATGGATAAAATTGTATTTCCAGCTGTTATAAAGTGCTTTCTTTTGGAGGCTTAACTACATCGAATGCTCAAAAAGAGTTAAATTCGACTTTATAGGATTTTTCCTTGGTTTGTTTTCCTTGGTAAAAAAGTGACTTACTAAATTTTAATATAAAGATGATGAATACTTGGGGCGCCCAATAACCGCTACGACCGAGAAAATCCTCGCAAAAATCCACAATGTCATTTTAAATGATCACCAAATGAAGTTGTACAAGCTTTCTGACAACTTATACATCTCGATAGATCGCGTTCGCATACATTTTACACGAAGTTTTATAAGGTATAAAAATATATCCGCTCGTTAAGTGGCGTTTGTTTCCTCCTTCCATTCCAACGAATACATATCAAGAGTGTTTAGACTTGTTTAAATGCGATTCCTCTGAGTTTCTTCGACGTTTTATAATATCAAATAAAACCATTATTTCACCATTAATACACCAGTGATGAAACAGGCAAAAATTTCCTATCTGATTAAAACAGAAAATGTTCCTGCACACATACATGTAGAAGACCATTATCTACGGTTAGAAGTGCTTCAACATGTTCCTTTTTCGCCTGATTTGGTTTCCATAAATTACTTCATCTTCCAAAACTTGTCGAAATAGTACACTGGGCGAAGATCTACTTTAAATGATGCGGTCAAAGCTGAGAAAACTGCTTATAATGCTGAGTGTATTTTTAAATGTGTGTGAAATAACTAAGATGAAAATATATACCTTCAGCACCACTTTTTATATAGATATTGATATTCACAGTCCGCTTTGATTACTGAGCTGAATCTATTCACAATGTTCTGCACTTCGGGTTATCGTATAATAGCCATTCTTCACGAGTATGAATGATTTTCCGAAATAATTTAATCTTTGTCGTTTGTATTTGCAGTTGAAGTAGTGCGGAATCCATTTATCCTACTTCTAAATTAGCAACCCGAGGTAGACTATGAGATATACATTGTCGGGTAACTCTGATGGATATTCCGCTTGAAGGTGAACAAAATATTCTCATATTGAGACCTTTGGTTCCACTTTTTACCCATCTGAGGTGTTACCCCGGAGCGGCACAAAGGATTGCTTAGATTCATTTTTCTTAAATTGAAATTCGAAACAAATGCAAAATCCTATAATATTTTGTGAGGCTACATCACCTGTTTCGTCAAAATCCCTACTATTAGAGTGTAACAAAAGTATTTTCGTTTTTTCCTTTGTTTATAAATAAATGATCATACTTCACATCTTAGAATTTAGATTAGCTTTAATCGATTTCAACTTTTGCTCCTTCTTCGGTATTAAAATGATTCCAATAAATACACACTTTATTTAGCATATGTAGCTAATAGTAACAAAATAAAATCAATATACAACAAAAAAAATAAAAGTAAGGAAAATTCTAAAAAATCTTAACAAAAGAAAATACAACCAAAAGGCAATAACCAACATTGTTCAAATGATAAAACACTCAAATAATAATTTAACGCTTCAAATAATAATTTAACAGTCTATTAAATACATGCACATTAGGAGCGCTCCCTATGTGGGCGGGCCAAACATTGAAGAGACAAACACCTTCCCAAAACAATGTCTTCTGGCTAGCAGTAGTTCTCACAATTGGTACATCATAATTGTTCTTAGAACGGACATCGTAAGAATGCATATTTACTCTTTGTACCAAAAATGTATTCAAATAATCGGGCAACAAATTATGTTTTATTTTATATATCAATCGAATGTTAGCCCCTTCAATGGCCTTCGCAACTGAAAACCAATCCAATGACCGCAACATTACCTCTATCGGTGTATACCTATTACAATTCAATAGTACACGCATAGCCTTGTTCTGCTGTATTTGAAGTCTACCAATACTCTCCTTATTACATGATATCAGCACAGACATACAATAGGTAAAATGGGGTAAAACTATAGTATTATACACAAGCCTCTTGGACCATGGTGATAAATGTGACGATATACGACTAAAGAACCCTACTTTTTTCCAATCTTTCTCCATAGATAACTGACATGATTACAAAATGTTAGCTGAGGATCCAACAGTACTCCTAAGTATTTAATTTCATTTACAATTTCAATATCACAATTATTTATATTTATTTTTAACCCTAACTCATTAAATCTTTTGCAGTTTGCTTTAGACCCTATCACCACGCACCTTGTTTTCAGTTCGTTTAGTTTAAGTTTATTTTTGCATAGCCATCTAAATAGTATTGCCAGTTCACTATTCAATGTTTCAACCATCTCAGGCAAATTATACCCAGACACAGATATGAGAGTATCATCTGCAAAAAGACTAATAAAACATTTATCCGATATTGTAGAAATATCGTTGATATATATCAAAAACAGCAACGGGCCCAAAACACTACCCTGAGGAAGTCCCCACGCACTTTCCCTCTTTGCCGACACTTTTCCCTCAACCCTCGTCCTATGATGTCTGTCTGTTAAGTAACTCTTGATCCATTTTAAGGCTTTCGATCTTACACCATAACTTAATAATTTTTTACACAGTATATCCCGGTCAATAGTTTCGAATGCTCGCTTTAAATCTATAAATACACTAAGCACAGTTTTTCCGACCTTTATATCGCTCCTCCATGTTGCGCAGACATACTGAATAGCCATCTCACAAGAATGTTTTGTCCTAAACCCTGATTGAGCAGAAAATAACAATTTATTGGTTTCAAAATAAGTTTTCAACTCTGTACATACTATAATCTCAATGATTTTATCAACAACAGGTAATAAATTAATTGGTCTAAAGTCACTTGGTATACTAGGCTTTGGTATTTTTGGAATTGGTACAATAATGCTGGTTTTTAAGTCCTCAGGAAATGTATTCGTTTCAAAACTTGTATTAATTAAGTACAATAAAGATAACCGATGACACACAATTTTTTTTTCATTAACCTTATCGTAATTTCATTGCTAAAAATTCTAATGCTAAAAATTCAGTAGACGGTTTTTAACAAAAAAGTTAAAATGAGTGAAATAAGTCAGGAAATTGTAGATATTTTAAGACATTATTTATAAGAAGTCTTCAAAGCGACTGACGCGGCTCATAAGATTTGGTAGGCGTCATATAAGAGGAGGTAGGCGTCATATCAATCTGCACTGCTCAGCTCTGATACAAATAGTAAAAGAGCAGGTCGTCCATGGTCTTTCGATGACGACTACATGTTAAGAACAAATGTGGCTGCATATCCTAGAACAAGCACTAGAAAACTTTCAAGTCTGTACTCCATTGATCGAAATAAGTGGTAGTTCGAAGAAGCTAATTCCAGTGAATATGGCGGGTGGAGTAGGATATCCCATTTAACGTTTTTCAAAAAGTTTTGTTCACATTTTGCAACATGGGCCGGGCATTGTCATGTTAAACATTATTTTATCATGTCTTTGGGCGTATTCTAGTCGTTTTTACTTACAATGCTTATTTCAATGTTATTAATTGTTGTGGGTATCAATCGCCAGTAATAGATTCATCAGGTTTCAGCTGTTGCTAAGACACATCTTCCTTACTATCCCATCGAATACACAGCAAAGCCTTCTTTCCATGTATATTGCGCACTAGTTGTGATGTTGGAGGATCTGACCTGGAGCTACCCATGATTTTTTACGATTTGGGATGTCAAATTTGGTCCACTTTTCATCATCTGTCACAACTCGATCCGAAAAACCTTTTCTTTTCCGTCTGGCAAGCAATGTCTCTTTCAATGTCTCTTTCGTTCAATTAATATGGATCCCATTTTCCTTCCTTCTGGATATTCCCAATCAATCCGCGTGTAAACGTTCGAAGATGGTGGATTGAGCAACATTCAATGCTTCTGCCAA